>OX451346.1:50696364-51112595 GCA_949629155.1 Myopa testacea
CCAGAAATTAATCGAAGATGGCATAATAGTCGTCTATGTTGATGACATCGTCATTCCGTCTGCTGATATTGCTGAAGGTTTAGAAAAACTAAAACTGGTGTTGAGTGTCGCGGCTGAAAACGGGGTAAAGATAAAGTTCTCCAAATCTCAATTTCTCGAAAAGAAAATTAGCTTCTTAGGCTATATTGTAGAAGAACATACTATACAGCCGTCGAAGGAGAAGGTTTCGGCTGTCGAGCGATTCCCTATGCCAACAACTCAAAAGGCGGTTCAGAGGTTTATCGGTTTAACGTCGTATTTTCGGAGGTTTATTAAAGGCTATGCTGTGTTAGCCAGACCACTTACAAATTTGTTACGCGATTCCGTCAAATTTAGATTCGAAGAAGAAGAACTTGCATCATTCCACCAATTGAAATCTGCTCTTATCAGTGCACCGGTATTAAAGTTATATGACCCCTTGGCAGTTACCGAAGTACATACGGACGCCAGCATGCAGGGATATGGGGGTGTTCTACTTCAGAGAGACCCGGACGATAGGCAACTTCATCCGATTCAGTATTTTAGTAGAAAAACCACCCCAGCAGAGGAAAAATACCATTCGTATGAATTAGAAGCCCTAGCAGTGATAGCAGCTTTGAAAAAATGGAGAGTTTATTTGATAGGGAAACATTTTACTATTGTTACTGATTGTAGTGCGTTCACCAAAACACTCGAGAAGAAGGAAGTGCCCCTACGAGTATCACGGTGGGCCATGTACTTGCAAGACTTCGACTACCAGATAGAACACCGTCAAAGCATACGTATGAAACATGTCGATGCTCTCAGTAGGGTCCACTGCTTACTTATTGAGGACACTTTCAAATATAAGTTGAAGAATGCACAGGAATGTGACGCCTGGATTAAAGCCATAAAGAAAATTATAGAAAAGGATGACTACGAGGAATATTTTCTCAAAGGTGAAATCTTGCACAAGGATAAGAACAAACAGTTAATCGTAATTCCGAGTAAAATGGAAGATGAAATTATAGCGATCGCCCACAGACAAGGACATTTTTCCTCTAAAAAGACTCAGGAGATTGTCGAAAGGGAATACTACATTCCAAACTTGAGTTCCAAGGTAGGGAAAATTGTGCAGAGTTGTGTTGAGTGCATACTAATCTCAGCCAAAGCCGGTAAAAAAGAAGGCCTGCTCAATACTATCGATAAGGAAGATCGCCCGTTGTTGACGTATCATTTAGACCACGTAGGGCCTTTGGAGGCTACAAAAAAGAAATACAACCATATTCTGGTGATCGTGGATGCCTTTTCGAAGTTTGTATGGCTCTACCCGACTAAGACCACAAATGCAGAAGCCGTCGTTGAGGTGTTGCAGAGGCAATCGTCAGTGTTTGGCGATCCAGAACGAATTGTAACTGATCGCGGAACCGCATTTACTGCAATTGTGTTTGAAGAATATTGCCGGGATAATAATATTCAGCATCTGCTGATTACCACGGGTGTGCCAAGAGGTAACGGGCAAGTTGAGAGAGTTCACAAAATTGTAATCCCACTCTTGTCAAAGCTGTGCCAGGAGCAACCAGGACTCTGGTATAAACATGTGAGTCAAGTCCAGCAGCTAATCAATAATACCCCTCCACGTAGTACTAGGTTCTCTCCGTTTCGTATTCTCACTGGGCTAGAGATGAAAACCCCAAGGCAAACCGAATTGAGAAAACTCTTAGATGATAGATAGATTCTGATAGGGTTGAAGTACGAGAAAAGGCAAAACAAAACATCAGTCGTATCCAGGAAGAAAATAGGAAAGCGTATAATTCCAAAAGGAAAGTAGAAGTCGTTTACAGGGTTGGGGACTTGGTGGCGATCAAACGAACTCAGTACGGTGTAGGATTAAAACTAAGACCTAAATTCTTTGGACCATACAGAGTTACGGCAGCGTTAAGTCACGGAAGATATAAAGTAACTAAGTTAGGTGACCACGAGGGACCGAAAAATTCCCTCACTGTTGCTGAGTACATGAAACGTTGGAGTGTACCCCTGAAATAGGAGTGTTCGAGGCGAACACAAAATCAGGATAGCCGAGAATGTGGGATTCGCATTCGTCACGGGTGGCAACTCTTCCCTCCTCATTCGTTTCTTAAAACGTCATTCTCTTCTTCCTTTCTCGTTGTCATTGATTAACCAAAAAACTGAGAGTTGTGCGTAAGTAGTTGCCACGAACGGACACTGAGTCCAACGGCTTTCGCTTTAATTTAATAAATAAACACTAATTTTGTTAATTTAATAAAGAAACACAGATTCTATTAAAATAATAAAGAACTACATACATTTTTTATTTAACTCTTCAACTTTTTATTATTTAGAATTATTTTAATAGTTTTGAAGTATTTGTAATATTTTTACTATTTTTTTAATGTTATATTTTTTAATACTTTTACCATATGTTTTACTATCTTTTTCATTATGTTTTTCCATATTTTACTGTAACTTTTCGTTGTAACTTTTTTAACTTTTAAATTGAATTTTTATTATTTATATTTCTATAGTTTATTTATATGTTTGTATATTATTTTGAGTTTCATTTTAATATGTATCTTTATATTTTATGTTACGGTAATTTTTAAGTACACATTTTTTTATTGTTATTTTTTCCTCTAATTTTTTACTGTATATTATTTTACTGTATTCTTTTATTGTGTTTTTACTATATTTTTGTCATACTTTTTCGCGTATTTGTTTATCATATTTTTTATTATTTTATTTTATTACCATCCGTATTAGTATTATTATAATTAATATAATCAACGTTTTTAATGCATTCTTTTTTACTACGCTTTTACAGTAAATTTGTCTGTTCTTTTTACTGTATGTTCGCCCCCTATATTTGACCTTATATGTATAGATATCTGTACATATGTATGAACCTTATACATGGTCTTTAAATATTCTAAATTTTTTTACTTTGTTTTGATTTTTTTTTTAATTTTGATAGATTCGTCTATTTTTGACAGTTAATTTTAATGACAGTCACATTAGACTGCGTTGTTTAGTTATATCATAAAAAACTTAATTAAATTTTGTTGTTATTTTTAATAACGTTCTTCTTTCTTTTTTGTTCTTTATTTTTGTCAACACTCCCATTTTTTAGTCGGTGGCATTGAAAGTTTAATCAATGATTTCTTCCAACTTTTATATCGAAATAGTTACCGAAACTAGACGAAACTCGCCGAAACTCCGTCCACTCGTGCGAACTATTGTAATTCTTGTCGTTGTTGTTTTTGTTTTTATTCTCTGTTCAGTTGTTTGCAGTGGTTAATCAAATCACAAAACTTTAAATTCTCAATGCTAACGAGGTGGAGATAATAAATAAATAAATTAGATAAGTAAATAGATAGATAAATAAATAAGATAGACTACGTTAGTAGACAAACACGCACACACACTCACATACACAAAGACGAGCCATAAAACCATTGAGAAGAATTTTGGCCCGGTCCAGAGGCAAGGAAAAAAAAAAAAACTTAACTGAAGTGCCTTTTCTTGTATATCTTTTGTTTTGTGCATTATTTAGCTGTTATGTTGATTCGTAATATTTTGGTCATAAAATAAAATAGATAAAAGTTCAAAATGCTTTTTTTCCTCAATTTGCAAGAAAGAAAAATGAAAAAAAAAACCGCAATAATCAGCTGTCATTAATTAATCAACATTTCAATAAAACAGAAATTTCGATAAAACACAAATTTAACATTGAGCTCAAGAAAGAAAAAATCGCATGCCATAAAAATACGAAACACGTTTTTGCTTCGAAATTCTTTGTCCTTTGTTTCAATTCTCAACGTTCAGCATTCAGAATATAATACAAAATGTAGAATATAAATAAAAATTATAAATATTATTAAAATTTATAAATACAAGAAGAAAATATATTTTAAGGAATCTTTTGTAATTACAACAAAAAGTGACACAAAAGATGAGTTTAAAAAAGAATAAAGAACAACTTTATTTATAAAATTAAATAAAAAACAGAATTCAGGTGTTCCTTTGATTCTTTTGAAGCGTTGTTAAAGTTAAATATTATACAATATTAATTAAGGAAAATAAACAGAAGCAAAAACGAAAAAACAATTTCAAAGAGTTTTCGGCGAAAAATTAACTTTTTAATTTGTTTAACATAAAAAAAAATTCTCATCGAAATAGAATTGTTTACACACAAAAACTGGAAAAACTTGAAAAGAAAGCAAGAAACTTTAATGAAGTTAATCGTAAATTTAAATAAATGACTTTTCTTTGTGCCAAAAAATGTTTTTGCGCATAATAAAAGAAGAAAGCCGAATAATAGCAGTAACGACACCAACAACAACATTTGACCAACATTTCAGAGTGGAGTTTTAGCGATTTTAGTGAGGTCGAAAAGTTTTTGGAATCGCAACACGGAAGAAACAAGAGAGAAGAAGAATAAAACTTAAAATATACAGAATAAATTTAAGATTCTCAAAAATAAAGAAGAGAAAAGAAAACCGGATATTTTGCAATTACGACCTGTCAAAGTGACAACTAAAAGAAGCGAGTTTCGAATTTTATTGGTCGGCTTTCTCGGAGGAAACTTCGTCAAACGACTTCACAATGCAATTTTACCCTCCATCCAAGTTTATTTAAAGAACCCAACAAATAGTTTTTTATAAACACAACGAAAAAAATAACACTTGAAATTATTAAGGACGACTTTGCTTTATGCGGCTTTGATTCGGTTTACTGGATGGTTTTCCAGTGCGCAAAAACATTTCCATATTCTTGAAATAAAATTTAAAGAACACTTTAAAGAAGAGGCAAAACCTTTTGAAACTCCAAGCAACCAACTTCGCCGACCGCGAACTTCGCCAACCAACCCATCCATTAAACCAACTTGAGGCATTTTCCAATCCTTGTTTAATCGTTTAGGAAAAGAAAATGTACCGGAAACTGATTTGCATATAAGTGAAATAAACCTTGAAAAGGATACAAAATAAAACTGCGCAAATCCTTTTCAACTCCTTTTCTACTCCTTTTCTACTCTTTTTGAAGACTTTAATTGATAGTCGCCGTGAAAACAACACAAAATAACTTCACATCCGTTTGCGAAAAGTATTACATCGCATTGAAACATCTGAACCATGTATCTATGTACATATGTATGTGTATATGGTATACAGACAATTTATAATAGCTTAAAAAATAACATTGTTTTTGTTATCCTTGTTGTAGAATCATGAGATATTGTAAATCTTACAAATTTAAACCATGGAAAGACTTTTAAGGAATTTACTCATTGCGTTCATTCATTATCGTTCATATACATCGTACATTATATTATATATATAATTTCCAGATATATTCTAGAATCTAGATATTTATTAGACGTAGATAAATAGCATGGCTGGTTTCTTTATAAAATTGCTATAAAAAACATCAGTTCAAGTTTTTTTAAGGATTAATCTTTGATTGGAGAGAGTAAATCTTTCGATTAGTTATGTAAAGTTTATTTTAATATTTTTGTAATTTTTTTAATAGTTTTAAAAATTAAAATTTTATAACAATTTTAAAAAGAAATCAGCTGATGACCCATTCTACCATATTATTGTATTGTATTTCTAGAGAAAATATATTTTTTATTTAATTTCTGAGTATTTCCTTCGACTGATTTATAGTAAATTAAGAATATATGTACATTCAATCATTCTCTTGTATGAAAGCAATATCAATTCTTATCGCGCACTCCTTCGTTTGTCATCTAATCAATGAAGTCATCAGGAATATTTTCTGTTTTGTGTTGGATTTTTGTTTTTTGTATTCTTTATTTTCTATTTTATTAGAAGAACATGAAAGAGGAGTGTTTCTTCACGACCATTGGGAGCGGTACGTGAAGAGGGGGTGGCGGATGAAGGTCTGGGGATGATGTTGCCAAGCCCTTTAAAAGTGCGCGTGAATTTAATTAAAAAGAGGTTGAAAGGTAACGAAAGGAGGAAAATGGAAAACAAAGAAGAAAAGTAGGAGAACAGAAAGGATGTCGGGAAAAAACAACGAGAAAGAGGACGGGAAGCAGAACAGGATGTGAGAGGAAAATAAGTAAGAATAATTATAGAGTATGTGATCACAAATGATTACTTTTTATGTTTTCTTTTGCTATTTATGACTTCTTTTATCACTTTTATCACTTTAATCACTGAACAGGCTCTTTACTCACTGAACAGGTTCTTTAATCACTGAACAGGCTTTTTAATCATATTATTATTAAGATTTATGTTATAGATAAAGGGTTAAGATTAATCTAGATTTAAAGCCCATGTTAAAGGCTAATTTTCTTGAGTTAAGTAAAAAACTGTATATACTATAATAAGGTAAATGAGTGTTCAAGATAGAGAACACATATCTGCATATCGATAATTACAATATAAGAAAGCTTTTTAATTCAGATTTAATATCTGTTTAATAGTTGTTATAATTTTTGACATGTCACTTTGATGTCACTCTCAGATGTTTACAACGCATATCCACTCACAGTTACTCTGAGTTACTCATCTGATACCATTAACGAGCGTATTTAAAAAGCAAAAACAGGTTACTTTCGATGACGTCACTTCGCATCAGAATCAACTCTAACAATTAAACAGATCACTTGATAAATTAATGTTTAATTATTGACGTTACTGGTTGAAGTATTGAAGTATTCAATTGAATTAATTAGCTGCAATTAATTTAGCCAAACAAACAATGATAAATGACGATTGAGTTCAATGTAAAGTAAGTAAAATGAATAAATACATGAATGAATGAGTGACTGAGTATTATAAAACTCTTTAAAAGTAGTTTTAGATTTTATTTATTATTTATTGACAAAATTAGGATGATTTAAAAATATCTGAAGTACATTTTAAAAATATTTTTTATGACTTCAGATTCCTTAATTTTTTTGCATTATAAAAACGAAAATATGACAATTTTTATGATTTTCATTTTAAATCATTTCATTTTAATTTCTCACTTTTATTATTATTATTATAAATTTTCAGCACTTTTTGGACGATGATTTGAGGTTGATTATTACAACAACAACACACAACAACAATCTCAACCACGACTTTTTTCCCCACTCAACCACAGTTTTATTGCGCAATATTTTTGTGTCTTTTCTTCCAATTCAATTGATTGTTGCAATTATTATTAATATCCGTATTTTTCCAAAAAAATCTTTGAGCAGCAACTAAAATAATGTTGTCAACACGGAACGATCACCTTAAGTGAAATAACGAGTATTCCTTTATATCTTTTCTCATACGATAAAAAATGTTTTCCGTTTCTTGGTTACTTTTTTTTGGTGAGGAATTTTATCATTTTTATCAAGTTTCCCACTTTATTTAATTTTTCTTCTCTCCCTCGTGTTTTTTTTTTGAGACTTTGCGTTGTTGATTTAATTAGGTAATTTCGAGGTTGTTGTTGTTGTTCTTTTTGTATTAATTGTTCTCTAGAAAAAACACTTTTATTTGTCATGCAAACTTTAGATAGAAGCAAACAATTTATCTTGCATCTTTAATTTGATAAATAAAGTATAAAAGCTACAGTTAAAAAAAGCATAAAGTTTTTATCCAAGGTTGCCAAACTTTTTTAGAAACTTTCGCTATTTTAAAAAAGGGCACAAAAATATATCAACAAAATTTTAAACTGAAATTCTAATATTTTATAAATATATATCTTAGTTATGTTATAATAATAAAAAATAAACTTAAACTTAATATAAATAACTATTGTTGTATTATTATTCTGAAGAATTAGTTTAAGAGAGTATAAGAAAAATTAAAAAGTCTTCGTTTTGAAAGGAATTAAAATTGTATTTGATTTTACAAGTGTATTCATCAAGATCTAGCAACAAGTTTATAGGCACAAGTTTCAGCAACAAGACTCTGCAACAAGTTTTAGCATTTATTTTTTACGTTTAATCTTTTTTAAATCTTATGCATTTTATTGTAGTCCAGAGAACTCATTTGTTTTTAATTATTATTTCTTTTAATTATACAGATTTATATTTTCATATATCATTCCGACGATCTTTTAGTTATTTAATTCATTCATTCATTCATTGTTTGTTACAATTATATTGTTATTAGAATTGTTCTCTATGAGATTTTTTCGTATACGCTTGAGAAGTTATGGAAAATTTAGTAGAGATTCTTCTATTGTTTTATAACTTGTGTACAGCTGTATACAGTATATATAGATGAGTCAATAACTGAAGATGATTTTCAATAACTAAAGTTAATAAATCGAGGATTAATTAGAAACCATCTTGAATAATTAGAAACCAGAAACAAATCTTGCTAAAAACAAACATTTTTTAAATTTAATCTAATTTTTGAATTAAATCGAATTTAATTTTTGAATTAAATTAAATAACTCAAAGGGAAAGCAGCTGATGGCTCTTCCTATGGACAAAATTTTCCCCATAAGAGTGTCAGAACTTTGACAGGTTCTGAAGGACATATTTGCTAACTGTTTTTCTTTATAGTATTCAATATTCAACTGAGTAGATTTTGACATTTTATGTGAATGTATTCAATTATTAAATCTTTCCAAATTTTGTTATGGAAGTGACTTTTTTAAGAAAAGCCATATCGTGTTTATGAAGAGTTTTAATTTATCAATTAATCGATCGTCTAAGCGAGCTTATTCTATCATGTATTCAATCAATCAATCAATATTTAATGACAAAGATTGTCCTTAAACATGAAAATAAAAATTACATTCTCTTCTATGCATTTTTTTGTTTTATATTAGTTTTAAGTTCTGAAGCACATAATGGAAGTACATGAAGACGATATAAAGAATTAGTATAGATGATTAGGTGATTAAATATCATCATGATTTTTGAAATATTGAGAGATTTAATATCTATCGATTGTTTGATGTATTCACTTATTATTTTCTATTTTTAAAAAAGGTGATTATTTTAAAAGATTTATATTACTATTTTTATATTATTAGAGATATTTTAGTCAAACGATGTTTTAACGATATGAAAGTGAGTGAGTGGAAGAGACAGATACAGATACAAAGGTGGTAAAGGGAAAGCGAATGAGCGAAAGAGTCAATAAACTGTTAAATATCATGTAATGTAAATCATCTCTCTTTATTGTTTTCTACGATACGAATTATAGCTTCTGAATCTCTAAAAACTCACATCCTACAATTAAATTTAAACACGGAACGTTTCGTCATTATTTTGTTGCTTACTTCATTCAATTTTTGTTGTGTTCTTCATACAACTTTATAGAAAAACATGATGTAAAAAATTCAGTAAAAAACCATTGATCATTCTTTTAGATTTGCTTCGGTCAAAATGTGCTGTTAAGAATCTATCACTGGAAGGTATTCGAAATCTCGATACGTATCTTTACACAAATGTAATTAAAAACTAGTTAAATCCTAACTTCTTGTGGACGGTGTTTATGATGATGCTGCTAACCAGAAATTTGTACGGTTCTGATTTAATTACAGTGACAGGCGATGGACAACAACAACACAAACAAAGACCAATTAAGTTGTTCTATTAAATTCACTTTTGAGAGTTCTTTTGTTCTAATAATGATATTCTACAGTTTTCTGCTTCCGTGTTTTTTTTTTTGGAATAAGTTTTTCTATTTAATTATAGCATCGCATGGTAAAAACCTAAAAATTATAAAAAAATATTCTGGTTCTGAAAAGAAACCAGCCGATGGACCACTCTATACTTATTTGCAAATACAAGTATCTACAACTAAAAATAAATGTTCACTTAATTTATTTATTTATTATTACTTATCACTTATCATGAAGGAAAAAATGTGCTATTAATAAACTTGAAAATGAAAACCGATTCGAGTGCAAACAACTAATAATTAAATTAAACGAGTGTTTCGCAAGTGCATTAAAAATGTTGTAAGTAAACAACAGGGGGAAAAAGACACCAGCAGCTGTTTAAACGCGTGAAATAAAATAAATAATTATTAAAACAAACATCAATAAAAGTAAAAACAATAAAAAGACCAACAACAGAAGCAGAAACAGAAACAACAACCAACTGATAAGAAGCAGCAGGATTAATTTAGTATCTTCACTTGATAAACAATTGTTGCTCCGTTGTTTTTGTTGTCGTTCTACAAAAAATAATCCGCCTGTAAATTCTACCTCGTTTTTCTTTTCATATAATAACATTTATAAGCAACAGCTTTTTAAATACATTTAAAGACTCATTTAAATCTATAAAATGTGAAGATTCGACTCGTGCATCTCGGAAATTTTATTTTCCAGCCTCTATTTTTAATCTTTAGTTTTTAATTTTTAATTTTTTACATCTGAAATTTAATATTTAATTTTTAATTATTAATTTATTATTTTTAATATTTAATTTTCTATGCCGAAATTTGAATTATTTAGATTTACTCAGATAATTTAAGGTTTTAAACACTTAATTCTGAATTCTAAATTTTGAATTTTTAATTTTCTTAATCTTAAGTTCTTAATTTTAATCTTTTATTTTTAATTTAGTTTCTTTATTTTATTTTTAATTTATTTTATTTTACGTCATTCTAATTTCTTCTATTTTCATTTATTTAATTTAATTTTGTTTTTATTTTATTTTATTTAAATTTATTTTCGTTTATTTAATTTAATTAAATTTGATTTTAAATCTATTATATTTCTATTTTATTTTATTGTAATTTATTTTATTTTGTTGTATTTTATTTCTATTTTACTTTATTTCTGTTTTATTTGTTATTTTTTATATTTGATTTAGTTTTTTGTTATTCTTTTGTTAATTTTTTTACTGAACATTAAAAGGACTAAAAATAAGAATTCTTTGTTTAAGAAGACTTCTGAATGTTTTTATTTTTATCTCTGAGAGATATTATTAGCCATCAGATGATGAACGAGACGGTATAAAAAAGTGAACAATTTAAGATTTTAACGAGTGAAACGCATTTCATTTCTTCTGTTCTGCATGTTAATTTAACTTCTCCTTTAATTGTGTTGGTTTCATTTTGATTTAATTCGTATTTTAATTTCTTTTTACTTTTTATTTTCTTGATTTTTATTTTATTTGTTATTTATTGTTGTTTGTGTAATTTTATTTATAAACAAATGTTTCTGCCTCCTTTTTTTATTTTTAATTTTATTTTCCTTTCAATTTAGTCTTTTACTTTTCGATTAATTTCTTTTTTTACTAATTTAGTGTTACTTTTTTATTAATTTTATTTTTTTAATATTTTATTATTTGATTTTGTTTCGAATTTTAATCTATGATCTCGATTTCGGTTCATTTTCGATTTTAGTTGATTTTCGTTGTTTTTTCTTTTGTTTTTTCTCTTTCTTTTATATTCTTTTAGTTTACTTCGGAGTTTCTTTTTTGTTTCTACTTTATTTCTATTTTAATATTTATTTTATTTCCTTTTTTTATCTTTTATATTTTCTTTCGTTGTGATTTCATTTTTATTTTCTTGTTTTTTAGTTCTTTTTTTATTTATTTGATTTCGCTCAAATTTAATTTCACTTCTTTTTATTTTTTTTTAGTCAGGTTGTTGAAAAGCGACGCTGACGCCGGTCGCTTTCTTTTGTGATACGAATTGTGACGATTTTGTCACATTTGACAGTGAATAAAACTGAATAATAATTGTTTTTGTTAAACGCAAGTGTTTAGAATATGAATAAAATTTGAATTAATTTCTTTTGAAACTAACAAAAATAAATAAAAATATTAAAATAAATAACAAATATTATTCAAAGACATGATGAATAATAAAGAATCAACGACTTTTCATATTCGAAATGCAAGTGATTCAAGAAGAGTAGAAAAATCTTCGAAATTCAAATGTTTAAATAATTTCAATGCTGAATTCTTTATATTGCTGAATTCTTTTTAATGTTTAAGTAATTTTTGATGTTTAAAAAATCTCACCTGTTCTCTCAACCATTTCGCAAAAACGTTGTTGTTGCTCTATTCTTCGAATGAAAGATAAAATATAGAAATGTTGTTGTTTTTGTTTTGGAAAAAATCACTGAATTTTTTATCTTTTAGAAAGTTTTTTGTGCACTTTAAGACTTGGCGACGCACCTGAAATGAATACGTTGAAAATATTTTATCAAAAGCCACTAATTGAATAGTTTTTAAGTTGTTGTTGTGCGTATTTTCACTTTAAATGAAACACTCAAAAAGTTGATGATTGCAGAATAATCACAAATTTAATTTTTTTTCTACACGATAATTTTTGTATGGAGAAAAAAAAGATATGCTTTTTTCGAGTTTCTTTCTTTTTTTGGGTTTTGTTTTTGTTTTTTTTATTATGTTCTCTTGTCGAGGTTGAATGTTAAATTTTTAAATTTGCAAACAAAACGAAGAAAAACCAAACCAAATAAAATAATTTGCAAAAATAAACACACTACAAATTATTTTAATTGAATACGATACAATTTGCTGCAGTTGTTGTCTTTGTTGTTGTTGTTGTTTTTGCTGTTGTCAATTAAGAGTTTTGATCGCGCGTAAGAAACACCGCTGCTTTTGGTTGGAAGACAAACAAAGCAACCAGCAAGTATAAAAAAATTAGTAAAAACAAAGAAATTCGACGGCGGTTTTGCGATGTGACGACGCGTTGTGCTTCTTACCTCGTTCAGTGTCGGAGCGTGAATAAACGTTAACACGAGTGCGCCTGAAACTGATATAGAAAATCAGAATCGAAAACAGCGCTGCTTAGTAAAATATTAAGACAGTTAAAGACTACGATAGTTAATTAGTTCGTTTGATGTTTTATTATTTGTCGATGCCTTTATTGTTGTTGTTATTGTGACTTCTCTCATTGTTTGTTTAATATTTTTGTTGTTTGTTATGGTTGCGAATGTGTTGCGAATCAGTTTGTCAAAACAGCTAAAGAAACAACAACGACAACAACTCCATGCAGGGGAGCAAAACTTTTACCTGTTTTCCTTCAATTGACCAAAAGAAAGGAGAAAAGAAACTAAGAGTTCCGACTTTAAAAACAGTTGCAATTTCATTTCAAAGATTATTCATTTATTTATTTATTTATTTCGATATTATTTTTCTTTGACTTCCCATACTTTACAATCTATTTTATAGCAAAAGAGATTCCCGTCGAAAACTTAAGAAATAAATCAAAAATTCGAAAAATCTTTAAGAGGGATGATAATTTGTCAAAAAGCAACGCAAATTTGAATAAAAACCAATGAAAGAAACCAACAGTTTAAAATAAATAAATAATAATAGAAAAAATAGTGAAAAAATGCTGATGTACTTAAAGTGATGCTTCAATCATCAAATATGAGTACAGCAATCAAACAATAAAAAAGCAATCTTAAAATAAAAAAAGGAAGAAAAGAAATGAGTTGATTTAATTTCGGGTGTTTTTATTTGCTCAAGCAGCAAATGATGCATGGTTACCATTTTTTTAAAGATAACCCCCTGCCCCCTTCCCCCCCCCAGCAAAGCGATTGAAGGTCGACGATGAACGCGCGAATTCGTTTTTTGTAGATGACCGAATTTCAGGAAACTCTTGTAAAACACCAACAAAAAATCAAAAAATATTTTGAAAAAAAACATAATAAAATTTCGTAGTGATTGAAGTATGTATGAGTGTATGAATGAGTGTATGTATGAGTGTATGTATGAGTGTATGTATGAATGTATGTATGTTTGATGATGCATGACTTGAAACAATGAATGATGGTTTAAAAAAAATTGACAGAATAGGTTTTGAATTTATTACCGTTAGACTTCAATGATTATTATACTTAATTACATTAAAAGGCGTATAATAATAATAATAATATTAAGTCTATAATAATTCATTTCTAACATTGAGTGACAGTTTCTGTGAGATAACATTGAAAATTGTTTAGAAACAATTTTTTATTTTTTTGCACTTACTTTAGAGTATCTTTAAAAACTGACCCCAAACAAAAACCTCATCCTGTTTTTACATTTTATTAACGCATTTGAACACTCGATATAACAATGAAAATAAAAATTCTTCAAGATCAAGAAGCATTGAAGTCTTTTCAAGTCTTTTCGAGGTTTCGTTTTTGTTTTTGAGGTGTTTTTTTAGAGTTTTACGTCTTCACTTGCTTTTCGTTCGTTTGTTTTTTTAAATTTTTTTTTATTTCTTTTTTGCAGTCTTTTGAGTGTCGTGGGAATGTCATGTGTGACATCAGTTTGATGGTGTTTGCTTCTTTTGTTGTCATTGTCCCCGGTTCAGTTGATTAGTTGTTCAGATGATGAGTTGGCGTGATCTTTCTTTTGTTTCTATTTACTTGGGATCGTTTGTGGTCTGATTTTTGTTTTTTTCTAATTTTTATTTCGTTAAGCGCCATTTTTTTTTTTTTGTAAATACATCACACATCATCTACTCGTATTCTTGAACTCTTTTTAACTTATTAAATCTCTATTTTTCATGTTTAAATTGTAAAGTATAACATTAAATGACAATTGAATGAAATTATATACAGAATAATATACCATCCTTTACTAGAAAGATCTAAGAATATTAATAAATGTCAGGTTGACAGCCTTTTAAAATACTACAACTTAATTCAATGGATAGCATCGTGTATCGTTCAAAGATTCAAATGAAAATTATTGTTGAGTTGTTGTAGAGATTTTATGCGTTTATTGAAGAGTGGAGAAGAAGCAGAAAAATACAAAAATTTACAAATTTGAAATACATTTTTAGGGTTTTTTGGAGAATTCATACTTCAGTGCATTCACGATGCGTCTAACGTGGATACGACTGATGCGATGCAACTGATGCAACACGACTAATGAAGTATTATAATATTATACAATATTATTCTCTATATTATTTCATTAAAATAGTGAATAGTGAATAGGTTCTTATATTTATAACCAAATAAATGAATTCAAAATAAATAATTGAAATATTTTGTCATCTTTTTAAATAAGAAGCTTTCCTGGAAACTGATCCTCACCCATCTCTTGAAATTCCTCATTTCACATTCCACCTTCCTTAAAATGTTCTGCTATAAAATGAATTTTTTCGTATTTTTAAATGGGTTTTTCTAATTGTTGTCATTTAATTACAATTAATTTTCAATTCCAATCACAGCTCTTTTCTTCAAACGACGACAATCAGACGATCCTTAAGCTTTACATAATTATTTGAAGTCACAGCAAAATCAATCATTGCAATCAATCAATCAACGAATAAATCAATATAAAACACACAGTTAATCAGTTTGTCAACGAATAGAATCGAATCGAAAGTATGTAATCAGTAATGCGAAGTAGAAAACTTTTAAAGTGACATCGTTTAAATAACAAAACGAGAATTCATCATCATTAAAAATAAAGAAGAAAAAAAAAACAACTCAGCAGCTAGAGAAATACTCGTAAATAAAATAAAAGAATAAGAGGAGAAATAAAAATGTTTTTGCACGTGCGATTTACACAGTGAGATTTTATTGTATCAGTAACAATCGCGAAATTCTTTAAACCTTTGAAATATTGAAAACCTCAACAGAAGTACTAAATTTTTTATAATGCAATCGTGATTTGCATTAACTGTTGTTAACTACAATTTCGGTTTTTTGAAAAATTCATAATTCATCATATTCAAAAGATGTGTGGCATAGATACGACTAATTACGAAAATACGACTAATGAGACACGACCAATGCGACAGTTGCGACAGTCGCAAACAAATGGTTTTTTTCTTGGATGCGATAATGATCACTTCCGACCATGCACTGCGATGAACGACGGATCCGACATGCAAGGCGAACGTTCTATCAATGAGCTACATCCTCCATATAAATACTGGAGGATGTAGCTCATTTAAAATACTGTGTAATACTGTGTGTTTAAATACTGTGTACTTTCGTCCAGTCGTCACTCTCAAAGATGGTTTTCCTTCCGTCCGTAAGTCTTCCCGTAAGTACGATCGTTCGTCTGTTAGCCCGTCCGTCTGTCATATTAAAGAAAATCTTCTGGTGAGATTCGAACCTGAATCTCTTCACATCCTGAGCTACATCCTTTATATGAACACATGCGTTTAAATACTGTGCACTTTGGTCCGTGCGTCACTCGGGGGAGACAAAGCTTTTTCGCCAGCTTCTGTAAATTAATAAAAGTTATTTAAATAAACTTGTTTACGTGTAGTTGTTTGTTGCACTTTTATTAATCATAATTTTCATGGTTTAAATTTGTATTCATGTCACATATTTAATTGTTTGTTGTTTAGTTTAGTTTTTATTTTTTATAAATGATATCTGAAAATCTTCACTTCCGTCGTTGTTTTTATTTCATTTGTTTATTTATCTCTTTCTTTTTTTTAATTAATTTTACGTGTTATGTTTTTCTTTACTTATATAGTACATTACGTTATATTATAGTACATTAAGTTGATGATGGAATGAGTGTTGAAGATGTGAATGACATTTTTACAAAACATTCCTTAGGTAATCGTAAAAAGGGATTTAATTTTAATTTATTTTAATTAATTGTCACTTTTGATTTTTTTACTTTTGTTCACTTGGATGAACTCTTTTCGTTATATTTTAATATTTCAATGGAAAGCAAAAAGTAAGAGAGAGAGAGAGAGAGAGAGATAGAGAGAGTGGGGGAGAGACAATACTTTAATTTAGTTGTTTTATTTTATTGTAATTATTTTATTTTAATCATTAAATATAGTGTATTTTTGAATTTATTTCTTTTCTTATTAATTCTTTCTGTTCTTTATTAATGTTTCTTTTGAAATATTTAATTAATTTAATTATTTTTTCAACTAGTTATTTAATTCAACCCAATTCAAATATTTAAGCCGACCCTTTATTTTCATTTCTGTATAGTTTCTAATCTTAATATTTCTTCTATGGCTTTTCTTCTTTCTTTCTACGCTTTCTTTTAGACTGCCAATCATAAAACATTTATTTATTTATTTTGTTTGTATTTTTCTAGGATGGGCAAATTAATAAATGAATTTTTAGGCCTCGCCTTTTAAGGACATGCAATTTAATTTATTCCTTTTCACAATGAGAATTGTTACGACTTTCGACGTCACTTCAGCTTTAAAAAATCAATAATATTCTGGAGAGCTTATTTTTAGAGCACGTTTTAGAAATAAGGTGCGTTACTTTAGTTAAGTTAATTTATTAAAATCAATTTATTTTAATTATTCTGTTGTTTTATTTTTTTACATTTTATTTAAATGACATTTAAAATTATTACATTTTTACATTTAATGTTGATTAAGATAATAATTTACAGACTCCGGCTCCTTCCTCCCCTCCACAAAAAACTAACTTTGAGCTAATTCAAAAATTCACTTTGAGTAGAAAGTAAAAAGATTTGTTATGTTTTTGGTTGTTTGCCTCACTGCAAACAACCAACTCTTTTATGACAGCACCTGAAAGTATGCAAGAGTGCAGTGTTTTTTGTACGTACTTGAAACTTGCTGCGGTTGTAATAAATAAGTTGTTGCATACGTTGCGAGAGTCGCTAATAAAAGCATGGTCAGAAGTGTGACAGTGTTGGAAAGTGCGAATAATTTGGAAAGAAATATTAAGAAAACTAAAATATAAAAAAAGAAAACCATAACAGTTAAAACAAAGTATTTCCGCAAATCGAGACATTTAAATAAAGAAGAATTGAAATAAAGTGTAATGTTTGAAAATGTTTGAAAAAGGCTAAAAAGAATTTTATAAAAATAATCAGAACAAATTTAAATTAAATGTAGCAAAAATGAATAGAAAATATCAAACTATTGTAGAAAAATAAAAAATGTAAAACAACAAATAAATAATTGAAACGAATTAAGTTAATGAAAAATTAAACGAATATAAAGAAAACTAAAATCAAAAAATACAGTAAATAAATAAAGATTCAGAAAATGAAAATTTAAATGATTTCGTAAAAAATGTTATAAATTAATAATAAATAAATTTAAAACAAGTTAATATAAATAAAAATAAATAAAAAATGTTTTTTTCTTTAATCTAGAAAACGTAATTCTATTAGGATTAAAAGAAACTTAAAATAAATGTTTAAAAAATTAATAATAAACTGAAGCAAATAAACATTTTAAGTGAATGTACTCAATTTTCCATTTATTTCAAAACAGTTTAAAATTTAAAAGTTCTAAATTGTGCAAAATTATGCACATTATTATTAATATAATTTTGTTGTTCTTTTATAGAACGTTTATTAATACTGCAGATTCGCATGAAATGTTTTTTGATATCAGATTTAGATAACATTATAAAAAGTAGATGTAAAAGAAACACCTAAAAAAGGTAACAAACTCTTTCGGGTTTGGCTTATAATAAAAACATGACTTCATTTATTGTGTTATAATAAAAATACGTTTATTTATTTTGACTTTCTTACGCTTGTCTTCGATTTCAACCTCATTATGAGCGATGTTGTGGTTCTTTTCGAAGTGTACAATTTTTTATAGAAACCTTCTTTATTTACTTACAAGTATATTACGAGTAGTTGAATAAAAAAAAGAAAAAACAACCCAATTAAGATATAAAGAATTACAACTTTAAAACCTTAACGATTTTAATCATTTTCATGATCTAAAATAATATAATATTTAAGACTTAAATTCTCATTAGGATCTCCTTAATTTTTGTGATCTTAAAGACCTCTGTAATGTTCCTAATATGATCTCCCCCTTCCCCTTGATTTCCGTGACGATATGATCCTCCTTTTATACATTCATTAACTATCGTGTATTTAGATTTTAATACCCATTTGACACCTTATCAGTTCCTTTAAAGTATCCTGGAACAGATATTTCAGTATGCGATGCATTGTGTACATATGTACATTAGGGTGGTCCTTAGCTATATGGGCCGAAAATTTTGTTGAGTTTTTTTTTGTCTTACCCTCTTAAAATGTAATAGTAGATCAGGAAATGATATGTGCGAAATTTCAGCGAGATCGGCCAACGGGAACCCGTGTCGCATATGTGCGATATCATTTCCTGACCTACAATCATATTTTAAGAGGGTAAACAAAAAAAAAATTCGGAATTTGAAAATTTAGAATTGTACTGAAATTCGAAAACTTCGTCCTTGATGCGGCACGGGTTCCCGTTGTCCGATCTCGCTGAAATTTCGCACATATCATTTCCTGATCTACTATTACATTTTAAGAGGGTAAGACCAAAAAAAATTTGATTTTGAAAATTAAGGACCACCCTAATGTACATACATCTGGATCTGAATATTTGCCCGTATAAATTAAATCCGTCAAAGGTGCGATAGGTTCCAGTTGGGTCCAGTGGACTCGACAGAGCTGTGAACGTAATAATATTCAACATTGTAATTGTTTTTAGTAACGAGTCAATCGGCAACTCATGGGGATCGTTTTAGAATCGTTTTTGTAACCTGTTTGTAATGTTTTCGTTTCGTTTTCGTATCGTTTTAGTGTCTTTTTTGGCCGGTGACCAAACAAACGAGACGCTCTGCCGTCGTGAAATCGTGTTTCTCTTTGGTCTTGAGCCGGTTGAGGTCCCTCGCTGTCGATCGTTTGTCTCAACACACATTAACTCGTTCCAACGATTGTTCTGTCGCATGATTGTTTTGTCGTTTTTCTTTTTTCAGTATTGTTGCGTGTTGTCTTAAGTTTTGCGATTAACTTTCATGCAGTATTTGTTTAAAACTCAAAGTGCGCGCATCGTTTCGAAAAATAAATCCACACACTTGTTGAAACAATATTATTTACAACAACAAACAATAAAAAAGTACATACAAATTTATTATTATTCTTAAAAAACAGTGAATTCGAGTGATTTCTAAAATTCTTAAGTAGATTTTTTATGAAATTCTTAGCAATTACTATCTTTTCCTTTTAATTAATTAACTGTTTAAGTATTACGAAACACTTTCGTTAAGGATACAAATAATAGTACGAAAAACGGTTTAGTTTTGATTAAATAATTTTATAGATATACATATGAAAATCACACTTAAGTGATTTAAAATCATTTTCGAAATTAACTCATTCGTTATTCGAATTTAAATATCAATTTAAATATAAATTTAAAGTTTTTTAATTTTAGTTTGAATTCAATTCTAATTGTAGTTAAATTTAATGGAATACAGATTAAAGTAAATTAATTTTTTTTAAATGAATTCTTTATTCATAATTTTTTATAATCAAATATATGTTTTTTCTATAATTAAATATAGTTTTTTAGTGTATTTTTTTGAAATAAATTTTAGTATGAGTTTTATTATGGGTAATTTATTTATTTTCTAACGAATTTTCTATTAAAACCTAACAAAAGCAAATAATTGCATTCTTTTTAGTTTCTTTTTTAATCTGATCTCTTTTCTAAAAATTCGTCATAATTCTTATTTTATATTCATTACTTGGCCTATATTTAAATATAATTTGAGAACAAATTTATTAGATTTTTGCTGTTCTTATTTTGTTTTTTTCTCAATTCTATTTTTGCGTGTTCCATTAAAATTACAAAAAAAAAAACGACTAACAAATGTAGTTGGTTTTTTTTTCTCAGAGAAAACGAAAGCGTAAATATTATTAAAAAAATGTTCATTTTATTTACTTTATTCTTTCGTTTTGTAGAGGATTTAATTTAATTTAATACACATTCAAAGAGTTCAAAAACAAAAATTATGAAGTAAATCAACGCAGCAAAAAAACAAGAAACAAAAACGAAACCACAAGAAAAACCAACAACAACGATCATTAAAAGCAGCTTTTAAATTAATACACATTTTTCGAAAATAAAACGTTCATTTTTTTCGTTATTGTTTTTATATTTAAATCACATTTTTTGACATTTTTTTTCCAAAATAAAAATTTACATACATACACTCAAAATATACGATTGATTTATGATTCCAAATAATAATGACTTAAATTAATAATGATTCAGATAATATAATAATTTAATAAATAATAACAATTTCAAATAATAACGATTTCAAATAATAACGACCTATTTCAAGTAATGGTTACGTAATGAAATATTAATGATCAAATAACATGAATTATAATTATTTTTTAAGCTATTTACTGAAGATGAACAATAAATAAGAATTGTTTTTGTTTGTGTTTGAGTTCCAGAAATTCTTCATTAAAATTACAAAAAAAAAAAAACAATTGTCGGCAGTTTAATTTTAAAAGTGAAGCGGCGTTTCTTCGTTATCTCGCGTTAACTGTTAATTTTGTTAATTAAACATTATCTAAGAACGTATATCGTTATATGTATGTATCGTTCATAATATGTGTTTAACCTACACTCATATAGATATGCATACATGTACTCGTATATATTGCACAATATCTCTGTCCACAAATTAACACCGCAATATTGAGTATTCTTTGCATGAACTCTTAATTAGAATCTTTTGTTCTCTGCTTATTGTTCAATGAACCGAATTGGAAAATGCGTTTTGTTGTTATTGAAGAAAAGTGGGCGAATGGCCACCTCGCCCCTTTTAACCGGTATATTTCTAAATAATAATACGAGATCATTAATTTGAAATAAAATCACTTTTTGAAATCTTTGTTCAAATCATTCATTTCAGTGTCCTTCATGTCCTTTTTATTAAAGTCCTCTTTAGCTGATTAATTAAATCTAATTCATTAATTAAATGTGTCTCTTTAAAACTTAAATTTGTTTTTTTATTTCTATGTTTTATCATTTTAATAGATAACTTAGCAAAAGTGTGCACAAATCGGCACTCAACAAAAATAAGTAGCTTTTGTTTGATAGCGATCACTCGATTATTATGGAGTTTAACTGAAAATTAAGTTACTTATTCTAGAAAAAGATTATCTCTGATTGAAGATTATCTATTCTTGTTTTTACGATAATAGAATAGTTTTGTAAGGCGAATAGAAGTGGCACATTTTTACACTGAGAATAAAGAAGACATTTTAAAGGCTTATGCTGTCAAATTGTCTATCAAAGTATTCACACTTTCAGTCATTTTAAATGTTGTTCAATTCTTTTCCATTCAATAATTCGTTTTATTCACATTTAATATGAGAAATCTAAAAAAATCTCAACCTAAAAATAACATGGTTAAGAAAAAAAGAAAAACATCAAAGCTTGTACTTGAAGCTATTTGATTGATCTTAATTAGTTTCTTTAGTTATTATTGGACATGCTTTTGATTGATTGACATAAACTCGATATCAAACTACAACAAAACAATTAAAAATGGAGAAAAACGATAGAAAACAAATAGGAAAATATAAAAACGAAAGAATAAGATATCAAAAATAGAAAAATTGTAATTAATTTCTATTAATTTTCAAAATTATCGTGAATTTCGTATATGTAAGCATTTAAAAGAGTTTAATAGATATGAAAAGATAAATAAAAAACGATCAAAAACGTTTCCTTTTCTGTGGTGGACAACAATTTCTAAAAATAAGCCTCATTGCAGATCATCGCATCAGAAATTTTACACTACTTGACTTTATGACACATCAAACGATATCATCACATCATTAATATAAATTAATGGCAACCACATTTTATTTTTAGGTTGAGCACAAGTGGATTTAAGAGTTTCTTATGTTCTTGTCTGTGAGACTGGCTGTCGTCGTGACAGTTGACAATTGAAAAATTGCAACAAATTTAAGTGATAATCGCAAGTATTTCCCGGCTAACCCATGACAGTTGACAGCTGTCACCTCCAACCGGTTGTCAGAGTTTGTGTTTAAAGTTTTAAGGAATGCAAACATTCCATAAATGCAGCTAATAAACTCACTTTAAGAGTATCCTCACGCCTATTAAAATGAAAAGCTTTTTGAAAGGCAAACACAACAAGCTAATCTTTCGAATCGTTTAATTTTATTGTTTAATCACAATGTGCGTGTGTGTGTCTTTTATGACGGATGACACAACGGATGCCTCTATGAGGCCTTGCATGATGCTCCATTTGTTTGTGCTTCAGAACCGAGACTCAGTTGAGAGGTTGTGTTGTTCACCTCACTTGTTAAGTCACTTGCTTTAGTCGCTTTGGTCCAGCTTGAGTGTCTGTAAGAAGATCGTCATCGCTGTCGCCCACACAACAGTATATAAAATGTTTAAATGATTAACGCCCCAGTTATATTAATAATATTATAATTTTCTATTCCTTTATCAAACCCCGAATTCGCCTGAGACGATATTTAGAAGATCGTTTGTAGGATATGTATTTTTTAAGATTATTATTAATATCGTATTTTATTATTAAGTGATGTTCACATATGCAACAATTTCATTTATTGATGTGTCCATCCTGTGTGAAGTGAGCTTAATCGCTGAAGATGATGTTATGTGCAAACAATGCATCAATTGAACGATATTCTAACAACCACTCCGCAAAATTTCTGCATTGCAAATGGTCAAGTTGTTTCAATTCTTGTGTTAATTGAATTTTCCAAGCATGAAAATGCAAATTTTCATGCAAAATTCTCCACAAACTGCTATAAGAGATGCTCAATTTTGCATTTCTGCGTCTTGATTACGTGGAATTGAGGTTGATTGGTCATTAGCAACATTTTCATGAGAAGCATCAATGTTTTCATTGGACTGAACTGTTTTTGGTCTGCCAGGTTTTGGTTTATCATGAGATATCTGGGTTCACCAAAGTTTTTAACAAAATTTCGAATTGTTTGTTTCGATGGACGATTATATATGCCGAGAAATTGACGTAATTTAGGATGGGATATTGTATTAAACAATGATTTTCAAAATACATTTTAATAACTTCAACGCGCTCCTCAATCATATCAAGAATGCTACTATTTACTAAAATTATCTATCCTTGTGGGTAAGAAATAAATAAAAGTATCCAGAAATAAATATGACGTTTGACAGATGTTCTCCTTCAACATCCTAAATGTCCTTTCGTCGTCTCTACGGATTCAATTTCAAGATAATTACTCATTTTATCTTATAATTTATTCTACAATATTTTACTGTTTTCTCTCACTTGATTACTTACATTACTAAAAGCTGAAACTACAATAGTTTCTGTTTTTTTAGCATTTGAACACATGAACGTGATTACAATTAATTATATACAAATAAATTAAACAATTTTCTACGAGCTGAATTCGATTTTAATACAAAATTAGTAATCGTATTCGCAATAAAAATGATGTGACTTTAATTCGTGATAAATGTGATGTGAATCCAAATAAGATTGAGATTTAATAAAAAAAAAATAAGTTAGCTTTAATTGATTGAACTATGATAGGAAATAAATTTTGTAAGGTTATCATGGAGGCAATATAATCGCTATTTACAATTTTCACACAGTTTAATAGTTTCGAACAATGAATGTTACTGTTAAATTCATCAATTATTCTTATTATTAAACTAATAAATTGTAAGATTATATAGACAGGTATTATTTAGGTATAATTAATAATTATATAGGTATAAATTATTTAATTTTATTTAAATTAACTATTTAATCCAAAAAGAAACCAGCCGATGGCCCTATGATATATTTATATACATACATATATGTATGTAGAATGTCTAGCATATGTACGTATGTATGTGTATTATGTATGTATTTATATAGATTTGTATTCGTGTTTGTTATTGTTTTTCTTTTTTATGGAATATTATAAAACTCAGCGGAAAATTCTTTTAATAAATTCCAGGTAAATTCCATTTAATGATGAATAACATTTTTTATTCAACTGATTCACCGATTTATTCAACGTGGATTTTTTTATTTTTCTATTTTGTTGTTTTAGTTATTTAATTGTGATTTAAATTAGTTCTTAGAGAGTAAATCAGAAAAATATACTAATTGTTATAATAAACACTAAGATTCGGTATTCGAATTGTTCGAAATGAAGCAACTTAAACAAAGTTCGAGTGTTTTACGAAAACATTTCTAAATGAAAAACATACATAAAAACAAAATATAACTTCTGTTGAATAATGTTTTAACAAATACGTGTAGAAGAATGTAATTCTTTTTAGACATGTGTACAGAAAAACCTTAAAACTTGAGTAATAAAATAAAAATTAATGATGAATCCGTGTGAATTTGTATCGTTTTCGGTTCGTATTCATTTCGCATGCGTTTCTTAATGCTGTTTTTTTGCATTTTTTTACAAATTTTGTATTTTCTATTTATTTTCTATAAATTTTGTATTGTATTGTATTGTTTGTTTTGTATTCATTTATTATTCATTCGTACTCATTTTGTATTCGTTTTACTTGTTTTGTATTAAAATATTTGAGTATTCATTTTGTTCTTGTTTTGTATTCGTTTTATAATTATTTCGTATTCATTTGTTTTTCGTTGAATCAAATGAATCATTTCGAATTCGGTTTAATTAATAAAAAAGGATTTCACAGACTGGATTATTATATTAAATATAAGATTTATATTTGAAGTGTATATTCGGTTTTTAATTCAAACGAATGTAGAATATTCTTAGTACTATTAAATAGTCGATGTTTCGTATTTTGTTCAATATTTTTATCAATATATTGGTTTTTCCACATATCAAGTTGTGTGTCTCTCTCCCCTGCTCTCTCTCTCTCTCTGGACTACAATGGAAACAATTATAGTGGAATTACAAAAAACTTGAACTATTTAATTGCAATTCAAGTTAATTTTTTAATTAACGAAAGAAATTAAGGAAAAAAAATTGTACATAAATGATTACGAAGTTCCAATAAATTATTGTACAATAAATATTTAACGATTTGCTAAATTAATGATTAAATGATTAAATATTGATTTGCACCTTCCGTAGACTTGACTAGTATCGTATCTCGTATCGTATTTTTAATGCTATTCATTCATTCAACTTGTTTAGAATGACCATAAAACCAAGAAGAGTAAATCTATTAAAAAAACTAATGATGATAGATGGGTATTTTTCTAGTAGTAAAAAGTTTGTAGTAAATTTTTGTACTACACAAGATTTTGTGTCATGTTTAAAAAAAATTCTCTCTGAGCTCATTTATTATAGAGCATTCACAAAAATCGTTTAACAATTATAATGAGTTTATTCATGAATTCATATATTTTTAAATGAGCAGGTTTTCAGGTTTTATTATTTGTGCTCGTAGCAAAAAGTAAAAAATACTCTAAAAGGGCACCCAAATAAAAAACTCCAAAATGAAGTCATCTAATTTTGAAAGCACAGAAAGTGATCTTAGGTCTGAGAAATCGTTCTGTTAATTGTTTTCGGTGACTTACGTGTAATTTTGAGTTGATGATTTGACCACCGAAATATGCTTGGAATCTTTAGGAATTTAAATGAAAGCAACAACAAAAGATATTTTATCATATTATGCAGCAAAAGATATCGTAAATATAAGCGTGAATCATTTATGTGTCATGACTTATTTTGTTTCTGTGTATTTTTATTTGAGTGGCTTGTTATTATTGTTGTAAAGAATTAATTTGTTTATACTCGTTATAAGGCTTAAACGAGATATCATTCTAGAAACACGCTCCGTTTCGAGCATTGATCTTGACACATATTTTAGAGATCAGAAAACATACGAGATCAGATCAGATGGCGCAAAGATCGATTAATAGAGTGATTTATCGCATGATTGCTGTGGTGGGGGGAGGGATTATGGCGGACTATAGAACGCAGAGGGAGCGGAATCGGCAATGATTCAACTTTTATCTTAACTTTTGTAATGACTTTTCACTTAATAGTAAAGCATTTAATATATAAGCATCAACACGTAGTTTTTAGTAATGATTTCATTTACGATGTGTTTAGTTTAAGCGTTTTATTTGTACGAAGTACAAATAAATTTTAATGATTAGCTTCTTGAAATTTTTCCAAATTTTACTAAATTTTGACACGGGTGAAATTTTTATTTATTTTAGTTTTATTTTCTTTTAAGTACTTTTTGTAGTATATAATTTTGTGAATATTTGTATACTATGACAAAATATACTTCAATTATATTACGTATATTTATATATACAATATATAACTGTATGTACTTCTAGAAAGATTCTTTAACCATATATATTATATTGTCGATATATATTTTAGAATAAACATTAATTGTTCGATTTTTGTTTGGTTTCTATCGAAATTCAGATTAGATTTTATAAATCATTGGTTTTAAATTTTTCATGGAATAATTAACACATTTCAAATGAGGATGAAATTTCTCTACTCTCTCTTTCTGGAAAGGGAAAAGTTGATTGGAAAAGCAATTTAAGTTGATTCATTCATTCATTCAAACATCACTTCATTTAAATTTATTCGATTATTTAAATACATTTCTGTATTAATGACGTACTTATTTTTAATTTATTTCAAACAAAAGTCGTTTTAATTGTTTGTTTAGTAGAAGTTCATAATTTTTTATAGTTTCAGTGCCGATTATTTTTAACAGAATATAATGAGTCTCATATTCACTATCAGCTTTGGTTTGGTTTTTACGATCGCCCATTTAAATTAAATCATGAATGATTCAAAGTGCCTCAAATCAAAGATTTCGAAAAAGTTTTTTAAAGAACATCTCTTTAAAATCTCTTTAAATAAAACAATGTCAATATGCGAATACACGATGTTTCTTCATTCTCAATGACTTGCAATGCATTTCGAAGAATAATTATGCAAATCACACTGCTAAAAATCCGCTTACGTGATGGAAACCAGAAAATAGCATGCAAAAATATGCGCTCAGTGATTCAAAAACTTCGACGAGTGAATATTTGCAATGAAAGCACCGCTAAACAAGCGCTTTAAATTGTCAATTCAAAGCGTGTCAATTTCAGTTAACAACGATATGCTAATTAATCGTTACAACCTTTAGAAAAAACAAACAAACAACAACGCTTGAAACTGATTTTATTTGTTTTTTCCAATTGCAATTTTCACCTCCCGAAATGGTTGGTGAACAATAATTGCAAAAACTTATTTATAAAAATGCAGTGTAATTTAATTGTCTTTCTTCTTCTTCTTAATTCATTTAAGGTAAACGACGGAAAAGACCGGAAACGACGATCAAAACACTTTCGAACAACGGAAACACTTGTCTACAGAGTGTGAGTGTGCACAAATTAAGAAATGGGTGAAAATTTTGAATATTCGTTGGGCATAAAAGAGCTCAAATCGAAAGAATATCGTTTGTGGCAATCTTTAATAGCGGAATTTCTCGGTGAGTGAAAAAATAAAAAAGACTAAAGAAAGATTTATTCTAGTCTTCGGTGTAACTGTTGTTTAATACTCTTACAATATGAATTGTTTCGAATATATTGGTTGATGTCAGACTAAGCTTCCTGACGTCGAACTCATTCGCGCTTATTGATAGATTTGTGGCATGGGCCAAGCAATCAGAGCGAGTGAGTTCAGCCTCAAGAGGCTTAGTCCGACATCGGCCATTAAGAATACATTTTTTATTAATGTTCTAATAATTTTCTTCTTATAATTTTTGGATGGTTAGGAAATTTAATATTGAATTTCTTTGCTTGTGGTGCCTGCACTCAATCGATGGAGAATGGCGTTTTTAAAGCTTTGGCATTTGGACTGGGCGTTTTTATGGCGATTACGGTGAGTACGAGTACACTCACTACAGCAAGCGAGTTATTGTGAAAATCGCATTGTTGCATTACGAGTGCAAATCGAAAATGAAACAAGTCGTTGTTGTTTTTGCTTTTGTGTTTCTATTGCATTTGGCTCTGACCATTTAGGGTGATCTACGAGTCGATTCTGAGTTGCCTCTGTCTTTTCTTAGATACTCAAATACTTTAGCATCTCCTTAAGTGGTATTTTGACATAGAAACGACTTTTTCACTGTTTTTCGGTTTGAAATGCGTTTATAGAAAAATTAAAAAAACTGTATAGTATACCAAGAAGACAACAAAGAATGTTAAATTATTTAAAAAAATTAAAACTAATTAATTTAGCATTTTCTCTAAGGATTCGAATATTCTGTATTCGTATTCTGTATACGTTTACATTTATTATTTATTCACATTAATCTCCTTTTCCTTCTCCATCTCCTTATCATTCTACTTTTATATCTCCTTGTCACACGTGTCATCACGATGCGTGCATCACTGACGCTGATTGGTTGATTAATGCCATGAATAAAAACCGGTGTGAGTGATGTACGCATCGTGATGACATGTGTGGCATCCACCCATTTCTATCCGCATCTTATATCTTTCTACACCCTACCTTTCTACACCTCTCCCTGTGCTTTCCTACCTCACCCGCATTAATCATAATCTTCTAATTCTTACTTTAATCAAAGGATTTTATTTTTTTATATTTTTCTGTACATGTCTTCATCTAGATTGTGGGTCACTTAAGTGGTGGTCACGTCAACCCCGCCGTTACTGTTGGTATGCTTGTAACGGGGCGTGTCAGTGTGCTGCGTGCTGTCTTGTATATTATTTTCCAGTGCTTGGGCGCTATAACCGGCACCGCTGCTGTCAAGGTGAGACGTGGCGATGATAATCAATTTATTTAATCCAACATTTTTGTTTTTCAGACCCTCATCGATGAACAATACTACAACGGTTTGGGACACACCACTCTGGCTCCAAATATTAGCGTTTTACAGGGCCTGGGTATTGAATTCTTTTTGGGTTTGGTTCTAGTGCTCACCGTCTTCGGAGCCTGTGATGCCAACAAACCAGGTGACGAAAAGAGATGATGAAATTATATACATATTCCCCTTATAATCTTCTGTATCGTACTTAATTCTTAGATTCACGATTTACTGCACCTTTGGCCATTGGCATGTCTGTGACTTTGGGTCATTTGGGAACCATACATTACACCGGGGCCAGTATGAATCCGGCCAGAACCTTGGGTACTGCTGCCATTACCGGGATCTGGGACTCGCACTGGATCTATTGGGCTGGTCCAATACTGGGGGGTATTACGGCTGCCCTCTTATATGTAGTGGTTTTAGAAAAGCCAGTTGAGACGGACAAATACAGGGTGAATGCCACTGAGCGAGAGGTAAGTTCATGAAGAGATACTCCTACATGTTGACAAAGCACTGAAAAACATTTGAAGAAAAAAAATTCTTTTGATTATGAACCTTGAAGAGCATCGTATATTTATTTTTGTTTTTTTAATTGCTTTTTATTTTTATTTTGCTATTATTCTTTATTTTGTGCTTATTTGCTTAAACTATTTTTGCACTCGATAATATTCTTCATTCGTTTTTTATTGTTACATAGATTTTTGTCTATTAAAACATCTTTCTTCACCATACAGATGAGAAAGTTGGAACCATAAAATTCGAAAACAATGAAGTCGACCACAAAGTCCCCAAAAAAATGTAAGAAGAAGCACCTAATAATACATTATATGCACTCGTATAATAATAAATATAATATAGAAAGTGTTAATTGTGTGCAAATCCAAAAGTATTCAAAACCAGAAGCAGAATTCATAATTTTTGTAATATTTTGTTTTATTTATAATTTAAAATCAATATATTGTATGTTTTTGTATGTATTTGTATTTGTAAGAATTTATTTGCAATTTGCAATCTAATCTGTAAGCTATAAAAAAATAACTTTAAAAAACAGTGTTAATTTACGTTACCTTTTATTAACATACAATCGAAATTATTAAAAATAAATCATATTTTATGTACCATGAGATGTAATTTTTTCCTTTTTAATAAAAATGTTTTTTTTATTGATTTTTAATTTCTTTCTCAGATGGCAGAAATGAATAAAGAGCTTAATACGGATTTAGAAGCTAAATCCATCCATAAATTTAGATTTATCTATTGCTGTTGTGCATTTAACATAAATCCGAATTGTAATAATCCACAAATCTTAATAATTTTTATAATATCTGTATTTTCTAGCTCTCAATGACGAGAGAGTTACACATATGAAAGTCAATTATATCCTTCATTTTAAGGATCTGGAGACGAATGAACATACATGAATACCCAAGATGACTTCTGGAGGCAACCATTCTATGTCATAATATCATAGAAAAAAAAAACGAAACGAGCGAATTTTATACTTATTCGAAAGTTGAAATTCGAGCAAGAGGATACTCTGAGTACGTTTTTTAGAACGCTTGATAGACTATAAAGTGTTTCGCATAAGAGAGCACAAAGACTCAAGGTTAATAAAAAGAAGGTTGCGCCAGGCGCAGGTCCGTTACTATACCCTACACACGAAGTGAATAGGGTGTATTCACTTACTGCTTCCGTTTGTAATGCATTAAAGGAGGCGTGACAGGTATAGAAAAGTATATATATTTTTGATCAGCATCACCTCCTGAGTTGATTTAGCCATGTCCGTCCGTCTGTCTTTCTGTGGAAATCACGATTACAAGAAAACGAATAGAGTTTCAAACTTCATCAAACTTGACACGATATTGTCTATCATTACAAACTCATCGGTATTGAAAATGGGCAAAATCGGACCATTACCACGCCTAGTTTTTATAGTGAATATAAATTAATCCATGCTTATAGCTCAATTTCTTATCTTGTTAAACGAATTTGGGGTTGAAATTTTGTCCAGAAGTCCAAAATGATCAAAACGGACTACCAAAAATGGGCGTAATCCGCCCACTAATTCAATAAAACTCGATTACAGGAGAACGAATAGAGATATTTTCATCAAATTTGGTACGAATATTCTGTCATCACAGGATATTTGAGATTGAAAAGGAAAAAAATTAGATCATTGCCACAGGGACGTCAATAAGTATTTATATTGACATTTTGTTTCGAGGCCTCTGCACACCGTTCATAGCAATAATTTTTGAAGTAAATGTTTGTGATTGAATAATACCAACAATGAAGTGCTCCGTGAATTTTTGCACACATGGCTGAACTCCATCAAACATTTAATATACTGAACGGAGATGGCCTCCTTATAACTAGTAATTACTTAAAAATGCACAGAACCCACCATGTGCAATGCAGCACAAAAATAAAGAGTTTATTTTTCCGGGCTCGGATGTTTATAAAAATAAGAAAATTAAACCAAGAAATAATTGAAAATACAATAAAAAGAAAAAAAAATACAATAAAATAATGTGCCAACACCCCACAATGTGCTTCACAAAATAATTAGATAATTAATAAATCATTTATTAAAAAAATATAAATATATAAAAATATACAAATATATAAATAATATGCAATAGTACATTAATTATAGCAAAGAACCCAATACTTACCATTCTCAGGAAGACAGCGACCTCAAACGACTAGAGTTTAACATATACTAACTTATCAACAGTGTTGAGGTATGTGTACAAAACTTTTCTCTGCACAGGTTTGAGTCCATCAATAAAGGAAGGAATGCAATGCAGAATGAAAGCAAAGCAGGAATGCGTCGGTTTCGAAGAACTCTTCATATGTTACGCATCTAGTGTCCTTTTTGTGTAAACAAGGTTCCACTAGATCTCTGCGTTTGCGTTCCTTCATATCCTCTGCATAAGCTTCTATCCATTTCATGCGTATGTTCAGGCAGGAGAAGAAAACTACTGTAATCATATCAACATCTGTTACGTGGCGCTCTTCGGCTAAATGCCAATTGCCTGGAAAGTAGAAAAATGTCATTAAATGTACACCAACCTATTTACTCACCACCTGTGTGGTCACCAAAAGAAGCCTGAAATAAAATAACACCATATAATTTAATGTTGATATGCTAACTTACCGACATCATGTCAAATTCCTGTATAGCAAACAACCACAGACAGGCGGCGATTATCGAGGTTGCGTACTCGTTATCGTACCTCGTTATCGTACTCTCAACTAGTACTAAAAATTTGTAAAATAAGATAGCGGGGTCGTTTGTATTCTAGGGTATTGCCAGTTGAGAATTCAGAAAAGGGAAAAAAGAATAGACACAGTATGAATGAAAGTATAGTTTATCAATGAACTGCGGAAGAGGTAAGGGCAGATAGCGAAACAAAACTCGACGCGCTAAAGTTCATGAGCGCCGGATTCCAGATCCGTATAGTCGGAATGAAAATAGTAAATCGCTCGAGCGATAAACGAAAATTCTAAAAAAACATCTTGGAATAGAAAATGGGAAATGCAATCAATAGGAGAATGGGGTTTTTTTTTATTTTCAAGGCAAACTGCTAGGAGTTCAAAAATGAGAAAAATCTGTAAAATTTCACGGCCAATAAAGGAACGGTGGAAAAGGGAACCGAGTGTTAGAAGAAAGGTGGGAAACGGCAAACTAGGATTCAGAAAATAGACTTTGAGGAGATTAAAGGCTACAGAAAGATTAGAAGAAAGATCAAACTAATTTAGTGGAAAAGTTAAAAAAATAAAGTAGTGCAAAAAAGTTAAGAGAATTTAAACTACAAATTGAAAAGGAAAGATCCGGTTGCTGCATTGGAGGAATGTTGGCGAGAATCACGACCAGGTGCTCCGCAGATATTGCCCAAAGCCGCGGCTCAGGTCCGGAATTGGATTTTATTAAAAGAAAGATAAGGTCAGAAAGAACTGTCGGGGTGAATTGGAAGGAGGCATGGTAAGATGACTGACTCCGTCACCGGAGTTTATTGTTGTGCCACGGTCATGCGTCAGCTGGGTTACATACGGTAGTCCGAAAAACGCGGATAGGCGGAAAGTTACGGGAAAGTGAGTAAGCTACAGAAAAATTGCATGAGAAATGTAAAAAAACAGTGTGCGAATAAGTGCAAAAGTGTGTGAAAAAACGGTCGAGTGCGTAGTGAAAGAAATAAACTCCAAGAAAAAGCAAAAAAAAAACGACTGGAAACACACGGAAGGTAATGCGCAAAATGGAAAAATTGCCAAAAAACGAGCGATTACTCACACTAAGCGCGGAAAAATAGGGGAAATTAAAATAATAAGGAAAATAAGCCTGAAAAACCAAAAATAAACTAGTGAGCCACCAAAAGCGAAAAAACGCCAAAAATACACTTTCAGTCATAAAAACGATGAATGCCGGCTATTGGAAGTCGGCAAGCCGACAAGAGTGAAAAACAAAAAACGACCACATCAAGGCGAAGCGGATACAAAGAAAACGAAAAACCGAGGCAACCGGAGGTAAGTCCACACACGATGGAAAAGTTTTGTAACGTCGTAAAGCGGAAAAACGCAAGTAAGCAAAAAAACTAATGAAACAAACAAAAAAAGCTTACAAGAAAGCAACAAGTGCAGCTACTAGGAACGAAATGAGCGTACACTAGGAAAGCATGCACAGGTTGCGAAAAAGAGCAAGCAACGGCAAAAAGTGAGCGAAAAAAGTGGCGCAACTAAGCACACTAACGCATACACGCGTGTCTATTTAAAAAGCCTTGCAAAAATAAGCTCATGCGCGTACACAGATGAACTTACCTCACTATCAATGATAGAAGGTGGTGTGATGAAAAAAAAATGAGGAGACAAGGGTGTGAAAGTAAATTAACGAGTAGGTAGAATAGTTTGCATGCGCAAAAATTAAGAACAAAAAAACGCGTATATAAAATAATTTCTAAAAAAAATCTCCAAACAATCTCTCAGAAGCTCTGTCTCTACACTCTCTTGAATGTTTAGCGCTTGGTGTGCACACGCTTGTGTGTAGCCCACGAAATTATCTTTCTAAAATTAAAAAAGTCCACTGATGGGTCCAGTTTAGGCGCTGGACGAGAAACGTTTATGGACACCCTCGCCTAATAACGTAAGCCATTTCGGCTTAATGTCCGACAGACAATGGATTAAGAGGATTGCCCTTAAGATTGTCTGCAGCATTATTTTGATTTTGAATGTTAACAATTTTTGTTTTGTTTTTGTGTTGGCTCTCGATTTTTTGTTCTATTTTGTTTGTCATTTCAAGGCATCATACGCGTTATAATTTAAAATTATTTTTAGAATTTTCTACAATTTTTTAAAAATTTACAATTTTGTAATTCATTAAAATTTTTACCTTTTACTACTTTTTTACAATTTTTGCTTTTTACAATTTTTAAAATTTATTTTTACTTTCTTACAAATTTTTTACAATTTTATACAATTTTATACAATTGTTTATACAATTTTTACAGTTCACTTTTTTACATACTACATTTTTAAACTGTTACATTTGGCATTCTAAACATTTTTTATGTTTACAGCTTTACAATCGTCACATTTTTAAACTTTTACATTTAAACTTTAAACTTAACTTAAACTTAACTTGTTTTTGTGCCTAGATAATTTAATTGTTTCATTGTTTGTGTCTAGGTAATGTCATATGTAGAATAGAATAATAAAAGTCAGTCAAAGTATCGGTCGGTACTGACTTTTATGCGTAGGGATTAAAATCAAGTCAAGGACAATTTAAGTCAATTAATTTAACGTGAATTTGAATAAATTATAGTAAGGCGCCAGTGCCGTACCCATTGGGGCACATTTATGTGAACCCTCGAGTACTTGTACTACTGCGTGCTCACATCCATGCCGCTTACCGGTAAAAAACTCGATTCGTACAAGACAAAAAAGTCAATCTGAATTTCAATTCGAATGAAAGTGAATTCACTTTTCACCGCCCTGATGCTCGAGCTACCTAGTGGAGGAAAGCCCGTACATGACGCGACAAGACTAGGAAACATAACACATCACCATCAATGTATTTAAACATTATCTTCTTCCTTTCGAAATTTATTTAATTTTATAATATTTCCTTAATTTTTCAGAGGTGAGTGAACTCAACCGTTCGTAGTACTTCTTCACGTTTGTGCTGCAAGCTTGCGTACACTTTTTTCCAATCCTCATTTGTGCCATTGAATAGAATGAGTGCTCCTTATTTCTATTTTTCAATGTGATTAACGGAGTAATGACTGGTTCAAAGAACTCAATTTTTAAAAGCTTAGGCCAACAATAATGAATGAAATTAATTGAAAGTGCAGTGAAATTAATAAAAGTTGCTAAAAAAAAATTAAAGTTGCTAAAATTAATAAAAAGTTGTTGAAAGTAAAAGTGCAATTTTGCTATAATGGAGTTCTTTCATATCCTCCTGACTTTCGTATGTATTTCCTACTTTAGACCAACGACTTTGACAATTCATTCATTTAGACTCATTCACATCGGGTCGAAGCTGATCGGAGCCGGAGCTGCTCACCAGCTCTGAGTACGGAGCAGCTCACTTGCTCACTGCTCGCAACTGATCGGAGCAGTGAGCACAGAGCTGCTCACTGAAAATTTTTTCTGTTGCTCCTGCTCGGGAGTGCGAGCGAGCCAGAACGAGCATTTACGAACCCTGTTTTATTTTTTTCATTTCATTATTTTTGTTTTTTTCACTTTATGAACAACTCGCATATGGCGTTTCAAATTTCGCCCCTCTTTGTAATCATCATTACATATGGGACACTTCACGAATACGTTCTTATGTTGTTCCATATGTCGGCTTAGACAACTGAGAGAACTTAATTCCTTGTTACAAATGGTACACTTTACCCTTAACCTCTAAAAATTATATACTTTTCTTAGTAACGGACGAACATGGTTGAACTAATTAATTTTTACTTACCGGCTGCTTGGACCTTGGCGTAGCTTCTTCTGGTAGTTGATCCATTATTTCCATGGATCATGTAGGCGCAGCAAATGCCTAAAAGTTGTGACATCTGCATTTGCTGCGCCGCCGCAGCCAACTCCTTCGCCATTTGAAGGCCCGCAATGGTGGTGATGCTACCCATGTATATGTATTCGAGGAGCACGGGGAGGGAGGTACCGCTGGTATCCGCGACAGCAATTTCGTTTCCTTTACTTTGGAAATAATCGCTGGCTCCTAGTAAAATTAAGCGATGCGCTGGTATTCTGGAAAAAAAAATTTTATTTGCAACAATTTTTTTTTTAAATTCAATAAAGTTACCTGCTGCTGTCGCTGCCAACTAAACACGCGTCGCAGTTGATGCCATCTTTTGCCCATTGGTGAAATTGTTGAAGTTTGTTCTAAGAAATGAAAATGATATAAATATCAGACTAGAAATATGAAGTTTAACTAGATTTAAACTAGTATTCTTATTAAATTCTTGGATATATTCGTTGTCAAATGTTGTTACAATTGAGTAAAACTGTGGTATAGTTATTACGTAACAAGAATTCCAGAAATGCTCCAAGTTTGGTTAAATTTCGTCGTATTTTGGAGCAGGACTTTTGTGCTCCAAAACGAATTTTACACCATTGCAAAGCTGAAAGTTTTCTCTAAAAGCCCATACCCATTATGTTTGCATCGGTTATGCCCCACCGGACGCTAGAGCCAAATTATATGAGTCAAAGTCAGACATTCCAAACGTTTTTAACATGTTTTCCGTTATTTTTTCTTTGTTAGTGTTATCGTACCAAACTAGCGAATTTTATACTTATTCGAAAGCTGAAATTCGAGCAAGAGGATATGCTGAGTACGTTTTTCAGAATGCTTGGTAGGCTATAAAGTGTTTCGCATAAGAGAGCATAAAAGAGTCAAGGTTAATAAAAAGAAGTTTGTAACGCATTAAACGAGGCGTGATAGGTATAGAAAACTATACATATATATGTATATGTTTGATCAACATCACCTCCGGAGTTGATTTAGCCCTGTCCGTCCGTCTGTCTGTCTGTGGAAATCACGATTACAAGAAAACGAATAAAGATATCTTCATCAAACTTGACACGAATATTGTCTATAATTAGAAACTTATCGGTATTGAAAATGGGCAAAATCGGACCATTACCACGCCTACTTTTTATAGTGAATATAAATTAATCCATGCTTATAGCTAAATTTCTCAGCTTGTTGAACGAATTTGGGGTTGAAATTTTGTCCAGAAGTCAACTGTCTCTAACCAAAACAGATCAAAAAAAGGGCGTGGCCCGTCCACTAATTAAATAAAACTCGATTACAGGACAACGAATAGAGATATTTTCATCAAATTTGGTACGAATATTCTCTGTCATCACAGGATATTTGAGATTGAAAAGGAAAAAAATTAGACACTTGCCACGCCTAGTTTTTAAGTAAACGTGTGTAGGGTATATGAACTTTTTCGATTTTTTCGTTTGACAGGGACGTCAATAAGTATTTGTATTGACATTTTGTTTCGAGGCGCCTGCACACCGTTTATAGCCATAAATTTGTGAAGTAAATGTTTGTGATTGAATAATACCAACAATAAAGTGCTACGTGAATTTTTGCAATAATGTTAAAGGAAAGTTAGTGGTAAGAGTTTCTTCAACTTTCCATCAGATGTTGGGTTATCAAAAATTTGTCGGAGTTTTGACAGCGAAAAAAAGAATTCAAAAGCAAACATGTAGGCATCTATGAGAATCATTTTAATGAAAAGTGCTTTGAAAACGAGGTGAAAATTAATATGGGTAAGTAAATTTATTATTTTTTTTAACTTTTAATTTATATAACGTGCACAAAATTAGGTTATGCTAAACGTAAAGTACTATAGCATATGAGTATTCCAACGATAATCTTCAAACAAGGCGGTCTGTATGATCATCCAGATCGACAGATATTCAAGTACCGCCTTAGGGCTTATATTCTAGGACGCAATGAAGGCAATATATCCTCCGCTGAAAATGTAATAGCTGATGATAAGATGGAAAGCAATTCAGATGTAGACATTGATGCTACATCGCAACCTTCTTTAACTGGTAATAAAACATATGTACGTAAATTGGTATACAGTATTTATTAATATAATTTATTTACTCGCGTGGATAGGTGTAATGTTTAACAAAGTAGCCGTTGTCCTTTCCGAAAACAATGAGGACAAGGAGTACCAAGAATTTGAATCTCTGGAATATGATGCGCTGGAGAATGTCGCGGGTTATATATGCCACAAGTTGTCGGAGGAAACTGCCCAACTAATTGAGAGACAAGGCTCGGACCAAACATTTTCTTGTGTGGCTCACCTAAGTGAAGTTGGCTTATGCAAGCCATCTACAGAAATGATGGGGCACATGGCTGAACTCCATCAAATATTTAATATACTGAACGGAAATGGCCTCCTTATAACTAGTAGACAGAGCCCACCATGTGCAATGTAGCACAAAAATAAAGAGTTTATTTTTCCGGGCTCGGATGTTTATAATAATAATAATAATATGGAAAATAGAATAAAAAGGAAAAAAAACATAAAATAATCACCTAATTTTACAATTTTTTTATTTATTAAAATATTACTTCTTTTCAGAGACTAAAATATAGTTTTGCGTCTTAAGTTTTTATCGGTTAATTATTTTATATAAAGTGTTTACATTTTTAGATAAATTAATACCAATAAGTAAGTATCTTTTATAGTTTAAGAGATATACTCTCGGTATTTCGAAATTTCAAAGGGATGCAACTCTGAAAACATACGAGAACGACCGGAAGTGTTGCTTTTGTTGGAGTTACCGCATACAACAAAATCGCAGTGTTCGAGTAACATTAAACGTGTTCCAACTTTTCTTCATACCACTTTTCAAGTTGGCATTTGTACCGTGTTTTGTGACCCTATGATTTTAGAAATACTTATTGGCGTAGATGCGCAGAACGAGACCACTTTTCTTTGTTTACTGGCGCAACCTTCTATTCTATAAACCTAGCAAAAGTCTTAGGTGTGTAGGTTGAGTCATATTTTTTTCCCAAGAAAATAATCGTATGGGAGGGAGGATCTATTTCCCCCCGTTTATGCGGAAGGGGCAAATTTTCTAAAAACTCGAAATAACATCGAAAAAAACATATTAAAAAGTAACGGTTTTACCTAAATTGTTCCATTTTTCCCGATTTTAAGACGGGTTTGTAGAAAATGGTCCCTCTCGCCTAACCGGGGTAATAGATCCCCACGCCCATAAGATTCTTTTCTTTTCTCGACTCAACTAGACTCACATAACTAGTATTCGAACATTCACCCACATATCAACAGAAACAATAATGGCTAATAGAATGTTGTGTAACAAATAGTCAACTTGCACATTATAATTACACACACGAGAGTGAAATGTGCTGCACACATGTACTGCACACCCCACAATGTGCTTCACAAAATAATTAGATAATTAATAAATCTAGCTAGCTATACAATCTTGCCAATCAAGTTGCGAGTTCAAATCCCATTGCAAGTGAAAAACGTTGAAGCCGGAAAAATATGGGCGGTGTATGTATTTACACCACGCATATAATGTAATAAATATATTCACAATTAATAAATTTATTCAAAAAAACTAAATATATAAAAAAAAATAAATATATAAATAATATGTAATAGAACATTAATTATAAAGGGTCCGCCATCCAACGTTTTTTTTTCAACTAGTGCTTATTTCGTGAATGGTAACACTTAGCTCATGTCTGATTTGACAGATAATGTGTTTTATCCTTCCGCTGAACGAATATGGTTGTGTATACGCTTGAACAACGCTGGGAACAATCGACTTACAGAAGATGCCGATTTTGCCAAAAAAAATCATCTTTTCAGATGAAGCTCATTTTGATCTTGGCGGGTATGTAAACAAGCAAAATTGTCGCATTTGGGGCACAAAAAACCCGCACGCATACATTAAAAAGCCGGTGCACCCAAAACGAGTCACTGTTTGGTGCGGATTTTGGTCCAGAGGCATAATTGGGGATTAATAAAGGAGTGGCCGTTACAGTCAATGGCGATCGTTATCGGGCCATGTTGAACAAATTTTTGTTCACAAAAATTTAAGAGGCGGATATTGGCAACATTTGGTTTCAACAGAACAGCGCTACGTGCCACACAGCCGAAGCTACACTCGATGTTTTATAGCATTTTCAAAAAAAAAAAGTTATTTGGCAGACCCTATAGCAAAGAACCAAATACTTACCATCCTCAGGAGGACAGCGACCTTAAACGACTAGAGTTTAACACATACTAACTTATCAACAGTGTTGAGGCATGTGTACAAGACTTTTCTCTGCACAGGTTTGAGTCCATCAATCAAGGAAGGAATGCAATGCAGAATGAAAGCAAAGCAGGAATGCGTCGGTTTCGAAAAACTCTTCATATGTTATGCATCTAGTGTCTTCTTTGTATAAATAAGGTTCCACTAGATCTCTGCGTTTGCGTTCCTTGATATCCTCTGCATAAGCTTCTATCATTTCATGCGTATGTCCACGCAGGAGAAGAAAACTACTGTAATCATATCAGCATCACCATTAATGTATTTAAACAATATCTTCTTCCTTTCGAAATTTATAAATATTTCCTTAATTTTTTCAGAACTGAGTGAACTCAACCGTTTGTAGTACTTCTTCGCGTATGTGCTGCAAGCTTGCGTAGAAAGAGTACTCCTTATTTCTATTTTTCAATGTGATTAACGGAGTAATGACTGGTTCAAGGAACGCAATTTTTAAAAGCTTAGGCCAACAATAATGAATGACATTAATTAAAAGTGCTTTGACGTGAGTTCCAGCGTAGTCTTGGTTGGTAAAAAGCACAATTTTGCTATAATGGGGTTTTTTCATTTCCTCCTGACTTTCGTATGTATTTTCATACTTTAGACCAACGACTTTGGACAATTCATTCAATACTTTATTATTGTTTAATTATCTCTATGTGGCCTCACGAACATTTATCGTCTTACCAAACATTGCGATAGCGGGATATTTTTTTCGCCCAATTATGATTACATCTGATTGAGAAGAATCACATTCTGTGAGAATGAGAATAGGATGACATGAATCATCACCATTAGCAAATAGAAACTGAAATGGAGAATAAGATACCAAAAAACAGTAGAACGTAATAAATTATACAGTATGTAAGGATATACATACTTCCATCTATCTCTCTACATGGTAGATACGTTCCGGCGAGAAGTCGTGCAAAAGAATTCGTGTAACAAAATATACATAAAAGTTTCAAAAACCTGCATACGGCAGATTTTTTTTTGTTGTTAGAGCCTTTCTGCTGGGGGCTGGTAAGTCTATATTCGGTTGCCATCATCAGCACTACCCAGTAATTTTCTGTTTTTAAATTTCTTTCTAAGTAAGCCCAGCAAATTCCCTTCAACCTCTCTAGGTACATTTGTTGCCTTAAATAGATTCAACGCCATGCGGTGGTCGACGATGCTGATGTCGTCGGTATAAATTTACAACCTGGATGAGGCTATCGCCGCTTACGACGGGCACCGCTATTTCGTTGGCATCAAGAAGAACATGAAAGCCAAGCCACCAGAATTACCCGATGAGCAGATATTCTGTTGAATTAAAAAATTTTTATTTTTTTTCGTTTGTTTTTATAAAACAAATATAAATTTTATTCAATATTTTAGGAAAATTTTAAGTTCTTTAGTGAAAACATACAAAATCAGGCGGTAATAAAAATAGCACTATTATTCATATTGCATTAGAAAACTAAAAAACCAAGAAAACTTAAAAATGGTCAAACAAAAAAAAAACCAAAACCGATATAACAAAACAAAAACTATTATAAAAGTGTGCAAAAATACTCTTATAACATCTATAAATAGGCCTTTTTGCCTAAGCTAATTTACAGGATTAACACATACATAAATACTTTTTCGTTCCTGGCATTAATTAGTCGATTGGTTGGACTTGCAATCGTGATTTCAACAGACAGGCAGACTAACGGACATGGTTAAATCGACTCAGGAGGTCACGCTGATCAAGAATATACATATGTATATACTTTTCTATACCTATCGTCTCTATTTTTAAAGCGTTACTAACGGAGGCAGTAAGTTAGTATACCCTATTCGCTTCGTATGTAGGATATAAAAACAGAATAAATTAAAAAAAACCAATAAATGATATTTTATTTTTTTCATTTCATTATTTTTGTACTAGTATATAAGCCTGACTTCGCCAGGAAGTTATTATTTTTTATTTATTTCGTAACAAAAATTGCGAAGTCTTTTGGACTTTCTCACCTTACACTTTTGGGTTTATTTATTTTGTAGCATGAAGAGTAAAAAATTAATCGCAATTAATATCGATTGTTTGTATTTTATTCAAATATTGTTTGAGAATATTTCTTTAAAAGCAACATTTTTTGTGATAACCGTCGTCTCCACCAGCGGTACTGGCAGTTTGAATTGGGAATGTTATGTGCGACTTCCTTTTAAAAAGTTGTCCGCGATTCCCGTGGAGGCCACAGGTAACGCTATATCGCCTTTTGTCGCACCACGCTCAAGAGGGTTTTGTATAGGTAGGTTTTTCCACTTCCCCCAGGTCCATCCAAGAAGAAGCATTTTGATGATCTGCTAGATGTGTATATTGCATCTATAACTCTATTAAAGCAACACCCTGTTCATCGTTCAAACATTCGACCATATCTTGACAGGTTGCTTTTTGGTTCTTTATATCAAGTGCTCCTCCGGCATCATGAGGCAAGTCTTGAGGTGGAGTTTTAATACCGAAGTCTGTACAATTTTTACCATGTAAAATAAGAATTTCTTGGACATCGCGTAGGGATAAATTTTCACAGTCTGCGTGTGTTCTACAATGATCCGGGTGATTTCCAGGTAGGTCTTCTCCGGCTGAAGTAGGCACCCAAAAACACATATTAAGCCACACAATTCTCTGAGCGCTTTAGGTATGCTGACATCTACAGCCTCAGCCAGTGTGGCTTCCCAAACAGAATCGTCTTCTAAGATACCCAACTCCTTGCATGCCTCTTTGAATGTTTTGAATGTAACCCCGTGCACAGTTCTCAAAACTGATTTCTCCTGTCACATTTTAAATTTTTAAATTATTAAATTTTTGAATTACAAAATTTTTCATATTAAAATCTGACAAATTAATCAGCACAATCTAGGAAAATAAATACAGATTTCATCCCAATCGGATTTTTTGCAAAAAAATGGCGAAGCCGTTTGGTTTTTTGAAATTTGCGATTTTTCTCATCAACATTAGATGCCCATTTACATCTGTGAAAAATTTCAGGATTCTAAGTGATGTGGAAGTCACAAAAAAAGTCCCGGACATATTTTGCTAACAGAAACGCATAGGGATTTTATATATATAGATAGATTTTTCACTTTATGAACAACTCGCATATGGTGTTTCAAATTTCACCCCTCTTTGTAATCATCATTACATATGTGACACTTCACCAATACGTTCTTATGTTGTTCCATATGTCGGTTGAGTCCACTTAAAGATCTTAACTCCTTGTTGCAATTGGGACATTTTACCCTTAAGCTCTACAAATTATATCCTTTTTTTAATAACGGACGAACATGGTTGAACTAATTAATTTTTACTTACCGGCTGCTTGGAGCTTGGCGTAGCTTCTTGTGGCAGTTGATCCATTATCTCGGCAACCACCATGGATGTCTCACTGCCTTTGCCTCCCGCCTCCTCCGCATGCTCCACCTCCCAGGCTTCTTCCGGCTCCTCCAATATTGCGGCCTCCTCGCATGCAGCTGGTGCTGCTGTCAGAAATGCGTATTGCCGAAACACTTCTTCACCAAAGGCCATGGTTTTCTGCCGCAAACTTGGCAGCTTGTGCTCAGCTGCGAACGCCAGCAAATTCAAGCAATTGCTTGTATCTAGGTGCTGCTCCTCCATGTAGGCGCAGCAAATGCCTAAAAGTTGTGACATCTGCATTTGCTGCGCCGCCGCAGCCAACTCCTTCGCCATTTGAAGGTCCGCAATGGTGGTGATGCTACCCATGTATATGTATTCGAGGAGCACGGGGAGGGAGGTACCGCTGGTATCCGCGACAGCAATTTCGTTTCCTTTACTTTGGAAATAATCGCTGGCTCCTAGTAAAATTAAGCGATGCGCTGGTATTCTGGAAAAAAAAATTTTATTTGCAACAATTTTTTTTTAAAATTCAATAAAGTTACCTGCTGCTGTCGCTGCCAACTAAACACGCGTCGCAGTTGATGCCATCTTTTGCCCATTGGTGAAATTGTTGAAGTTTGTTCTAAGAAATGAAAATGATATAAATATCAGACTAGAAATATGAAGTTTAACTAGATTTAAACTAGTATTCTTATTAAATTCTTGGATATATTCGTTGTCAAATGTTGTTACAATTGAGTAAAGCTGTGGTATAGTTATTACGTAACAAGAATTCCAGAAATGCTCCAAGTTTGGTTAAATTTCGTCGTATTTTGGAGCAGGACTTTTGTGCTCCAAAACGAATTTTACACCATTGCAAAGCTGAAAGTTTTCTCTAAAAGCCCATACCCATTATGTTTGCATCGGTTATGCCCCACCGGACGCTAGAGCCCAATTATATGAGTCAAAGTCAGACATTGCAAACGTTTTTAACATGTTTTCCGTTATTTTTATACCCTACACCTTAAGGTTAAGGGTATATTCACTTTGTCACGAAATGTGTAACGCATAGAAATAGAGACGATAGGTATAGAAAAGTATATATATTCTTGATCAGCGTGACCTCCTGAGTCGATTTAGCCATGTCCGTCCGTCTGTCTGTCTGTCTGTCTGTCTGTCTGTCTGTCTGTCTGTCTGTCTGTCTGTCTGTCTGTTGAAATCACGATCACAGGAGAACCGGTAAAGATATCGTAATGAAATTTTGCAGAAATATTGTTTCTTGTGGTGTGCAGGTTGGTATTGAAAATGGGCAAAATCGGTCCACGACCACGCCTATTTTTTAGTAAAAATGTGATATCAGCGTTCGTTTTTGAGTTATGACAACAAAATTTCATTCCTGAGTATAGAGTAGCAGTATCCGTTAATAACCCAAATATGGGCGTGATCCGCCCACTTTTAGGTTACACAGGCAAAAGAGGGTTATATTGTTAAATATATGAACTTCCTGAATAAAACTTTAGATAACAACTTGTTTACCAAAAAAACATTATTACATCAAAACTGGGTGCGGTCCGCCCACTTTTACACTACTTATGAATACAGAATAGCTCATGAAAACAAGTTTATTACCACGAACACAATAATAAAATAACTAAACTAGTTATTTTGTTTTGAAAAAGGTAATGACCACGCCTACTATTTATACAGAGGCGTAGCTAGGTCTCATGGAGCCCGCGACGGTCAATCAACTTCCAGCCCCAAAAATTCCTAGAATTCAATAAGTCACTACTTGAATTCCACAACTGCCACCCCCGACATCGTGCCGCCCAGAATGGACAGCCACGCCCGCCCCCCTTACTACGCCCCCCTTTTAAATTTTTTTCAAAACTTTTAGGTGTAGGGTATCTAAGATTCGGCCAGGCCGAATATAGCTTTCTTACTGGTTCTTTGTTAGTGTTATCGTACCAAACTAGCGAATTTAATACTTATTCGAAAGCTGAAATTCGAGCAAGAGGATATGCTGAGTACGTTTTTCAGAATGCTTGGTAGGCTATAAAGTGTTTCGCATAAGAGAGCATAAAAGAGTCAACGTTAATAAAAAGAAGGTTGCGCCAGGCGCAGGTCCGTTATTATACCCTACACACTAAGTGAATAGGGTATATTCACTTACTGATTCCGTTTGTAACGCATTAAACGAGGCGTGACTTGCAAAAATGTGCAGCGCAAATAAATTAATAATTAATTTAAATAAATAATAGAATAAATTAGTAATTTAAATATAAAGTATAAAATATATAAATAATCTGAATTAAAATATAAAATCAATTTAGAAAAACAGGAGACCAATTGGAATAAAATTCCTTACGTATTTGGAAAATTTATTTATGTCCATAGGCGATAGGAAGTGTCGTACGCAATCAGTCCCAGTCAATAGAATTCATTTTAGTTATGCATATACATATATGCGATTAATATTAATATCAGGTGGAAATCATTGTTACCTCGAAAAGGTTTGAATTCATGTAGAGCGAAAGTAATAAAAAAACTAGCAGTATTTTTCGAAGAATTGCTGACATAATTGCTAATAAATAATTGGTTTTAAATGCTCGGTAGAACAAATTCTTCATAACCGAATTTCCGAATCTTTGTAATTTTTCGTCCAAGTCTATAAATAATTAGGCAACTCATCTTTTTCTTCAGAATTCAGCTCATCATCAGATTCTTCCATATAAATGATGAGATAGGAAAGCAATTGACTGGCATAATTGTTGCGCAGATAGCACATTTGTTCCATCCAAGCTTAGGCTAATTTCGCTTTACCGAAATACTAATTATAGTACATACTCGTATGTACATAAATATGGCTTTTTCTAACTACAAAATTTTAAATTATTGCTGGTACTCGTTTTATACGATGACCGTGGCAAAAATTTTTAATATATTCTGTATTTCAAACCCTTATCTCGCGCACTCACTCAATTGCTTTAGATGAATTCTACATCAATCTGGAGGTTTCTGTTCCTATTTCTCTTCCTCTTCTTCTTCGGAATCCAGCTCCTCATTGAATTCTTTCTCATCAGATTCTTCTTCAGAATCCGATATTTCGTTTGCATCGAGATGAACACGTAAGACAAGCCACCAGAGTTACCCGATGAGCAGATATACTGTGGAAGAAAAAAATTCAAATTTTATATATTACTAGTATATAAGCCTGACTTCGCCAGGAAGTTATTATTTTTTATTTAGTTCGTAACAAAAACTGCGAAGTCTTTTAGACTCTTTTACACGTTTTTGGTTTATTTATTTTGGAGCATCAAAAGTAAAAAACGAATCGCAATTAATATCGATTGTTTGTATTTGATTCAAATATTGTTTGCGTTGTTGTTCGCCTTTCCTCGCACCACGCTCACAGGGTGCAGGGAGTAATTGCGCATTCCGGTGTTCAGTTATGTTTTAGCAACTGGATGTGATGTCACTGACAGAAAGGAAAAGGATAGCAGTCACATCACACGGTAGAAATGTTAATCTTTAAAAGTGGTATGAAGAAAAGTTTGTTACCTGCACGATCCGATTTGGTTGTAGTTTTATGCGAAAGCTCGTGTGACGTCACAAGTAATTATCAAACAACAGTACGCAGGAATGCATAATCTGTATACATATCGCTCTTAACCCTCGTGTGTATACCACATTGATTTGTCACATTAGTAACACCAGGGTCCGGCCAGACCCTACTATTTTACCCATAGTTTATTAGAAAAAAGTTAGATATGTAATTTTATTTATATTATGTAAGTTTATTTACATAATATGAATAAATTGTACCAGCCAGATTCCTCATTTTTACAGTTGAAGCATCTGTATACACCTTTCTAATGCTGCTGGCACACAGGATTCCCACACTTTTCACAAAAGAGGGGAGATTTGATTTTTTTATGGATTATCTACATTCCATTGGTTTATTTTATGATTAGCGTAACGATTTGTTTCACTTCGTATATAAAACCCGATGCTAGGGGTAAAAAATTTCTTAAATACTTCAATTGGCACGGAATTTTTTTGAGTCGGACCTCCACTGGATCTTATAATGTTGAGTTCTAATACGGTCAGTTGGTGGTGGTAATTTGCTCCACTTCGTCCCATCTTTTCCGAAAAAGCTTTGAAGTGAAAGCGTGCTAGCATATGGCTGCATTTCATCTTCCTGGTCTGTGTCTCTCTCTAACTGCATCTTTAACTCTTGCTCTTGCTCAAGGTCTGAGGCATCATCTTCATCTAGTATATAATCACTATCGCCATCATCAGCAAAAATATCATCATCTTCTTCTGCTTCTCGTTATCGTTGTAATTCGGTTGCCAGGGCCTCCGGGACCCGATTATAGAATGCAGCATCAAAACGTAAATCAGAAAATCAGTGTTCTATAAATCATATCATTTTCATCAAATCCATTACCAATACCTTCCATGTTTATGACTGAAATTCAATTGCTACATTTTTATCTCATAGGAGAAAAAAACATATTGAACTCACAAAAAATAACAATAAATATTTAGCTGTTGTCAACGAAGTGTGCAATTGTTGTTGAAATGTTTGTTGTTTAAATAAATAACACTACATTTTTAACTGGTTTCAGAGTTCTGCAAGAAGAACGACGTATGTGGGTCTAGCTGGAGTCAGATGTTATGAATATGACATAAAATAGCAGATGTCAAATAACTAACCTCACCGCATATTTTGTAAACTTCATTCTTTTGGAAATATTTAAAAAATAGTAGTTTAAGGATATCATGAAATATTGTGAGCATATCTTAATAAATGACAAAAGAAAAATGCTAAAATATTTGAAAAGGGTCTGGCCAGACCCTGGTGTATCTATAAGGCTTAAAAAGCATGGTCTTTCTCTGGAAAAGCATGGTCTTTCTACTATGAATGATAGATATAAAGATTACGCATAGGAGCAGAATCGACCAGAACTGTTCTTGTGGTTGGAGTTATCATATACAACTACATCAACTGAAAAAACAATCGCACTCAGTTGATAAAACATAACTGTACGTCGGAATGCGTAATCTTTACTTCTATTATTCTTGTGTTTCTGTAGCCTGAGTCCCATAAAGTTTCTTACTCTCGTTTTCTCTTTACACGAGCACTTGTTTTTGCTTAATCACTGCTAGGGACGGTCGGTTTTCTCGTTCTTTCACATATTTCAAATGTGTTTCTATTGTGCTCGTTATTTGCGTTTGTCATTGCACATTCGTATTTTCTGTACGCGTACCTCATTTAGCATGGTGTCATGGCCGATGTCACACTTGTCATCATTGCCACACTTCATTTTGCTGTCTACGAACACGGAACATTTCAGTAATTTTTCTAGCTGAATGTGTGGAAGTGTTTAGTATATACTAAAGCATATATATATATATATAGCATATGCTTTTGTATATGTATGTGTGTGTGTGTGCGTGCGTCGTTTGCTTTAAAGCAGCGGTGCCCAAGAACAGCCATTCGGCTACTCAATTTTTGACTCATATAATACAACGAGTATATATTATATACTCGAGTATATATTATATAATATGTATTATAGTATTATATAATGTATTGTATTATATAATATATACATATATATATATATATACGAGTATGTATTATATAATATATACTCGTTGTACATTGAGAGCGTTAACGAAATCTCGTCAGTAGCCTCCGAGACAGCGACGAGGTAGGGTTGTATGCTGCGCTTGTTTGATATTGCTACACCCAAAAAATTATCGTTGTTTGTCTTTATGACAAAGTTTATGTGAATTTTTCCTTTATATTAAAAAAGATTATTGCATTATTCAATTTACTAAATATTATAAATTATTATTGCATTATCTACTTTAGATTATAAAATATTATTGCATTATCTACTTTATTTTATAAAATATTACATTTACATTACTCATTACAAGTTAATTTACGATCTTATGCTTCATTCGCAATGTACTGCAATAATCCAAATATGTAGCGTGCAATCAAACAAAAATCCAAAAATATTCATGGTTTTTGTTTAAGCGCATATATTTTTCTCAGTGCTAAGTGAAAAAATTTCCAATACACACTCAAAATGTGATAGTGTGCATTTGGACATCGCTGCTTTAAAGTGTGCTTTATGTTATTTTTATATTTAATTTTTATTCATTAAAAGGGTTCAGTTTGTGTTGTAGTGTTTTTATTATATACAGATACTATTATATATGTTCATATCTTGAATGTTTGCTTATATATATAAAGTTCATAAAAATGTCTGACCGACAACTGAGTGTGAGTAGAATTGAAAGTAATGTTCTTGCTAAATTACTTATTGGCCGGGTAGGGATTTAATCAACGGCTAGAAGTTTGTGAGGCGAGAAACTAAGAGCGGAATTCGTCATGATGGATTATAAAAAGATGTTCATTCCGATTAATATTGCCCAGGTTTACAAAATAGAGAATTCTTCCCCTTCGATTTTGTACAAATATATGTGCGAGTATATTTTGAATAAATGGAAAACTGCTATTAGGTTTCGAAGTAATTTAAAAACGTCTTAATACGAAATGCCAGTGACGGTTTTGATCCAATTTAAGAATGAAGTGACGCGCACGAAGACGCCTGGGTCTCCAGCTTGGCAACCGTCGTAAGTTCCTGTAATCATAACACCTACTTGTTCACCATTTTGTAGCACCAACGGACTGCCGGAGTCGCCTTCACAGGGTGACACACGATTGCGTGTATCCACGCAGAGCTCGAAGGGCAGAATATCGAATACCATATTCAAGCACTCTTCATTGCTCATAATTTGCATAGGAGCCCATTGTAAGCGTTCCGGGAAGGTGTCTGGTTCCTCCATCAAGCCCCATCCACTCATAAGAGCGTGCACACCGTCATAAGATGAGTACGAAGACGCGATCTTCGGTAAGGCAACGATGCCAATGCCATTGCATAACTCGGTTTCGGGGATCCTCAATAATGCGATGTCCGCTAAGTTTAGTGTATGCCAAGTCGGATGGATGATGATATCCGCTGCCTCGACGGTGTAACTCACTTCCCCATCATCGGCTAAGATGGACCCTAAGTACACTTTAACACTACTGGCGCTGCAATTAACCAAACGCCAGGAGTCGACGCAAATTGAACCTAGTAAACAAAGTGCACTTACTCATCAACACAGTGGGCAGCAGTCAAAATCCAGGTACTTCCAATTAAAGAGCCACCACATACGTTGGTGGGGGGAATAATTATTTCAACCATGTAAGGAAACTGGTCATTATAAGCGTTTAGTCCATTGACTATTCGGCCAGTAATTCGAGTGTCCTTCGAACGCGGACTGAAGGCGTGAGCGGTGACCAAGATGAACGCGAAGGCGATTAAAAGCTGCATTGTGTATTTTGCCAAACTTATGATGGATCTAACAGCTGCGGAAACTCACAGGCACCTTTTATATGAAATACTACCTTTTCAAACTATCGCTGGTAATAAAAAAAGATCCAATATAACGATAGCGATAACGATATGATTTGTAGGCACCGAACTGGGAAAATAGAATTCTATTCGATAATTTCGGCCACAACAATATAGATATGATACACGAAATCGGTCCTCGTTCTTTGTTATTGAAAAGTAGTTAAATCGTTTGAACTTTGCCCAAAGTTTTTGTTATTGAAAATAAAGACATAGCTTTGTGAATTACGTTTTGGAGATTCATTCTCTCTTGTGATTGAATAATATAATACGTTTTCTGATTATGAGCACTATTATTAATATTTGTATACATCTGGAAAATACTATAATTTTTCCATCCATACGAATTCAGCAGCCATACGAATTCAGCAGCCATACGAAAATCAGAATTATAAAAAAATAAAAACTCATTGCATACGCTCAGGTGTTAGCATGCTTTACTGTTAAAGTATGAGTGAGCAAAAGTTAGGCTAAAGGCAGAGTTAAGTTAAGAGTTAATAGTTAGGGAGCTCACACGGAGAAAGAAAGTGCGAGAGGGAGAGCATCAAATTGCTAGAACTATGGTATTATTTTTTAAAAACTTCTACCGGGAATTCGTCAATACAAAACATAATTTCCATTTAATCAGCATTTATTTTGTCGCCTTCGAAGTAACCCCCCTCCAGATGCAATACACATTTGCCAACGTTCCTTCCATTCTTTGAAGCATTTTTTATAAGCGCTTTGAACACTGCCAGCGAATTAGGTTTCATGGCTTCAATGAACTTAAATCGGGTACCCCGGAGCGGTATTTTCAGTTTTGGGAAAAGGAAGAAGTCACAAGAGGTCAGATATGTTAAATACGGTGGCTGATCGATGATATTTATGGCGTTTTTCACTTTAAATTCGTTCACAGTTTTTGGTCGATGCGAAGGTGCGTTGACATCGTGCAGAGTCCACGCATTGTTTTTCCACAATTCCTGTTGTTTCTCGCGAATGCTCTTAAGTAGACACCTCAAGACGGAATATAATTGTCCTTATTGATCCTTTGATTTGCTTCGCTTTTTCAATGTTGTCTTCTGTTGTTGCGGCAAATTTTCGTCCCCGATGTTCGATTGCTTGGCACAAAACAATTTACATGTTTATTATAAGAAAATATGCTTAAATTAAAAAATGTGTGTGAGCATATCCCAAATTAAGGCTCACATTGAAACGGGGACAATATTAATACATGTATTCATAATGTAAGTGAATCTATAAGTACTTTTAAACTCTTAGTATTTGGTTGACTTTCGTTGCTGGCGATTACAGCATTTTCTTGCAAAAGGACAGCTCAATCGTTGTTGTGTTCCCCGTTTGCAGGGTGCAAACATGATATGCCGCGGCTAGCTCCCGTCGCATTATGGGCGTGGTCTCATGTTTCCTTAGGGGAGACAACAATAGTTTCCGGCAGAGTTGAGCAAAGTTATTAACTAGTTACTTTTCGTTAAAGTTAATTTAACTTCGTTACTTTCACAGACGCCTTCGTTATCGTTAAAGTAACGAAGTTACTTTGCAATCGTTAACGTTAAAGTAACGAAAGTAGGATCGTTGTTCTGATCGTTATCGTTAAAGTAGCGAAGTTGCTTTGCAATCGTTAACGTTAAAGTAACGAAAGTAGGATCGTTGTTCTGATCGTTTTCGTTAATGTAACGAAGTTACTTTGCAATCGTTAGCGTTAAAGTAACGAAAGTAAGATCGTTGTTCTGATCGTTATAGTTAATGTAACGAAGTTAGTTCGGGTCGTTAACGCTGAAGCAACGAAGTTGTTCTTGAACTAGTTAAAAGAACGAGTAACTAAAAACTTTAACGACGTTACTTTAATGAATCTTCGTTACTTTTGTAGATTTATAGTAGGTATTTACCGCACAATGGGATTCTGTGAAAGAAAAATTTTTGCTTTGCTAATCTATAGTAAAATTAACAAGACAGATTTTGACCATTATCTGCGAGAGGTGCACATAATATTATATAATATTTAAGTTTTACTATTTATTTAAAAAGTAATTATTTAAGTTAATTCTACATTTATGACTAAGTATACATATGTTTTTGCGTACATACATTCATTTTATATACCATATTACGAATATAATTAAGTGCGGATAAGTGGTGGATGGTTTTAAAAAAAAATTATGTCTTCGATAGACGGTTGATAGATGGTAATTGTCGCTGAGTAGGTGTATAGATGAACTGCTCAACCAGTAATTGCTGACTGTGTTTATCAACTTCTCTTTCGTACCCTTTCGTATCGGCGACTGTGTGGCGGCATCGCATTACAATAACAACTTATTTTTCGGCATCTGCGGAGATTCATGTGTTGTTATTGTTGAGTTTGTTGATTTAAGGGAAATAAAGGAGTTTAAAGAAACAAGGAATATCCAATCATTTCATGTAGTTAATTATTTATTTAATATAATTCTAATTAGTCCCATGTCTTTTACAGTTAGTTAACTCTTAAACCGTTGGACCGATTTCGATGCGGTTTTCACCTTTGTGCTGTAAATTTTACTGCTTAGCTACCTGTTTTAATATATTTACCCTTAATGCTCATTCATTGCCTCAATACTAGCGGTGGGAACATCGTTAATATAAAGTAACTCCTTAAAGGTACATTATAACAATTGTCACAAACACATGACAAAAACTCATAACATGAAAAATTCATACCATGCTTTGTTTTATTTTATATCATTGGGTATATTTATACCAAATTATGTCCTTCTTTGGTCCTTTGGAGGATGAATTTTGCGAAATGCTGAAAATAGTTATGAGGCATTTATAGGCGGGATGTTTTTGTGGAAAAAGGAAATCCATATTTGATGGCTAACAAAAGAGTTATGTGTTTGTCCTTTTTGAAGTCCTGAAAAGTAAAATTTCGAAAAATCCATTCTTATTCGTCGTATACATCATAAAAGAAACCTCTGAAATCTTTTTAAAGTTTTCAAAAACATCTGCAAGATCAATACATTAGTCTTAAAATATAACAGCAAGTAGTCTTCTAATGTTTGGCAGTTGAAGACTTTCCAAAACAATTTTTATTAATTAAACGACTAAAAAAGTGATCATGGATAGGAAGACTGGTTTCTCTTAAACGATCAACTGAATTAAGATATTCATACGGGAATATCCCCTTTCGTGTTAAGAGCTCAAATTCATCATCGTTCATTCATTAGACAATGAGTTCATTGGTTGCAAACATTGCACATGAAGCTCTTCATGTTGTTGTTTTTAAAAAGATTTCACTTGCTTTAATATTAGAAAGCTTTAATTCTGTTTACTTTTTAAGAAGTATGTATTTAAGTTTTTTACTTTACTTATCCAGAATGTTCACTTGATTGTAAATAATATTGTTTAGTTTCTTTTTTAAATTTAAAAAATAGTTTTTGTTTATATTTTATTTCGTTTTTAAATAGTATATTTATGTTTTTACTTTACACTTTACTTTTTTCAGAAAAATAACTTGATCTATGACAACACTTTCCTTTTAGTAAAAATTAGACCTTTACTCGCTGAAGCTAATTTTATGCTCACAGATCGAGCTGCAGAGACCCCAGCCACAATAAATTATTTGGGTATTAAAATGTTATTGTTTTCTATTTTCCATTAATGTTAACAACAACAGCAACTATATATCCAGCCATCTGCATCCATTCAAAGTTCAATATTCAAACAAATTTGTAAATATTCATGCAAATTCTAAATGAACACTTGCGTTTAACATTATGATTCTGTACAAAAACAAAAATTTCTAAAAGTCCGTTGAGATGACGAAAAAGAACAACAACAACCACATAGCAAAACTACGAAAATCAAATAAATAAAAGAAATAAAAACCAGAAGAATGCTATATTCGGCCTGGCCGAATCTTGCATACTCTACACCTAAAAGTTTTGAAATAATTTAATTGAAGTAGTTTTATTTATTTAAATTTTTAATTTATTTAGATTTTTCATTGCAGAACAATAAATAATATGCTTTGTTCGCCCCCTCCCCCCCCCCCCCCCCCCCACAAAAAAATATTGCACATTTTTTATACCTGATGAAAATACAAACCATCGATTGACTTTGATTTATTTTATTTTCTTACTTCTTAGTCTTTTAAGACTTTTATCAAGTATTGAAAATATTGTAGTTTAAACGGTTGCCCGATTTATGTTTATGTTGCCCTGTATGTATAATTTTGCAGTATTTTATTTAGACTTTATATAATTTGAGTAATTTTCATATTCATTTAAAAGATCTTTTTGTATGTATCACTTAACAGGTATTTATATGTATGTGTGTGTGATATTTATGCATGGTTTTTTCTAAGAAAATGTTCTTCAATTGGTCAGATATTAATTAATATTTAGTCTTTAGTAATACTCTCTTTTTTGTCGTTAATGGAGTCAATATATTAATGATTATATAAAAGAATTTTTTAAGGATTCCAAAAATTATCCATATAAAAAAATTGATTTTTTAGTATATCTTATTAATTAACATTATATCTTATCTTAAAATATTGAATCTTAACAAAGAAGGCCATGTATTTTGTGATTTTATTGGGATCCTTTGAGTTTTTTTTTACAGTGCAACACAATTAATAGTTTGTTCTTTTACTTTTTACATTAATTACTATTATTTCCAACATTTACTATTATAGTTTAATCTGAAACATTGAGGTATGTTGTATAGATGACGGTGATAGATACGCTCCGATAGTTTTAGCCGCTAATTAGAGATGCTAATTTCACAGTATACTTTAGCAGTTTACTTTAATAGTGACTGCAGACGATTCTGAGGCGTATCTGGTTTGTTGCTTTGTTTCTTCAGTAAAGCCGCCAGTTGCAACAGTGCATTTTTCTTTTGAGTCTCTGATTGCACGATGGGCTTTGCTGTTGCTTGGCTCTTTTTCTTCTTATTATTTTTCTTCCTAACACTGCCAGATGGATTAGTATTTAGCTTCGGAGTTTTGCTTGGTGCCTGCGGGTTGGGCGTTGGGCGTGAAACTACTTTGTTACTAATACGTTCATCTGGCTTTATAGCAAAGGGCTTTTTTAAAGCCACAGCAGTTTCTGTAATTTTAAGATCCAGCTGAGTTTTGTGCTTGTGTGCAATCTTAAGTCCAGCAGTTGTATCTTTATTTTTCTTTTTCCTCTTCTTGTTTTTCATAGTTGGCGCATCCACTTCCACTTCTGTCATTCCTTCTACTGATGGCTCAGTTGTGAGGTGGCGCTGAGGCGGTTTCTGCAGCTGAATGAGTGATTTCTTTTTGCATCTTTCACATTGTATTTCCTGCAAAGACGGAAATGATGCAAAGAAATTCTTCTTCAAATGCAGTTGTTTTAATCCACTCACCACACTGCTGCAGACACGTTTCTTCAGCCACTTTGCACGCCGACGTTGTTTTTTGCTAAGTATTCCCTTTTTCTGAGTGCTAATGGCTTTGTCCAGTTTTGATATCAGCTTTTTAGCCTTTCCGTTGCTGGCCACTTTCTGTGGCTTCAACTTCAGTTTGAACTCACTTTCGCTCCAGATAGCAGAGCAACGCGGACACATTTGAGACACCGCGAATTTTTCCTTTGGTACCTGAACGTTATGTTTTGCTATTTTCCGGCATGTGTTGCTGTTAAGATATTTAGTAGTTATACATTAAGCAAATAGAAAAGAAGCCACAGCAACTTACAGGTAGTAGGATTTAAGTAACTTATTTGTGTGCGTGTCTGGTTCCAACGACGTGGAACAGTCCCAAAGCAACTTTATGGTGTTCTCGACATTTGCCATTTTTCGCTTATTTTATTATTTTGCAATGAATTTGTAAATTTTGTTTACAATCTATTCCATGTTTCTGATGTATTTTTTTTTATAAATCAAGAATCAGCTGATCTGTGATGTGTTCCACAAAACTACTGACAGCACGTGTTCGAGCTATGATGTGTGCCAATGAAAGTTAGTTTTGTAAACTTTTCCTTCGTGGGATTCCGGGGTTTTCAAGGTATTTCTTAAAATATCGAAATATTTATTTCATAAGAGTTGTTGGTAAAAAACAATCCTAAAATTACATGGGTTTTAGAGCGCTATTTTTAATTTAACAATATAATTCTGATTTTTATATAATATAGCAATATTTTTTTTTAATAGATCTAAGATGCTGGACTGATTCCGATGAGAAAAACATGTGTCGAAGAAAAGAGCCTCTACTTTCTTATTATTGGTATAATTATGTGAGTTAATTATACATTATACTAAGAAAAGAAATTAATGAATGGAAGAAAATAATACTAAAAATCTGAAATTTCATTTTTCTCCAAAAGTGAACGTTCGTCGGCAAAATATTATTTAACATAATTGACTGATAATTCGATTACCCATGCAACAATATCAATACCATATAGGAACCTTGTAAAGTTTAGGAGATATAGGCCAGCACTTTTCAAATTTCAAAAGGTTATAACTCTGGAACTAGTTGAAGACAATAAAAATTGTTGGTGTTGTCAGCACGGAAAACAACAACACCTATTACAAAATCAACAGCATTGGTTAGGTCGACAAGCCTCTTAAGGCCAAATTTAAGCCAAAATAGTTCTACTTCATTTAAAATTTTTTTATTATTATATATATTATATTATAATATAATATTTTATTATTATATATATTATATTATTATTATAATTAATATTATTCTGAAAGAAAAGTTTTCCTATGAATTTCCATGAAAGGTTCAGCGCCCTCTATTTGAGGTTTTCACACGAACCTTTAATGATATGAGCGCCAAGTGTTCGTGTATGGAACTAAACAATTCAAAATCTTCAACTGCGAATCCGACCATTAATTTTATTCGCGTCTGAGCAAGGAATCTGGCAAGGAATGTAATTGTTACTCCGCAGAAATAAAACAATTCTAGTGTTAAAAGTGCAGAAAATCGAAAATTTTCTGAATTTAAGTTTTTATATAGTTGTAAGGAACAACAATCAAAAAAGTGACGTAACAAAAGTTTTCCATAAGATCCGTGCCTAAAAAATATAATAAACAAGGAGAATTTTTATAATACTGACAGAAAAAAAAATTACAAAATGGATCCTTTTACCCAGGTTAGGAGTTCGGATGTTTGGTTTACGATTGTTTTTAATACGAATTAACTAGTTTTTAGCCATTAAAACTATTTTTCTTGCTAAATGATTTATGGATTTCTGAATTTTACAGCGAATGCTTGAGAAGGCCGAGCAGCGCAGTCGTGCTTTGGGCATCACCAACGCCAGCAAATTTCCCCTGACCGAATGCAATGCAAACAATGGTGGCGGTGATGCTAGCGTATATTCCGCGTTGACTGCGCAGCGGCAGCAACCCAAACAACAACAACAGCAGAAAAGATCTGAACAGCAGCTGCAGTTAGCGCGTTCGCCTGCGCAGCCGTCGACGCATACTTCAGCAAACGCTGGCCATTCGAATAAACAAATTCAAGTTGTAGAGAAGATGCCGCCGATAGATGCTGCATCGGCGACGGGCAGTTGTGGTTCTCCCAATAAAGTGCTGCGTCAGTTTTCTGCGATCAACAAAGAAAACGTGGACATGGGCATCGAGATCAACATTATGATGGATAAAAATGTAGAAGTGAGTTGAGTGAAGGGCGAAAATGCAATGATAATCTTTAGAATTTCCTTTTTGTGTGCTAAAATTGTGAGTAATTGTGAATGCCTCTTTTGTTTTCAGGTTGAGGTTCATGTAGAGGAACAGGACACAACTGATGGTGAAGATGAGGCTCGAAAGATGCGCGAAGAACCGGACAAATGTTCTGGTGAGCCAGTCAATCAGCCGTTGGCCAAACTACGCGACACCTCGCGTAATCGTTTGCAGCGTCTTGGCGCACTCTACTCTAAACCAGAAGATCTGTCGTCGCCCATCCATCGTACCGAGGCAAAGTTTACAGCTGAAGACGCTGACGCTGCTGCGGAGGATAAACCAACCAGGCCCAAGCAACGTTACGGTAAACTGGCGGCTTTGGCCAACTCTATTAATCAGTGGGAGGATGATACGGCTCACCACACAGCAGTTGTGCCAACAACCACATCATTGAGTGGCCCACCACCGAAACCCGATCTACCAAGCAGACGACTGGTTCAACAACAACAACAACAGTCACTAGAACCACAGCAACATTCAACCACAACAGTTTCGGCTCCTTTGAAGCTGTCTCAGCACAAAACCGCAAACTCAACCACTGCAGATGCTGCTGATCAAAATAAAACGAAACAATTAAAATGGGATCCAAAAGTAATCAACTCATTAGAAGCACAAGGATTTCAGCGCCGTGAATCGAACACTGCGAAGCTAGCGTACGATTATGCAGCAGCCCAGGAAGGTACAAACGAGGATGAACAGGAACAGCAACAGGAAGCAAAGGAATCGCATGAGGAAAAGCAGTCAACAGTTGTGCTAAAGAAACCGGTTGTTGGTAAACTAACACCCTCGGAAGTGTTCAATGCAGCACAGGGGGAAAAGAAAGCCTCTGCGCCTGCAGAAAAGCTGCCGCCTCCTGTTAAGCAAGGGTTAGTTTCGGGACGCGCTGCGGTATTTGAGCATAAAGCGGCCGCAGCTTTGAGCCAGCAGCAGCAGCGTCCACAAAAGGATCCCACCGAACTGTCTCTCAAGGAACGAATGCAGCTGTTTGAGAAGAATAAAGGTGATGCGTTGGTACCGAAGGCGGCATTTGGCATGGCGCCGCCGATTAATAAAATACGCTCGGAATGTGTCACAAAGAAGGAGGCTCCAAAAGGTGAGGTTACCTTATTTATTTAAGCATTTAAATTGAATTGAACTGATTTTAAAATTTCACACATTTACGTAACTGATTAGCAATTCAACTCATTTCATTAAAATGGTCATTTTAATCCTCCCACTTTAGTGCCCAGCTCTTCGACAGCTCCTTCTTCAGCATTGTCTTCAAGTGTACCCATTAAACCCCTGGTTAGTGACAGCACTGTACGCGGTAAAGTGGCCGCTTTGGTAGCGAGTACTTCGACAATTTCTGAGAATAAAATTAAAGCTGATATCCATAAACAACGTCAGGAAGACATGCAGATTTTAGCAAATCGTTTTAATAAACAAAAAGACGCATTTACAGCGAAGGAGCAGATAGAACAACAGCAACAACAACCGCCGCCGCCTCCAAAACAAAAGGAATCATCGAAATCTGTTGCATCAGCAGCTTCTGTAAGTGGATCATCGCCAAAGAAGGGTTCTAACTTTAAGCGTCCTCCACCACCACCGCCGCCACCACAACAACAACAACCGGCACCGAAATACCCTACAACTTCGATTTTAACTTCAAAACGACGATCTCGTAAGTTCGAGTTACTTAATAATGAAGATGATAAAGCGATATATTTATTTGTTGTTTTTGCTTTGTTTCTTTTCCTTATTTAAAATATTTATTTTATGTTTATCTTTCATATTTTTTGCTGGTATTCTTTTAAAGGGAATTTTTTGTTTATTTATTTTTGTTTTTTATGTTGTGTTGGCAAAATTTTGTCTGCGTTTTTTGTTATACGGTAACGAAGCCGAAACATGACCATGAAATCTTGCAATTAATTCTTTATTATGTTTATTGAATTAATGTAAATATTTTAGAAATTAGTATGATTGAAATTTGAAAGATTTTTAATATTTGATTTCCTTTGTATATTTAATAATTCAATTTGTTTTCTATTTCAATTTATTCATTAATTGTTATTTTTCTTCCCTTTTCACTCTCTCGCTTTATTTACACATAATTTAGCTGGAGATTTAATTGATGATGAAACTAAACGGGCCAGAAAAACCCACAATGATGCAGTTTCTTCGAATGCACGTATGTACCCGGTGTTGTCCGATTTGGAATCCAATGAATCGTACAATTGTTGCACCACCGCCACCCCAGTTCAATCGGATACCAATACAGCGAACGAGGAAAGTGTTGACGATAAGGAGCACCACAAAGAGGACCTCAAGGATCCAGATCAAGATGATAATAGTTGCCATGACAGGTGGGAAGACGGCTGCTATTCATGTCTGCTTTTCTTTCTTTGCCTTCAGTAGAGTTTATCGTAAAGCAAACTGTCAAACTATCAAACTTCAAATTTAAACACAAGAGACTTAATCCAAACCAATGAATAGTTGTTTTTTTTTATAGCTTCAATTATTTTAGCTTTGAATTTAATAATTTTAAGTACGAATTAAAATAAACCTTATGCTTTAAATATTTATATCTAAGAGTATAATTAAAGCTTTATATTTGTTTATTAATATTTAATTAATAATGCAGAAATTAATGAAATTAAGTTTTAATTAATAATACGAATTAAAGTTAAATAAATTTATTTACTAGTTTTCAATTGCGTTATCTTTTTTTAATATTTAGTTACATGGATTCAGAGGATGAGGGCCTTGAAAATAATAGCTTGGGACGTGAAGTATTGCAGGTTGTACAGAAGAAAGACCATCAGCAACAACAACAACAGCAGCGGCATCAGCAGAGTACCAACAAACAGATGAAAGTAAGTTTGGCTTTTGACAAATCCTTTGAATAAATTTTCACAGCGGGTTGTCTTCGATTGAATTAGTTTTTCTTATTCTCCTTATTTTCTATTATCGTTTACTGTTTTTCTTCATTTCTCACCGTGGATTGTGTGTCTAAATTTAATGCGATTTTCTCCTCCATTCACTCAATTTCCGTCCCCGTTTTTAGGAGGTTCGTTACGCTGAGAAGGATTATTATTATGGTGACAGTTCATTGAATTCATCTGAAGCATCAATGGGCGTTGATGATTACCTGGACGAAGCACTCGGCGAAAGAAACGAAGACGATGATGGCGATGATGATTGCACACAGGAGAGTGAGGACGATGAGGAAAATACTAGTAGAGTTTCCAGAGGCGTGAGTAACTTGAAACTGAACTGGGAAAAAGTGATCTCAATAATTTCCGTAATATCCCTCCACTAATCGCAGAGTAAAGGCACCACAGCTTCAAATAGTTTCTCCTTCCGAAAGACGCCGAAAAGGTTCAGTAATTGCCAAACGATTTCGGAAGAGCAAGACGACTATCAGACACCCACTACATCGTCCAATACATTCACCATTTCACGACCGGTGACATCGGAGTTGAGTGTTAATCAGGAGGATGACAACATGGTCACTTTGGTGCATACAGTGAGCTTCTATCGCAAGCAACAAACAGCTAATGTTAGTTTGATTTTAAAAAAACGAATGGAAAAGTTTATTTAATCATTTCATCATTTTATTTAACCCTAAACAGAGCAACAATTCAACTCCTGTTCGTCGTGTCTGTCGTGAACAACAAGTTTTACGTTCTACACCTTTACATGGTGACTCAAATCCAACCTTCACGGCCACACATTTCGACCCACAGCACCAGCAACAGGAACAACACAACGATGACAATCTGTCGGAAAGTGAAGAATCGCCATCCGAGGAAGAGGCTATTGATAATTCCTACAGGGTACAGGAGAAAATGAAAAAGCTACTCGATGAAGTTTGCAAACAACAACAAGTAATCGCGCAGATCAGCCAGGCCCTGAATCTTTGCGCAGCCACAATTGAATTTTCCGGTTCAACAGAGTCGGTGGAAGGCGAACGACATCTGTTGGTGGCAAGTAAGTGTTTCGTCTTGCTTACGTAAACAATTCTAAGATGCTTAAATTAATATTGTACTATAAATGATATAAACTTTTAAAAATTACACAACTATTTAGCTCATCGTCGTCAGTCTTGTCTGGACGAAGTACAACGCTTGCGTGTTGAAAAGAGTCTTCGTCCTCTTGGAGCACCCAAGGAGAAGGGACGTTTGACGGTCAAAGAAATAACTCTGCCACTCCGCCAGGACTACATACGCAAGTTGGCGGCTGACACCATTTCAGGACATCATTTAGTTTGTTTGCTCAAGTATAACGAGCATGTTTTGGCCACCAAAACGGTGCCTACTCTGCCTGGTCTACTGGCAGTGAAATTTCCAGATGTGTTGCAGTTGAACAACGTCTATGCAGACTTTCGGGTAAGTGTAACTTTCACCAGATAATAAATTTGTCTCTTTTCTGTTACTATTTATATTTACTTTTACTTATGTTTTGATCAAATTCTTTACTCGGTGCAGGTTACTTTGGAAATTTATGGCATGACGGCGCAGCGTGAAGTGTTGCCACACGACGTCAAATATCACATTAATCATAACAAGAAGACGGGTATAAAAACGCCCAAAAAGAAAGGCGGCGATAATCGTTTAGTTATGCCGCCGGTGCAGAGCCCGGCTGGTCCTCATGTTGTGCGTACACCGGCTTTGGTGCAATACGCCTTTGCAATATTTTCCTTGCGCGAAACTCAACGCACGACTTGGACACTGACGCAGGTGGGTAGTGACTGAAATCAACTCGGTGGTCCTTGTTTATTGTTAAGTAATCATTCCTTCCTTTTCTATTTCTGGGGTAGGTTCTCGGCGTTAGTCCTCTCGATGGTGCTGTCCACATGAAGGTTAACTGTGAGCTCTCCGTCTCTGTGGAGCACAAGGGTTTCCTTACCATGTTCGAGGATATTTCTGGCTTTGGTGCCTGGCATCGACGATGGTGCTACCTCAGCGGCACCATGCTCAACTATTGGAAGTATCCGGATGATGAGAAGAAGAAGACACCCATGGGCTCGATCGATTTATATACGTGCACCACGAGGAAGGTGACAACAGCACCGCGTGACATTTGTGCTCGCTTGAACACAATTCTGCTGGAATGTGAGCGGCCTGCCTCAGAGACAGATCGCGAATCGCTGATCGTTGTACCGAATGGACGCACAACTACTGTGCGTCACTTGCTGTCAGCCGACGCGAAGGAGGAACGCGAAGAGTGGTGTGCGTACTTTAATAAGGCGTTGACGCTGTTGCGTGCCTGGGGACCACCACAGTAAAGGGGCGTGGCACTTCGTTCGGCATGCAGAAATCAGTCTGTCTGTCTGCTTTCTCGATTGTATATTATTCGGTATATATATTTATAAAAATTCATTGTGTTTGTAACATGTACTATGTACTCGTAAGTCGGAAGCATTTCTTTGCAATCATGTCACATTATGTCACATCATGTTTTTGCCATGGTATTTCAAATACCATCGAATGAAGATGCGAAACGAAGGAAGAGACTACAACAAAAACCGTTGTTTGTTTTTGTTTTAGTTGTCGTTTAATATTTTTGATACGCGTTTGTGTAGTTTTTTAATATTATTACTATTTTAAAATTTATAATTACAATTATATTTTATTATTTATCTGTGTGTGGTTTTCTTTAAATATTTGATATTGTATTTTATTGATGGTGGTGATGAATGCAATTTTTAGCCTTTCGCTAAAAATGCTACTAAATGTATCTGTTTTCGTGTGTTTTCCTTTCGATTATTATGGCAGAAGTCATCATGTTTAAATTCGTGTTCGACGAAATACGCTTACAACTTCACGTTTGGCCAATTTAATATCTAAATATATTAGTATTATTAGACTAGTTTTATGATTGTATACATTTCGATAATCAAATAAAATCAATCGTGTATATTAACCAATATACAATATGTAGTTTATATGTTTTTATACTAGTATTTTTCCTGAATTTTAGTTAAGCTTCTTTGGACAGAATGCGTTCTGAAATTAAAAGGTTTGTTTAAACATTTTTCTATACAGAAGCGACTTTAGCTTCCTTCCACACAAATTGTTATTAAGACAAATGTTAAAGATCTCTTAATAATGATCCTTGAAAGATCAAGAGAGATCCTTTAAATACAGAGAAAAGCTGATCAACTTATACCACAAAAAAGTCGATGAACAGTTGATTATAAGAAACAGTTGTGCAACGAAAATTTTAAAACTTACCTGTGGAAATATGAACCTTGGAGTGATGACGTCTCGCTTCATTATACGATAATAATTAAAAACATGTATAATTTCATTTCTCAATAAATTGTCTCTAATCTTTATTCGTTTAGTTATACTTTAGTACATCATATTAATATTGGCATTCATTTAAATACAATATTTATCATGTTTTTCTAAAATACATACATTAAAAATAAATATTAAAACTTAAAATCAACATGCATTTTGCTTTTTGAAATATAATATAATACATAAATGTTTCTACATTCTTATTCATATTTTATTTTATATTTATATACTATATACCCGTATATATTGTAAATTTTTTTTACTCTTGTAACTTTTTTATTTTCTGAGCAATCAGGATTTCTTTATTACATTTCATTTGTATTTCAAAGCACATCAATAAAAGCGGAATATTTTGTTCTACCTTCAAATGTTAGATATTTTTGAATGGCAATAGGTAGTTATATAGTAGTATCATTATATATATCGTATATATGTGCATGTTTGTATGTATATAGGTATTTAGGTATATTTCCTTGGCTTTGGCTATGTTTGTTTATGGAGGGTGCGGCAAAAATAATTAATATACAGGTTATTCGAGGGTTGCCCTCGAATAACGCGGTACTTGTTTTTTTTCGAGCGAAGGATCGAATAACACGTTTAAATTGCGACAAACTGAAACCAGACTGAGTTCCAGTTAAAAAAGTAGGTTTTTCGAAGCATTTCTGTTTATCGAATAGAATTCATTAATAATTAATAACAACACCAAAATGTTTGTAGAAATAAAGATATTCTAAAAGCAGTAATCTTTTATTTAACTCTGGGGATTAATTTTATGCAGTTTGGGTCTATTGAAGATGTGAGATAAATCGAACTAAATTCATAGCATCTTGAATAAAACCCTTGGGCATCTATGAGAAGATGAAACACTGAACAACAGACATCTGCAGCTTCAGCTTTTAGAAGCGAATTTCGTACGCTTTCTTAATGGGATTTTTGGACCACAATAAAGGACTTCTTTATAATCAACATTAAGATATAAGATGAAGAATTTCATGTATTGATATGAAGTATCATTGGTATGAAGTTGATTATTGATATTGAAGAATTTCAGAATAATAAAATCGTTTATTAAAACCTGAAATTCTTTTATTAACACCTGAAATCCTTTCCTTAAAGGATCACTGATGAAATATCCTTGTTCATGATGATCTTGATAATAATACAGCCCTTGAGACCACATTTTTAATAATATTAAATGATTCAGATTATATTAAATGTTGTTTTGTATTTTAAAACGTATTTATTTAGGAATTTTTGTATTTATACATTTTTATGTATAATAAGAAGAAGTCTCATAGTTATTTTTGCCACACCGGCCATGTTACTCGGTGTTAACTTCTTTAGTGTTATTAAATAAATCGCTATATTTGGAAAATTTAAAGTTGTCCTTGTATTTATGTGTCTTGTTTTTCTGTGTATAACGACCGGAATTCGACTCGATCGGGCTGAGATTCATTGCAACCGGGTGACCGAAAAGGACAGTAGAAGTGTCTCCAGATATTCTTCAACTAGTCACGAATGGAAAGAAGTTCATGTCCTTTACGATTATATACGAGTATATCTTTATATAATTATTTTTGCACATACATTTTTGTACATACATGTACAAATGTCTTTATATATGTATATCAACGATATACTCGTATATGTTCGATTAAATTATTTACATTCTATCCATCTAAAAAATTCTGTTTACTTTAAAACATAAAGCAAGATACTCGTATAAGTTTTAAATTTTCTACAGATTTAAAATAGATTTTGTATTTAATTTAATTTATAATAATTAAAATATCAGATCTAAGAACAAAAATAACATAAATAGTTTCCACTAATATTGATATTTGAAATGGAACTATTTTTGACCACTTTCGTGTTAAATATAATGTTATTATTGTCATGTGTTGTTGTTTTTGTTTTAGTTTTCGTTTCTTTCAATTTGTAATGTGGATAAAATAATTCCTGACCTGAATTTTCTAGGGGTCGTAGAACATTTTATCTACATTCGCAGTCACGAAGAGTAAAATCATCAATTAAACTATAATAATTATTTTAATAACTATAATAATTAAAAATCCAAAATATTTGTTCGGGCTGAATTTATGAAGAAATTCAAACAGATTCTTTAATACAAATTCAGGTTCAATTCATTAATTCAATTAATTCATTAATTCAATTTTGTTTATATGCTTATTTTCCCTTTTTGCTTCATAAATATTCTGTTTTTCAAAAATTACTTATTAACATATAGGATGGGCCAATAGCTGGTTTCTTCATAAATTATTTATTTTAATTTAAATTAATTATATTATATTTGTATTAATTATTTCAATCATAAAAAAACCATCTGATGGCCAAGCCTTTATATTCGAAGTAATAGAAGTGATATATTAAATATGTTTTTATCTATAGTATATATATGTTTCTAATTAGTATACGTAATTTCTTTATATACATATATATAATATATACTATAGACATACATATATATGTACGTCATAACAATACAATTATTATTTTTATTTGCTTTGCAATAACAATTAAAATAACGTCCCTAAAGTTTTCAACTGATTTCTTTTCTTATATATACTATAGTATATAGTTTGTATATAGTACCTATGATAGTATATAATAATGATAGTATTTTTAGACAATCCATGATATTTAGAATTTTGTGAATTTTTGTTTTTGGCGTTTTCGAAATTTTTACAACAGTTAATAATTTTCATCTATGATGTTTGAAGTAATAGTTTATTTGTGAACAGTTTTCTATATAACAGTTATTTTATAATACTAACATTTATTTTATATAACAGTTTATTTATATATCTATTAATTTATATATCTATTAATTGAAATATGTATTTTTTAAGCGTTTTTTTTAGCAATACAGCTATTATTTTCAGGAAAGAAGAAATAATATTTTTGTTTAACATTTGTTTTTCACAACTTAAAAAATTATTTAATCTGAGTTTTCAACTTGAAATAAATATATTTTGCGTGTCTTTTTTATATTTAAAATGTTCCTATATTTAAAATGTTCATTATATTTAAAATATTTCTATTTTCACATTAAATTTTTTAATATTTCACATTTTTTTTTATTAATAATTTCCATTGTTTTTTTATTGGCACAGCATTTTTAATTGTATGCATTTAATATTGTTTTCGGTAGATTTCATTTGTTATATTTTTTTATTTCCTTAGTTTGTTTTTCATTGTTTGATATGATTTTTGTTTTCTTTTTAATACTATGTTTTAAATACTTTTTAAAATGTTAAAATTTATTGCTTGTTCTTTTCAATCAACAATATTTTTAGTGTTTTTCTTTTTGTTCTAATCTAATTCAATTAATTGGCAATTTTGTTCATAATACTTCTTAGTTTTGTATTTATTCTTAATTTTCTTTCTTCAAAAAGCGCTTCAATTCAAATTTCGTTTTCTTTGTTTTTCTTTTCGTGTTTGTGTAAATTTATTAGTTTATTTGAAATTTTAAAAATGAAATTTTTAAAGTTTAGAGGATGGGCTACTGCAATTTCAGCTGAGACAGCCATTTGAACAAAATTATAGTTCGCAACTATTCGGAAGATTGACTCTTTTCAATAAAGTATGAAATTTCGACATAATTTTAACAGTATTCCGTTGATAGCCGTTACTTTAACATTTGCCTTTACATTGTTTTATATACTTAAAACTCTCTTCAAATTGTTTAAACTGTCTTCATGTACTTTCATCGTAGATATCGCGAAGTCGTACCGTGTGAAGTCTTCCTTTTTTTTGTAATAATTTTTTGCTTCAGTAAAAGTGCAGGTTTATGCGTGTGTGTGTGCGGCTCCGAGTCCTTGTGCATGTGTACGGCAGTGTAAATATTTTTTAACATTTTTAGTTTAACATTTTTTTTTTGTATTTCTTTTTTTTAATAAAATTTCTTAATTTTTTTTTCTTATTACTACGATAATAAACAACTTTGAATTTATTTACAGTGCAGCAAAATTTCTCTGTGAAAAGTGCAAAAACTACGCTTTTTTCAACTTATTGCTAAAATGTTAATAAAAGTAAAATAAATTAAAAGAAAAAAATATACAACCTTTGATTAAATAAACATGATTAAACATGTAATTAAAAGCAAATAAACTAAATAAAATACGGTGTGTAAACAGCGTGCAGTGGTGTAAAAATAGTTTACAATTACGAGTAATCAATACATATAATTATCATTTATAATACAATATATCGGTGTCAAAATACCGAAAGGGAATAATTTAAATTTAACGGTAACTAAAGAAACTTTTTTCTTTCCATCTTTGAGCTTAAAAAGTAACAACAACAAAAGAAAACCCACCAGGTTTTTGTACATAATATACAGTTAAATATTAAGATGTCCACACTTTATACCTCCCCCCCCCCCCCTCCCGGTCATCGCTCGCTATACACATTCTTCCTTTTCTTGAGAAAAAGAGTAGAGAGATAGAGTGAGAGAGAGAGAGAGAGGGAGGGAGAGCGCCTGATAAAGAGATATGGTTAAATTATTATTATTAGTATTTGTTTTGCGTAATTCAATTGCAACTTTGATTTTGTTCAAGTCAGATAGTTAATTAGTTTTTGCCATTTTGCCCCACTGTAATTAAAGACGTCATCGCTCAACAATGCCCCCTACGTCCGGCAACCAATCGAAACGGCTGATTAAATTAATGATATCTGAGCTTAAACAAAATCAATCCGATTCTATTGATTGTTGCTGGAGCCTCTGCTGGCAGCGGCGTTGGCCGGCATCTGCGCCGACTGGCGTCTCAGATCGGATTTGATCAGCGCCGTAATCACGGTGCCAACAACCATCATAATGGCCATAGTGACATTGGCCGGAATGTCACCGTACGTGCCAAGTAGCTCCGAATAAATCATCGTGAAGACGATGCCGAAAGTTTGAGCGGCAGCATTTAGAAGCCCCGAAGAGGTGCCCTCCGGTTCGGGGAACGTGAGTTCGGCACCGAATTCAAAACCCACCGGAAGATAGCCGGTCATAAAGAAGCTGCAGAAAGATGATGAAAGGAAGAGCGGAAAGAAATGCAATGTAATATTTTAAATATACGATATATGGTATAATTTGCTTTACAAAGTAGTAGGGGACTCTCTGAAAAGAGGTCGAGCGACAGGCTGAAGACGAAACTCACCCCAACAACGAGGCGGTCAGGTAGACCACCGCAATGTTTCCCGTGTCCAGGGTGAAGGTGAAAATCCACATGCCCACCATGGAAAAAGCGTAGACGGCCAGAGTGGTTTCCCTGGAGAGGAGAGAGAAGAGAAAGAAATGAGAAGGAGATGAAAAACACTTGAAAAAACATCATTTATTATAATAATAATACTTTTGCAATGAGCTTTACTGACCATCTTTCGAGTATCATTACAGTAGCATTACATAAGACTTGTATACCTGGGATAGTTTAATAAAAGACTCACTTGAATTTGTGTGTTTTATCCAGAACGATGCCGGATACAACGGAACCCAGCATTCCGGACACGACGATGCTGAGACCGATGCGTCCCGTGTCAACTTCGTGGCCAGGATAATATTTGAGGACCACCTGAAAAGCGATGCAGGAAAGGAACACAGAAGGACAAAAATGAATACAATGAAAAAGAAAACAAAAACAGAAAATAAATGAAGAGGTTTTTAGAAAATACAATAAAATAGCGATGCAGGTGGAAAGGTTGGAAAGTGAAGCAGCAGAAGAAGAAACGTCAGTGAGTTCGTTGGAACGTCTCTGGGAATGTGAATCCGTGTGTCTTTGATTGTGTGAACAGCTTTATTACAATTGTTAACAATACTACAAAAACAAACACACACACACACGGATGGATCTCATATGTACATTGATTCTTCTGGTGCTGACGCTTTTCCCTTCCTTTCACACCCCCTTTCATTTCATCTTCCCTCCCGCTCCGTAAACTTACCGGATTAAGCAAGGTGGAAATGGCATAGAACACGCCCACATTCATGCCATACGACAACAACAACAGAATGTAGTTGCGATTTAATATGAGATTCTTTAGCGATTGCATGAAGGCGACCTCCTCGACGCCAGGTTGTGACACTTCCTGAGCAGCTGAGGGCGGCGTCGGTGGCTTATCCTGGAAGACTGTGTGTTGGCGTGGGTTTGTTTTTCAAATAGAGTTGCAAAAAGTGGCAGGTGAAAGAATAAATAAAGAATTATTGGTTATTATTTTGTTAGTTTTCATAGGTTTTTGTGTGTATGTTGTTGAGAGAGGGGTATTGAGGGGTTTAGAGTGGTTGAGAGGGGTTGGGAGGGGTTAAGAGGGGTCGCGGGAAGTGAATACTTACACGACACCATTAAGATGACCAAAATTGTTGTAAATCCAGCAACATAGTAAAACATCCATTGTAAATCATCACCGATTGCGTTGAGATCATCCGAATTTGCCACTAGAATCGGTGGCAACACAAAGCCAAAAGCAACACCGAGCTGTTGTGTGTTTATAAGAGAAAATAATTGAGAGGAAAAAGAAAAGGAAGAAACAGAGAATAGGGGGAAAAAGACGAAAAGAAAAGATTAATACTTAGATTTGAGGTGGAATTTTATGCATTCCAGGATAATATTTAATATATGTTCATAAACACTAATAAAATTCCTTTTACAACAGAATGTTGTTCGATTGTATTCTTCAGTCAGTCAGAATATCAGTCAGTCAAAACTGAGCAGATGTTTTGTCAGATCAGAGTAGTTTTTCTACAACATCCTTTCGAAATCTGTTCAAAATCCAACCTCATCAGTTTTTTACTCTCACGTTTAGCTTGGGCGTCTTTTTATTCTGACTTCAAATAAATCTCACTCAGCTCAACTCAACTCTATAAAAACTTTTTCACTTTCACACAGAAGAAGGAAGAGTCGCTCAACCCCTCCCTCCCCTCCCCCCGCCCCACATCCGTTTATTTTCCAATTTAGCAAAAAATCGAATAAAAATATGACCAAAATAATTCAGATTCAAAGCCAAATTCATTCAATTTTGCTCATTGAAGCGGTTAACAACAACAAAATGGTTGACGATGATGTTAGAAAAGAAGAGAAGATTTTATGTTGGTGTTGTTGTTGTTTTTTAAACGAATTGCTTGTGTTACTATCGCAGTACAGGCAGGCAGGGAGTCAGTCAGTTCGTCAGTCGGTACGTGAATTCGTCAGTCAGTACGTCAGTTCTTCTTCTTTTTTTTCTGCGCTTTCTCTCTCTTTCTCTCTCACTCGTCAGCATCATCAGAATTTTTTATTGACAGTGATGGATGCAAAGTGCAGTTGTTAGTGTTGTTGTTGTAGATGGTTTTATTGTTGATGATGATGTATGCACCCGGTAGTTGTTCTGGCTTGTTTCCGGTTTTCATAAATTTTTGTGCAACTCTTTAATTTATTAGAGAACTTTATTGGCACGTTTGACACGCACTCGTCAACTGTTGCAGCTGTTTCCGGATTTTCCTCTACCACCTCCTCGCCACCCGCCCTTTGGTTTTTTCTTGTTTTGTTTTTTCCCTTGTTTGATGGACATTCTTTCACACGCTCCAAGTTTTTTTCGCCTCCCCAACTATTAAATATACATATAAAACAGTTCACTTAAATAACGATAAACAACTTAAAAATGGAAGAAATGGCAACACAAAGAAAGAAAGGGAAGGCAACAAAAAGAGACCCAATAAACAGGATCCAAGGGAAATAATCATTTGATTGTCTTGTCTTCTAGATTTAATTGAAAAATAAAAACTGTCGAGGAAGAAAAAACCAAACATTTTAAGAAATTCTTTGAAATCGTTTGTATATGTTAAGGAAATCATCATCAGTGATCACTTTTCAAATAATGACAGATTTTGGTTTCGGTTTTCCAAAAAAAAAGGAACAAAAATCGAAACGGAAAGAAAATCGGATGTTGTTTTTGGAAAGAACGTGAAGAAAGAAGCTTAAGGTCCATAAGTAACCAAAAACTGTGTGTGTTTCATAAGCTTCTTTCTTTTTCCTGGTTTTTTCTGATTCTTCTGCTGCACTCAATTCAAGTGTCGCAAGTAACAAAACAGTTTTTCGAGTGCGTCTCTGCGATGGTCTTCATTTTGTCGGTCTCTCTGTTAGTTTGGCTGTGCTTCCACTGCGTGGGTCCATCTGTTTCTCGGTCCCTTTGTCCCCTTGTCCGTTTTACTGTTCGTATGGCTGTTTTTTTCGCTCTGCCAAAGAGTTGAATGAATACATTTCCGTTTCACATAAAAGATTTCATTCAAAGATAGTTAAAACGCCATTTCCTGGGTGATTTTTAGAGAACTATAAGAAGAAGAAGAATAAAACGGAAAAGAAGAAAGGGAGAAGAAAAGGAATAAAAAGAAAAAGAAGAAATACCGAAGGGAAAAGACACAAGGACGGAAAAAGGTGATAAAGAAAGGTCATATTGTACATAGTTCCATAGTATTATCTATGGAACTGGCATTCATGAGCAAGGACATGGACACGAACATGGACATGAGCATGAACATGAACACGGACATGGACATGGACAAGACTAGAAGACTCAAGAGAGAAGCACACTCATTTGAATACGAAATGGAAATCGTATTGATTTGCAATTTCATTGAATTGAAATTGATTGATGGCGGTGGTTGGAGGTACTTTCAGTGTTTTATGCTGATCAAGCATAAGAGTACCAAAGTACATAAAAAAGAATGTGAGAAAAACAACCCACACACACAGACACACACTAAAAAGGCGGGAACAGAAGAAAGAGATTAAAAGACAACTCATAGAAAGTGATAAAGGTTAATTAAATCCGTAAATTTATGCAAACAATTTTGGGACAACAATTTAAATGAACAAACGCTCTCCTTACACGTAAAGAATTTGTGGATATTTCGCCAAAAAATGAGAGTGCATACTTTTAGGCATTTCTTTTAAATGCGGTCACAATTGAGTTTCATGGAAATTTAACAAAATTTGTTGGTAGTTTTTATACACTTCCAAAGAAACACACCATCCATACATACACTTAACTGTATACTGAGTTTATTAACACATTTCTTGAGTTTTTTAAAAAATTGTTAACCCCGTTAAAATGCTTGTATTTTGATAGAGCAATCAAAACAAGCATCCGGTTGAGTGTGTGTGTGTGAGAGTGTGAGTCAAACAGGTATGAACATGCAATATATTCCATCATTTGCGTTACTTCCCGTTACGTTTTCGTATTTGAAAATCTTCTTCTCGTTGTTGGTGTCGGTGAATTTTTTATATCGTATTTTTAGTTTGTATTTTTGAAAAACTGTTTTCTCAAGTGAAAAATAAATACGAACTCTTCTTTGTATTTCGACTCCTCGGGCAAACACACAATGCAAACAAATGAATGTAATGCATGCTTGTTGCAGGTGAGTCTATCTTGTTACATAAGCTATAAAGTAACAAAGAAAACGAGACAAAAGCAGCCGCAGCGGTAGAGTGAGAGTGAGCGGGAGAAAGAGAGAGATTGAGTCATGCATGCAGCTTAACGTTCAACTGAGTGTTTGTCATGCTAGTGACATGGTTTTTGTTGTGTTGTAAGTACCAGTGTAACAAAAGGTATCAGTTTACTAAAGAGAAACAGAGACAGAGAATAGAGAACTGAATGAGAGTGTTAGAGATAGAAACAAGCAAGAAGAGGAGCAGCAGTAGAGAGAAATCTGCATGACATTTTGAGGTATATACTTCAGCAGCTTTAAAGTTATTTACACTGATTCATATTTGATTAGTAATTAAAGACGTGGGCGGGAGGCGGATACTTTTCAAAACTTAAATGAAAAACAGTAAATTATACGAGTATAAAAGAAATACTCTCTTTAAATACAGCTTCAGCTAAAAATATCTGAATATTACACATGATTTCCTTCTAATGTTTTGCTTTTCTCGCACTTCATTGCATTTCGCTATTAAAGCAACAACAAGAAAACCAACAACAATAAAAGACACACACACAGTTGTGGCTACAATAAAAAAAGAATGTCTTTACACTTCATTTGGTCGCTGTGTTTAGAGAAGAGCGCAATCGAAACAACAACAAAAACAGCAACCACAACAGTAGCAGAAAAGCGCATAAACAGCAACAACAACTTCGCCCCCTTTTTGCATTCTTTTTGTTGCTATTCACATCCGTTTATTAGCCGGGTGGAACACGAGAAAAACACAAGCAATGAAAATGCATCCAAGTGAAAACGCTGATGATTCTTGCTACGTCACGATCTTTATTCGCTATGATGTTTTTTCTATTACACGTTTCTGTCCTCTTCTCTCTCTCCCCGATGTTCTAGTGTACGGTTGACCATCAGCTGGTTTCTTTTTAAAATGGCTATAAAATCCCATCGTTTAAGGTTTGAAAGATTCTATAAAATATTACAATGCTAAAAGGAAAATATACAATACTATAATGGAAAAATTGTTTTAAAGATTATTGTTTTTAATATTTTTATAAATTCATTTCTATATTTTCGTTTACGTCAAAAAGGCGTTACTTTAAAGGAATAAACATTGATTGTCATTTAGTGATTGACATTTAGTGTCGTTTCTGAGTGAATAAACACACACGGTTCTATATACACGTCGGTTCCTTCCATTCTTCTTCCCTCCCCACCACAAACTACACTGACAAAGATTTCATTGAGCCACATTATTTATGGATAATGTATCAAGTCGTCTCCACCGACGACGATGCAAACTGCAAGTGACAACAGTGATGATATGTTTGTAATAAATTTGTTGTGATTGTTGGGATATTGTTGTTGTTGTTGTTGGGTTACTGTTGTTGTTGGTGTCAATTCTCTTGCTGTTTTTGTTGTCCTTCTTGCTATTTCATGTATTCTGGTGACGTTGTTCTTGTTGTTTGTTTTTATTACTAGTACTAAAAACTGTTACTGTTGAGTTACTTGAAATCCAACGAAGAAAATTCTGTTATTGTTGCTGTTTTTAAAGGAAAAAAAAATGTTGAAAGTTTATTTTATTTATTTTTTTCCTTATGTCGAAGTTTTTCGCATTTATTCCAAGTTTTTGTAGCACAAACCAGAAGAAACTTGGAAAAACCAAAACCAAATCTGGTCTCACTCGATTTTCAAAAAAAAAAATCAGCTAAGAGAACAATACAACAATCAATAAATATCGTATAATCAATCATCAGTTGTGATGAAAGGAATAAAATGTTCAATAGAACAAAAAACAACCTTTTTTCTTTCAAAACTGTTCGCTATCTTTATTTAGTTCTTTATTTATTTCTTTGTAGATCTTTTATAAGGCTAATAAAGAAATGCAAAAGGCCAACAACAAAGAGTACAGTTAAGTTATTCCTCTTTCTCGAACTACATACGTTTAACATGATTTTATACTCAATTTGAAATTGTAAAAAATTGTATTTATTCATTGCAATCAAGCAATCGATTGATAGATTCAATTGAAATCGTGGAAGGTTATTTTTTTATTTTTTTTTTTATTTATTTTTGCTCTTTCGATAAAGCAGAAGACTCTTCTGCATAATTTTTTTTAAGGGCGCCAATCAGGGTCTCAGGATGGCTAAGCAAACATTTTGAGAAAAGAAACCGAAGAATAGAACGTAACCAAAGAACAACAACAACATATACACACACATCCACACTAACACACACACTAATACTCAAGTTGCATTTGCAGTCACCATCTTATAACGTCGCCATCTCGTTATTGAATCATTGTGAATAAACAAGAGAAGAAAAACAAGAAAAATAAAAAAAAAATTGCATAAAATCAAACGCAAAAAGAAAAGCGAGACCAGATTCAAGAGCATTCAGAGGGCGACCAAGGTTAAAGTTGAGCCAGCGGGGTTGCCACCCCACAAAAACACGGAGAAATGCAACGCTGCTCAACGCAACGCAACGCATCACAGCGTAATGCAACGTAAGCATCTTTCTGGGTGTTTGTGTGAGTGTGTGTTGCATGTGTGTGTTTTGCTGCGTGTTTTTGAGTGTATTAGACGATGTTTGTAACCGCTTTTTTACTGTTTTTGATGGGCTTTTTTCTTGCTCTCCATTCTGGTGACCTGTTAACGTCATCCGCAGCCAATCTGAATGCGCGTTAAATGCGTTCTCAAAAAAAGTAATAATAATAAAATATATAAAAAAAAAAACTCGCATTTATCAAAACCGAATTTATCTCATTCTTGTATAACTTCTAAAGTGAAGAAGATTTTTCCACAAATGAAGCGTTTTTAATTCTTGCTATTTATGAGCTGTCATGTTGGCTGTCAAGTGAAAACTCGTAACTCGCAGCTCGTAACTTGGTAGCTTGTACGTAACTCGTAAGTGAAAAACATGTAAAAAGCGCGTTCGTGTGCGGGTTGATTCACTTCTTTGGATAGAAAAATTTCTCTGGTAGATGATTTCGCTTGTTATAAAAATCGGTGCATAGTTTTTGGGGCATTTTTAAATGTAATTCAAACGCAAGTAAAACGATGAATTTTCGTTGCATTTTTCACTGCTTTGGTTATAACATGGTATAAATTTAAGTCCTCCACCCACAACAAACACCCCTCTCCACCCATTCCCCTCATGCCGCTAGCCATCCACAAACCCGTGCTTTATTCAGTCTGATTGGAAAGTTTTACATCAAAACCTCGTTATACTCATGAAAAAGTTCGATGGTCCTGAGAAATAGTGTGAAAGGAAGAAGAGAACCAGGAGGAAAAGGAAACGTGGAAGGTAGGTGTTCCTTTTAGGTATTTTTTTTTGTTTTCAAGTAAAGTTACGTGCTTCACAGAGTGTCGAGGCCCATTTCGCAAATGTCATTACTTTCGTCCACTTTCCTTTAATTATTTGATTTTGATTAAAAAAATTGATTATTGAAAAAATTGATTTCAAAGCCGCTTAAATAATAAATCGATTTAGTAAAATAAATAAAAAAATTAGTTTAAATTATTTTCAAAAGTATTGTTGCAGTTTTTGTTGTTTGACAACAATTCCGATTGTCAGCTGAATTGACAGCTGGCGGTTGCCAACTTCTGTCAACTAATTCAGCTGTTAGCATTTTTTACCTTCCCCTCCGCCCTGTCTATCCATCTACCCTTTGTTACTGATTGTGTGCTTCCGTTTCCGCTTTCCATTTACAATTCGTCGTTGTATTTCCGTCTCTTTGAATTGATGCAAATCGTGAACATCCATGAAATGTTCAAAATCCATTACAAAACAGCTGACGGCTCTGACGACGTTCGATGTCATCATCATCAACATCATCATCATCAGCAGCATCATCATCATCATCATCATTATAGTTTAAAATGATTATGCGGTCTAACACAACGAATTTTTCGCAATTTTCTAAATTTAATTCTTTCGAAATGATTTTCGAGAAATCATGAAATAAAAACGGTCATAGTTTAGAGCTTATTTCCCATGAAGGAGAGAATGATGGGGGAAAGTAGGGGAAATGGAGAATATAGTGAAAGAATTAGAGAACAGGGCAACAAATCAAGCCACCGCAATAAATCGAGGCCACTCTAAAGTCAACAGACGATATTATTTATGCCACTTTGTAGCAAAAAAATGACTCGAATTAAGCTACAGAGTATGCAACACTGCTTATTTTGTAAACACTTGTTAATCATTTGCTGTTTTTCTAATGATAAATTGCAAATAACAGCTAATAATAAAAACTACGAAAACAACTGTTATTAATGACATTTGACAAATGTTATGAAACCTTAAATTAAACCGCAGAAAACCCGACAAACCACAATAAAAACAACAGTTGAACAGTAGTTGTTACATGACATTCATTTCTGTCACAGAAGTTTTATTATAGCCAATTGCAGGAACCATTAATTGGCCAACTTTGCTTGTGGCAATCATTTTTCTTTGGACAAATGATAAATCGAAAATCGATAAGTTATCAAATCAAATCAGAATTTTATGTTGCACATATTTTTTAAATAATTTTATTTACATGTTTAGAGCTTTTATCCTTTTAAAATTAAATTTTACTTGCTGAATAAATAAACTGTATGAAAAGAAATAAAATAAATCCATCACGCTCGATGTACCTGCACTCTATCAAATAATTTCAACAACGAGCAGCAAGTAAAAGTGTTAAAATATCTATTAAAGTCATAGAGGGAAGCGGAAGTGGGCGGGGAAGATGTGAGGTGTGAAATTTATCACCCCCCAAACCCTTCAATTGCATTAATTCAACGCTTGACGATGGTGATGAATGGATGTAGTTAGCTTTAGTGCACTCAGAAGAACGACAGAGAGAGAGATAGATGAAGAGAGATGGATAGAGGATATAAAAATAAAGAGTGGGAGGAACGATCAAGTTCAACGGAAGAATAAAATAGAAATAAAATCATTGAATTAAAGGGAGGGAACAATTGAAGAGAGAAAAGACGTGTACCTAAACGAAAAGGTCACAAAAAGTTACAGAGTTAAGTACACCGGGCGAAGAGGGGGAGGGAAGGGGAGAGTATACAGTTCAACAAAAGCTCAGTTCATAAAGCGATTTTTCAATTTATACAAATCAGTGACCACTGCATAAAAAGTGGCCATTATTATACTCTACACTCGAACATGAAAGATTGCAGAGTGTATTAAGTTTATCCATTCAATTGTGACATATAGAAAAACAAGATATACAATAAAAAGGATACGAGTATATATACTATATGTATATATATATTTGAACAAGAACTTCAACCTCTTGAGTCGATTTATAGTTCTGTCTATGAAAATCGTAAAACAATTATTACAAAAGAAACGATACAAATGTGTGCGTAGTTTATTTTAAAACTTACCTGATTTCCAAAGACGCCGATACTGCAAGCTGAGGATACTTGATCGGGTCCGAACCAAACAGCAGCAACGCGAGCGGGCAGCGATAAAATGCAAACCTGGCAAAAGAAGGTGAAAAAGAAGAAAGAAAGGAGAGAGAGAAAGAGAGCAATAATGAAAATGAATGTTTAACATTTTTTATTCTTTTTTAGATATTTATATACAAAGCATAGTATGTACAATGTACATATATTTTGTTCTTATTAATTATAATCTCTTTGATATACTTGAAGATTACCTGAGACAGCGCCACAATCGCTTGACCAATGAAGCTTACGTAGAACAGATCTGGACTCACGGAGAACACTTTTATCCAGGCACCGATGCAGGTCCCGAAAACACCCACCAGCGCAGTGATACGCAGACCCTGTGGAGGATACAAGGAAATAAAGAGCAATTAAAGAGAGAGAAGAGGGAAGATCCTAGAAGCGAGAAGCTATTCTTTGTATTGAGGAGAGAAAGGAGGGAAGGAAGGAAGGAAGATGGAGATTCCTCCTGAGGTTAAAAATAAACCCCACCAACCTTCATGTATTTAATTTTCTGAGCTTTTTGATTATGATTTTCATGTTGATTTCGAACACTAACCACGTACCATTTTATCGAGGAACCAGCTGCCCGGAAATATTAGTGGAATGTAGAGAATCATATAAATCATCGATGTCCAGTCGACCCACTTGTCACTGACACCATAGTATCTGTAATAGAGACCCAGAGAAGAACAGAATAAGAAAAAGAAAACTCAAATGATGATAAAATTTACAAGTTGAATTGTTTGTGTGGAAAAAATAAATTGAAAAACTAATTTCCGTTGAATCTACGCAAAAAAGTGTAGGATGAAAGAGGAGAAAGAGGCAGTATATATATATATAGAGAGAGAGAGACGAAAAGAAAAAGAAGTGTAAATGTAAAGTGAATGGTGACAGATGTCAAGTGACCAAAAGCTAAGTGTTCAAAATGAAAGCTAAAGAATAATCATGGTATTCGAATCATGGTTTAATGATGAAGAAGATGACGATCATGGTGATAATGTTGTTTAAACTTAATAAACAATTACTAAAAAAAGAGATGAAGTTGATGAAGATGAACCAAATAAAGATAATGACCACAAAAAATCAGATGCGGATGAAAATCATGATGATGAAATAAGATTGGAATAAAATATGAATGTTTCTGAGCTGAAGGAAATCAACTTTTCTAGGATTTTTTTTACATTCTATATGTATATCTATTTATGTGTATATCTATCTGGGTTTGTCTTAAAAATCTTCCTGCAGCAAACAGAGTTCGTGTAAAATTGTGAAGTTTTCTAGACTAATTTTCCCTCTCGGCGAAATTATAATAAAGCAGTTAAGTTGAATAGTTTATGCAAACTCCTGGTTGGAAACAAATCTTTGTAGTGGAGAACTTTTGGCTAAGATAATGATGATGGCTATCAACAGCAGCAGTAAAGAAAACAGCAGGAGCAACAGCAACATCAGTAACAGTGGCATTTCTTGCGGCAATAAATTAGCGCGTAGCTGCAATTGAATTCAATTACAAAAGGAGCAAAGGACTTCCCAACGAAGGATGAATTATAGATCATTTTGAGATATAATTAAGAACTTTATTTTTAATTATTTTGAAGATTTCAAGATACTTCAATAAAGGTTAATTCAAAGAAAAGTTCATTTCTGTGTTTTTGTGAGAAACTATAACATTTTTAATGAAATATATACCAATGAAATCTAAAACAAACTTTTAACATTTGTTAAAACTTTATTGAAATAAAAATAATTTAAAAGAAAATAAAAATCACTGTAACTTTAAATTAACCCCCATTATTTTATCCAATTAAATCAACGACTTGTGGTTAAGACTGGGAAAACTCCATAATTTTTTGATTTTCCTTCATTCACACACCTCAATCAACCTCAGTCGTGGTGAGTTTCTTTGTTGTTGGATTAATTTTCCAACAAAGTTTTTCAACTTACGAGTTAAAACTTCAAAAGTAAAATTGACTAAAACCGTAGTCTTTCGAAGAATACACGCTCATCACTCCTTTTTTTTCTCTTATTTTAACCTTAGCTAGTTTCTGTGAAAGAAGTTAAAAGTTCATAAAATGAAAATTTATAAAAAACCCAAATAACTTTCCTCTTTCTTAAAATATAAGGGATAAATGTTAAAAAGGAAAATGAAATGATGTAAAAGGTCAGAGCTACATTTATTACTGGCATAATTTTATTTTTCCTAATAAATGACTTTATAATTCCCACTTACTTTGTGATTATATTGTTAATAATACTGTACTGGATCCATTGCATTGCATTCGAGGCGGAATAACAAGCGAACAGGATCAACACTGCCCAGCGGCGTTTGTACACTTTATATTCTGCAAGAATAAGAAGAAGAAGAAGAACATGAAGAAGAAGAAGCAAAAGAATTATTAATAATGATAAGAAGAAGATGAAAAAGCAATCATACTGGAGAAAAGCACCAGCGTCTTATATTCATAATAAAAAAATCAACAGAGCGCGATATTAAAGCGCACATTCAAGAGCTATAAAATGTGAAGTGATGCTCGTAAATCAAAGAAACATTTTCTAAAATAATAAATAATAAAAAAATAGTCAAATGAAGGAATAAATAAAATAACAAAAAGACTAGAAAAATAAGAGGTGGGCACATTTTTCCGAAACCGCGGACTCATTTAATTTTATGCTAGCGGCAACACTGGGTATATCATTAAATAAAAATAACATACAAATTGCATACAAGTACATAAGTTTTAGAATACACTAAAATTTGTTAAACTCACATCGATTTTTTATATTTTTAATGAAAGCTTTCCAAAGCGTGACAACAACACGACGCAGAAGAGATCAGAGCCTTACGAGGGTGGGGGGGGGGGGGGGAGGGGGGAGTGGAAGAGCAGCTCTATTTTTAGGCTTTGCTCGTAATGTCAACGATGACGAAGAAGAAGAAGATGGAGAAGAAGAAAAAGGAAAAACTGCATGCATTCAAACAGTTTTAAATCCCTAGAAAAACAACAAATACAACCTTCTGCTAGACGTACACAGTTGCCGCTGCTGCTTCTGCTGGCGTCACTGCTGCAGCACTGCTGCTGTCGTTGATGCCAATAATACGCTCGTTGCGACCTGCTGCGTCAGTGATGTCAACGTCTACCCTCAGCCACCCTCTGCCAAGGTCAAGTGCACTTCATTTATTTGCAAAGGAGAGAAGAAAAAAGAAACTCACACAGCAAAATTACAACAAATTGAAAACAACAGCAAAGGTTAAACTTGGCACCAACAGCAGCTGTTGGTTTCGTGGCTTTTGTAGGTCAAGAGTTGCAACATACTCGTATATGTAAGTGTATGTTTATGGCTCATACACACACCCACACACACACACACACACATAAAAAGAAACAGTGATAAATAAACACACCCACACGTAGTTAATTTGTTTCTTTACGTGTGACGATAGCGGCAATAAAGTGTTCATTGTCCATTCTTTCGTGGTTAAAAGAAAAGAAAGAGAAAAAGCGATAGACAGAGAGAAGGAGAGAGGCAGAAATAGGAGGTCCACAGACGTTCTAAATAGCCTCTGCTTATATAAATAATACAGTAGTTTTTGACCATAATTTTAACCGTTCTATCGACAATATTGTCTGAATTGAGAACGATTAAGATTTGTCGTAAAATGTATTCAGTTTTGCATAAAATTCGAATCAATTATTAATGACATGGAATCTTCTTTAAAAAGGACGTAAAAGCAATCCACTCTCTTCATGACTTTTCGCATTATTTTAGTTCAAAGTTATGAAACGCTTATTGGAAAATAAAATTTGCTTTATGATTTATTCATAAGAAGCACACAACAGAGAAGAACAAAAGAAAAGTCTATAGATTATAAAAGAATAGAGATTATAAAGGCTTGTAGATTATAAAGAGATGAAGATATAAATTATAGATTATGAAATACAAGCATAAACAACCAACCTTCTTTCCGTTGTGCCTCGACTTCCTTCACATCCTTCGGCTTTATTAAATCCGTCGATTTGCTGGATCCGATGTACGTATCCGTTGTTATTTCGCTTGCGCTGGAATGTTTCAAGTCCATTTTTGATGAGATGCCGTTGCGACCCGTCCAACCGTTGTTGTTGTTGTTATTTGGTCTCCTCTTATTGATGTTATTGTAGATTTATTGATGGTCACCACAGCAGCTGCTCGTGCTGCTGCGAAACGGTGTTTGGAAATGATTCGGATCGTCAGGATAACAGCGATGTTTAGAATTTTAAAAGAGCGATTCACTATCAAAGCAGCACCGTTTTGACCGTTTTGAAAGGACACGAAAATCACATCAACGGATTGATGAGTTAGCGGATTGATGACATGAAGAATTGACGGATTGCCGAATTGACGGATTGGTGGTTACGTTCAGGTGGGTGGGGAAAAAGTGGGTGGGTTGGCGAACGACTTCGCTGAAGAACTCGCTGTGCTGATTGCTTGCTTTTTGATTTCTCAGGGATGCATTTTTTTCAATGAGCTGAAAATAAAGAAAAGAAACTCAGATATTTTAAACACAATTTCTAATGCGAATAAGTTTAATAATAAAAAAAAGCCAAAATTTGGATGAGTTTATTTGTGTGGTTGTTTTTTGTTTTTTTCGCTTTTTACAATTACAGTTACTTGTGTGAAATTAAATTGCATCGCCCTTGGGTGAAATCTACTCGTTGAATACAAGGAATAATTTTCAGTTTCCGGCGCTTTGCAACCTCGAATTTGCGCCCACTTCTCCCCTCTCCTCCCCTCCCCTCCCCTGCCCCGCCATGCTCTGTGGTCACTCTTCCCGCTTTTGGTTGTGTTTCTAGTTTCTGTTTCGTGTTTCTGTTTCTCTTTTTTATTCATATACTCATATGATTTACTAAAAGGAATTCATATGAATTACCTAATAAAATCTAACTGATTACTTTTATGGATCCAACGACAATTTCTCTATTTTCTGTTTCCTTATTCTTTTTTTTCCTAATTCTTTTTTCCCCTAATTCTTTTTTTTCCCTAATTCACTGAATGCAATTCGTTAATTCAATTTATTTGCTGTTATTGTGGTTGATTATTTTGTGTATCTTGTTATCGTGTTTAGTTAATTTAGGAAATTTTGTAGCATTTACAAAATTATAATATAGCATTACAAACACTCATCATCATCATCATCACCATCACATCACTTTATCTGTGCTCAGTCACACGTAACTTTATAGTATTTTTTCCGCGATGTTTTATTATCATCTGTTTCTCATATTTATTGTTATTAATGTTTATTATTTAATATTTTCGATTGCGTTTTCTTTTTTTTTTTTGTTGTTCTTTATTAAGAATTTCAATTTGCATGGTACTCATCGTAATCGCTTAAAGATTAGCTGAATCTCGATTCTTACGAATGATGATTGACACACAACAATCAACTTTACATCCGATCGAACGGAGAACAATCTATTGTATTGTTGTTGTTGTGATTGTGAGTGTTGTGATTGTTATTGCGATAGACGTTTAAAAGACAAAAATAATCTGATCGATCAGCTGCTGGGAATTACTAAGGATTGTTTTCTGTTTCTTTAATTACAGTCACTAGTAGATGTTTCTATTTTATTATTATTATTCTTATTATTATTATAGTCATTATTACCAATATCAATTATTTTCATTTATTATTTTTATTACCTCCATTTCTATCACAATTGATTTCAAATTACACTAAATTAAATTAAGCTTTAAAATAACTTTAATAACAATAATAATAAAAAAAACTCATTTACCAGAAATTTTTGTAAAGACTGTTAAATTAGATTTTTAAACAGTAAACTAAATATTAAACTTTAATTAAGACTTAACCACATTTTATAGAATTTGTCATTGCATTGCATTTAATAGTTGAAATACAGAATAAAACCTTAATGGTTATTTAACTTTATTGTTCATATAAATAAAAAATTAAAAAATATAATATACTATATTAATAGAAGTTTTTCCTTGTTTCCAATTAAACTTTCTTTTGTTTCTGTAGTTTTTGAAAATAGAAATTACAGCACTTTAATTATATCACTCGATCATAGCGCTTGATAACCGATTACATTGTAAATGCGAGAATAAGATTTACATATTTAATGAAAAACCTAACTGTTGCCATGACATCATGTTGATTATTTAAATCTACATTAAATCATTATAATAATAATTAATTATTAAACAAAATCGAATCGTTTTGCGTCATTTATTGTTCGAAATCGAAGCAGTTTTCAAGTGATATCTAACAATCAATAATTTAAGGGAGGGCGGAGGAGGAAGAGGAAAGGGGAATGGGGCTGGGGGATTACATTCTTTTAAAACGTGTATTGGCGATTAAATTTTTTTCCGTCTCTTAACTGGTTAAGCGATTGCATTATCTTTTCCCTGTCTAACAACAAAAATGTTTAGTATTTTAATTCATTGGCGGAAATAATTATATACAAGTATATACAATATTATATAGGTACCTAGTATTAACGTATTTCTAATAATTATTTTTATTATTATTCATCATTCTGATTGGAACTTAGAAGGGGATTTTTTGTTTTAAACCACAACAGAAAGTAATCGAAGTTAATTAGCAAGGTTATTCTTGGGAATTGTTACTTAATTTAAAGAGATAAAAAATTCTTTATTTTTTCAATCTCTCTCGCTCTCTCACTCTCTCTCTCTCTCTCTCTCTCTCTGCGATAGTTTATTTTAAACAAAATTACTCAGAAAAGTGATCGCGGAAGATCCTAAATTATTTGCAAAAAAAAAGAACATAAATCAAAAAATTATATAGTTTTTGATAAGAAGTTAAGGAAAATATAGTAACCTGTATTCTGCTATCTAATCAAATATTTAATCGTACATTTCTCAATGAATGTTGAAATATTGCAATTAAATTCTTTAATTAATATGAAAGAGCAAGCAAAGTATTCTCAAATCGAAATATAATCGAAAATGAAAATTCTACAAAAATACGAAAAAATATACACAAGAAAATTAATAACAGAGTTAATAATAACAGATATTATATTGTAATTATAATATTATAATATACACAGTTATTTATAATGATACAAAGTGTGAGAAAAGAAAATAATTATTTAAGAGACTATTTAGGAGCTTTAAAAATTTGACTATTAAGAAGTGACTCTTTAATTAGTTTATATATTGTAATATTATCAATTTAGATAAAATTTATAAACGTAGATAAAACCATATAATGATAAAAAACCGTGTATTAAATTGGAAACTTGTTTGTAATTTACTTGTAATTGCAAGTACTTTAATTTAACAGTAATTTAATTTAATATATTTTGATGCTTACGAGTATTTCTTTTAATTACAATTGATTAAATTTTTGTATTTATTATAATTATTTATTTATAGTTACTAAGCTTTTAATTCGTTTTTAAAGAATAAACATTCATTATTTAAATCTGTTCACTCTTCAATTCAAACCTTATAATAAGGAATATAATCATCATCATCATCGTTATTTATTATTCAGAATTCTTCATTATTTTTCTGTTATTTTGTCTACTTAAGTATTATTCGGTATATTTTATTATTTATAATTTATTTAATTTTATTTTATTCATTATTTGCCTCGTTATTCTGATTTTCATTATTTGATTATTTATGGTTATTATTATTATTTATTATTATTGTATTATTTTTATTATTAGTTATTAGAATTGTTATAATTATTTCATAATTATAATTATTATTTTTATATATTGTAATTATAATAATAATGGACTTCATTCGTAATAATGGAATACTTCGATCCGTATTCATTCATTCGTCATCACTCAGAATCGAGTAATAAATGTAAAAATCGAGTGGAAAGATTAAAGAGTCACGCAATTTCAACAGGTTGTGGAAGAATAAATATAAACAAAAATAAAAAAGCGAAAATAAACAAAAAGGAGAAAAGAAAAGAAAACAAAAAGCAGAAAATACAAAAGGAATTCGCAAAAACAGTCATGTGTCAATTTAAGCAATTTATTATCAAGGGATTTTAATGTCTCATATATAAAGACATGTAAAAGACATACATATGTAAGAGATATATAAGAGATTCAGACATATCTTGTTATTGTTATTTTACAGGTTAACGGCATATATTGTACATAGCTTAAGAATATCAATGCAAGTCATTGACAACAAAAATTACACAGTTGATTGTAGTTTGTTTAAAGACAAGACACCAAAAAAATTACAAAATATTGATTTTGTTTTTGATAAAAATAATTAATAATAAGAACCGATTTTATATTTTTTTGTTTATTAGCTTTTTTGCATACACAAAATAGCGTTGATTGAGTTCTGTTTTCGGTATTAAAAAGTATTTAAATCACAATTAAATTTGATGGAAAAGCAAGACATGAAAATAGATAAGAAATAAGTTAAATTTAATTAATAACAAAAGCAAAAACAACAATTCGAATCACGATAAACACCCGCTAGACAAGATTAAAGCTTTAATTTAACTAATTTACGATAATCGATTTGTTTTTATTACTTTCTTTACTCGCTATAATCAAAAAGCGTGCATTTTCAGAGTTCAAGCAATTTAGTGTGCAATAAAACTGTTTTAAAATATTACAGAAATTAAAGCATTACAATAAAAGCTCAACTTTTCAACCTTTTGATTAATGTCGTTGATTTGTTTTTGTATTTTTGTTTTTTTTTTATACTTACTTTGTTCTTGTGACTTAAATACAGCCTTAAAACGATGACCACAAAAAATGACAATTTTACTTATTTTACTGTTTAACAAAAATCGAAGGCAACCACGAATTCGCGATAAAATACACGTTCAAGTCTTTTATATATTAATTATTTATATACAATATACATCTATCTATACATATATATTTATATAGATATATGGGTTACTTTCATGTGCAATATTACAATAAAATTATAATAAAATAATTTAATACAAATTAATCCACTCTGCAAAGTTAAAGCTTACAATGTTTTAAAAGTTGCAATTTTTTGTTTATACACAAACCAAAAATAAACAGAATAAAGCACGACCCGGCGTCTTTTTGAACAGAAATAAAAAAAATAAACCCCTGGGTTTTAAACGTCTGTCGCGACGTCCAGCGGATAACTGAATTTAACACAATTGCTACACTTTTATTATGTCAAGTGGAAGTGCAACAACAACAATAAAGAGGTGTATAAGAAAACAACAACAACAACAAAAGCAGCAGAGCAGAAGGGAAAAGGTGACAATAACAAAAGTGATAATAATGATGGCAACAACAATACAATAATAATGACAGTGAAAACAATAATGAACATAATTATAAAAATAATATAAATAATAATTTTATTTATATATTTTAACAATAATTAACATGAGTTGTAATTGTAATAATTATAATTCTAATATTATTAATTATAAAATATAATAAATAAAATATATAAATATCTAATATGTAATAAATATAATATATAAACATAATATTGTAATTATAATAAATATAATAATTATAATACCAACAATAATAATAATAATTATACAATTAACTATAATAATAATAATAACAACAACCACTAAATTAATTCATTGACATATTTTACAGCAATTCAAATTGTTCTGAATGCAATCAAATTTGACAGCTCAGCATGGAAAGAAATGGTAAAGAAGTTAACAGTGAAGTGCTTTTTTTACTCTGCAACTGAAGCACTTAAGTAAAAAAGAAAGCAAAAAAATTATCCGATTTAGTGCACTACAGATTGATCGGGTATCGATTACCGGGTACCAGTAAAAGTGTTGTGTTTCGTTGACAGTTTTTCCATGAGTTGAGAGTACTAAAAGTGAACAAACGAAGTACTCGAGGTCGAATTAATGAACTTACATTGATTAAAACCGAGTACAGAGTACCTGAAGAATTTAATTCCTGAATTAAAATTTTTAACATAAATTATAGAACAAGATTTTTGGCGATTTCAATGTATTATTTTGACGTTTTATTATTCAATAATTTAGTATTAAATTTAAGTATTAATTAATAAATCTTGAAATAAGTTCAAATACGATTTGCATCTCTACTGTGGAGTAACCGGTTCATCGGAAATCGAGTCAACTAGTGATGTAAAATACAACTCTAGTATGTGTTGTTTTATTATTTTTGTTATTTTTGTTGTTGTTATTATTTTTGTTGTTGTTGCTGTTATCAACGCTTCAATTCTTTGTCACACTCTATACACTTCAAGTGCGTTCTTTCTCTCTCTGTCTCTCTTTCTCTCACTGTCTCACTTTTCTCTTTCTTTCTGTCTGTCTCTCGCTCTCTCACTTCGTTGCTTTGTGAAGCATTTAATATTGCTTTGCGGAGAGAGAGAGACAGCCGTCTAGACGCCAGACTGATTAAATGATTAATTTTTAAATAAACAATTAAACTGTTCCATCAAATTAATTTATATATTATTAAGTTCACGTTCTTCAATTAAAATAATCATAAATAATAAAAATAAGAAAAGTAAATGAAATAAATATATAATATAATATAAATAAAATATAATCCCATTATTAAAATCAGATAAAGTTAAATCAATTTAAATTAAGACAAATCAAACAAATTAGAATAGAATAAAATAATTGAAGAACAAATAAATTTTCTTTGTTTTCTTAAAATTTGTTTTTTTTTAAATTTAGTCTGAAATGTTTTAAATTTGAATTCTTTTGAACAAACGCCTTTTATTTAATCTTAGTAAATATCAATAAAATCATCAAATTAAAATTAAACAGCAAAAGTAACAAAAATTATTAAATTGAATCGAAGACATTGAAAGGAAATTGTTTTTAAAATCGAATTGAATAAAATTAAACTAATAAAATGCAATACAATAAAATAAATTAAGTTTAAATATTAAAATAATTAATAAATATTTACATATATTATGAATATGAATTTGAATATGAGTTATGCATATGAATACTTATACGGGTATACGTATGTATGTTTGTAAATATATAGATTTAAAGTGGAATGTGCATGAGATAAATTAGTAGATGGTGTATATAATACAGCATCAACTAAGTATGTAATGTGTGTGTGTGTGTGTGTATTTTACTTACGTAGCGCCGTAAGTACCGTAAATCTAAACACGCATTTAAAACAATTGCGAATGACAGCTCTAAACAAACAAGAACCACAAACGGAAGTGCTTTAAAGGCATTTTAGGGGTGTATATGAGAGAGGAGGGTGCATGAGAGAAGGGTGCATGTGAATGTGTATGTGTGTATGTGTTTGTTTTAATGTGCATCTACGTGGAAGTATTACGTGACAAGATCATGAAACATCATTCAACCCAGCATCGTGATTTGTACGCTGATGGATGAATGAACGAAAGAACACTCAAAAGCAGCAGTAACTACAACAACAACAACAACAATAACCACAGCAACAACAACAAAAACATACCGCGTGTTGTCTCTGAAAAGCAATTGTTTTTAAATCTTATTGAGAGCTGGCTAATCGCATCAAATGACTGCTTATGCACATGATATATTGTACACCGTTAGATGAATGCTTCTGTTTTTCTTTTAATTGCATTCAAAAAGAAAAGAAAACCACTTCAAACATGACACAAATGCGAGATTTTGTAGTTTTCTAGCACACACATTTAATTTAAATCAAGAACATAATAAAATAATAAAGAATATTCAAAAGAAATATATTAAAATTAAAAAATATTATAATAATATTTTGGAATTTACAAAAAATAAAAAAGTCCTCAATGTAAAGTTTTAAAGCATTTCTTAAGGTTTTTTTGGTTTTTTATTTTGTGATCTTTTACTTTCTGCTTCGTTTATCTTTTCACCTTTGTTAACTTCAAACCGGAACCGGAAAATTTCAATGATTGTCAGCGATTTCCTAATTGCATGAAATGAAAGAGTATATTGCAAGAATTTTTGTTATTCTTGTTTTATTCTACTTTCTGTCCGGTTGTTTTTGTTGTTGCTTTTCTCGTGTTGGATTCTCTAGCTTTTTCTTTGGTGTTGTTTTTGTTGTTGCTGTTATGGTTGTTGCTATTGTTGTTGTTGTTATTTATTGTTATGTTCATTTTTCTAATTCACAGTAAATTTTGCAAAATTAACAAAATTCGATGTGACACAAATGTTGCTACTGTTGTTGTTGTTATTGTCATCGTTGTGTCGTTGTTTTTGTTGTGTAGTTGTTTTTGTTGTGTAGTTGTTTTTGTTGTTATTATTCTCGTTATTGTTACTGTTTTTTTCCCACTTTCTATTAAATTGAATTTCCAACGAATTAGTAATTTATTTTTATTTTCTTTATTATTTTTTAGATTTATGACGACGATGCGTTGTAAATCCTTCGTTGGCGATACTGTTGTTGTTGTTGCTAATGTTATTATTATTATTATTACTATTATTCACGATGTCGTTGTTGTAATTATTAATGCTGATGTTGTTGTTGTTGTTACAGCGCGTTCCGCTTTATTGCGTGTTGACTACTTTTTGATCTATTTTCGGTGTGTTGCAATCAAATTAACAGAATTTTCCTCCTCTCTTTCGCTCCCTTCTTCACCGTTCTACACTCCTTCCTCCTTTTCGACTTCCTTCATTCCCCCCGTCCCCCCACCCTTTAAAATAACCGCATGAATTTATCGTAAATATAGATTATTTCTTACTTCATTTTTCTATTAGGAAAACTTATTTTTATGACACCTAAAAAAATTACCTCTCTCTAGAAAATAGTACAGAAAAGCCAATAAATCACGTATAGAAATATAGGGGAAAAAACACAGAGGACTGTAATAAAAACATCCATAATATTAAAATCGGAAAACAACAAACAAACAAGTTTTTAAAGAATCAAAGAATGGCGACTTAATAAATGAGCATTTAAAGTTTATTTTTTTCGCAAAAAGTTTTTCGCTGTATTAAAAAGCGCAATAAAATTAAATAAAAACAATGAAATTAACACGAAACAATAAAAAAAGGAGGGCCCGAAACAATAAAAAAAGAGAAACACAAAAAAGAACACAAAACAATAAAAAAGGGGAACACAACACAAAACAATATAAAAGAAAAGGATAAAAAAATAAACTCAGTTAATTAAAGAAATAAGAAGTCAACCAGAACAAGCAGCAAAATAAAAAAAACGGCAAAAAAGGCGAAAACAAAAGCAGCCAAAATATACAATAAAAAAAAATAAACGAACAAAGAAAAATAATTCAACCAACATTCAGAGGTAAAGACCAACAACAACAACAAATCGGAAACTGAGTAAAAGTTGTCGAGGAAAGCGTGCGAAGTGAGGACGGGGGGAGGGGGGGGGGAGAGAAGAGGAGGTAGAAGAAGGAACAAAAACAACCAGAAGAGAAACAGAAAGAAGCAGTAAGAAGAAGAAAAAGAAGAGAATGGCAAACAAGAAAAAGAAAGTTAAAAAAAGAAAAAGAAAAGAAAAAAACATAAAAGAAGGAGAATAATAATAATAAGAAGAAGAAGGATAAGAAGTAGAAGGGAAGGAAGGAGGGTGAAAAAAGGAAGAGGAAGAAGAAAAATAACCCTTCAGAACGAAGACTCTTTTGAATGAATTTCGTATCTTAAAAAGCATATAATTTATCATAAAGTATTTCCAGTTTCCTTTCTACTTCTTCCTTTTCTTCTTTTTCCTTCTTTCTTCTATTTCACTTTCCTGCTTTTTTTCTTAATTCATCTTCTTTTTCAATTCACAACATTTCTTTATTCACTTTTTGTTCATATTGTGTTCAACGGCGAAAAGTTTTTCATTCCGTCGAGTGGCTGCTAATTTTTAATGAATGACCACCAAAAAATGCTCACAAAAAACTTTTAACCACTCCTTCGCCTCACTTGTTATGCAATCTTAACCTAAGCGCCGAACCGGACATGACATGACATGACATGACAGATGACATAAAATAAATTATCCAAAGAGTGTTCACAGGGTTATCAAAGAAAAGGACAAAAGTTGGTTATTAGTTGCTAGTTTCCATTCAGATTCAAAGGGGAAAATAATAACAACAACTATACGACAAGAACAACAACTATACGACAATAAAAACAACAAGAGAAGAACAAAAACAAAAAATCTGCCGTTTTAGTGAAAACTTTTTCGAAGCAGCGAAATAAAATCAGATGATAATAATGTCGATTAGTGTCAAAAGGGTTACTACAACAACAAGAACAATCAAGAGTAGAAAAAGAAAAGAAAGATACAATAGAAGTAGAAGAAAATTAAGGAGGACAAGAAGAAGAAGAAGAAGAGAAAATATAAGAACAAGAAGCAAACACAAGTTTAATGGGACTTAAAAGCGAAACATCGACAATAATAACAATAATATAAAAACAAAAGGGAGAAGAAGCGAAGAATATGATGAAGAACAAGAAGAAGAGGAAGAAAGCGAAGTAGGAAACACAACTAATTAACTTGATCATGAGAAGTTTTTATCACATCATGATTATGATAACTTTTGTGAGTTGTCTTGGGAACTTTTGACTTTTATCGCCTTCTTCGGAGTCATTCTTTTGAGTGTCCGTCCTTTTTGAGCATCTTCACTGGACACTTTAATTATCTGTTAAGTCTTCTTTGTGCATAATTGTTTTTTTTTTTGCGATTTAATGACACCTTTGCCACGTTTGACACGCTTGCTTGATCATGCTTTTTTGATTTAAGCCTTTAAACCCCCTTTTGGTCTCAATCACTTAAACACGTAATCAGTTTACGGATAGCAACACAATAAGTAATTATATTCATGTAATGCATACTTCAAGCGTTTATTTATTCGAGTTCGGAGAACGATACTCAAGTTCAATGTTACGCATACAACGTGTTGCACTGCTTTTGAGTCAACAACTGCTTTGAATCAACATGGTGGCACATAAATCTCACAAAAATACTACTTTTTCATCATCTTCTTGTGGGATTAAATTGTGAAATGTCAGTGTAGTGGATATGAACGGATTTTAATGTTAAACAATTCAAAACAAACACTTTATAAACAAAACAAATGGACCAAGAAACATAATCTTGATATTTTGAAGTCTCTTCTTTTAGAATTAGTGTAAAAAATTTCTTCATTTTAGCGAATTCCTTTTAAATTAAACAAAACCTTATCCAGGATTACAATCTCTAAAAGAATTTTTGCACTTAATTGCAGTTGAATTACTTAATTTAATTATTCTGTTGCATGTGATTAAGGTTTATTATTATATTCTCCATTTTTTCCATATTCCATTCCATTAGTTAGCTTTTTTTGTGGTTATCATTTTCTACGCTTTCATCTCTTGATGCTGACCAGCAACATTTCCGAAGCTGCCCGGCTGCTAATCTGCCAAGGCTCATAAAGTAATTATTACACATTGTTGCCCTTCGCCAGCACCACTGCCACGGCATCCTACCCCTCCCCCCACCCTCCCCTCGCCGAAGAATACTTGCTACTTGGCAGCCATTTTTAATTGCTTGTTCCACAGCAAAAACTTTCAAATTTTTTATACGAAATTCAAAGTTGAACGTTAAAATGGAGTTTATGAACTTTCGACAACTTGGCTAACATTCTTTATTGGAAAAAAATTAGATTTATCTATGAGAAGTATAACATTCATTCATATTCAGCATTCATATTCAGCATTTATATTCAGCAATCATATTCAGCTCAGTCATATTAAAGCTGAAGAAATGGTGTTGAAAAATGGTGAAAAGTTGCTATAATTTTTATTAATATATATTAGTAAAACATTTTTTTTTTTTGTGAATTTCTGCTTTAAAGACAATTGCTATGAAAAAGAAGTCTCAAACATGAAAATTATCCTCTTTTTTGATATCCGAATATAATCAATTTCTTGGTTTTTTCTTGGATTTTTCTTGGTTACCGAATGTAATCAATAAACGTTACTCATAATGAAATTAATGAGGAATTCAACAAATAATTCCATTGAATTCCATTATTTAAAATGTTGATAATAAAATAATAAACTAAAATTAATATTTACCTAAACCATAAATACTAAAAATTAAACATAAGTGTTTAATAACTATAAAAACAATAAATAATTAAAAAAGATATCATTTCTTATGAGTATAAATTTAATTATAAATTAAAATCGCATTAATTTATATTGTAAATATCCAAGTTACTCAATATCGTAAGCTAATATATAATAAATATTCATTATACTTTTTTTATCATCATCATCATCGGCTGTTCATCATCCAGGAGCATAAATCAACAACCATCCAGGAGCTCTTGAACTTAATTAAGTCAGAGGAAAGCCCTTGATATTTATGAGTTTCGTATTTTATATTCATATTTATAGTCAAACATTTCTTAAATATTCAAACATATTCTTAAATATTCAAACATTCAATCATATTCCACTTCAATAAACGTGTCGAAATGACTTATTTAAATATTTATGGAGACTGAAAATAGAGTCAGCTGTGGTTCAGTTGCAGTTCAAAGAAGCTGCCAATTTCGACATTTGTTGCTTTTGGCCAAATTCTTGTCAACTGCATTTGTCACTCTATTTCTCTCTCTCTCTCCTCCTCTCTCTCCCCCTTCGTACTCTCTCTTCCCCTCTCTCTTTATTGTTAAATGAATGTTTAGAGTGTTTAGAGCTGACATTTGAAACCGAGAAATTTGCAGCCTTCAGCGTTGATTTTCATTATTTTATAATGAATACCATAAGATTCATATCCATGTATGTAGATATGCATGTGTGTATGTACATGTGTGGGTGTGTATGTGAGAGTATGCCACTGAGTGATTTTGCTCTTCAGTGGTTTTGTTGTGGGTAAAACTTGTAAACTTTGCTTCAAAATTCTTATGCATATGAAAGCAAACATTTTTATGTAAAAAAATACTCAAATATAGCAAAAACCGTAAAATTGTTTGGAAAAAATGAAAATTGTTTGTAAATTATTCAATATAAATAAGAAAAGACTAAACTATAGAATTTAAGTCAAGAAAACGCTTTAGTAACACGAATTATAAAAGAGATTGAAGAAGTACATATATGAAAGCTTAAAGGATTGACTATTTTTATAATAGACTATAACGGTACATATTAAAATATAAGGTTCTAAAAAGATAAGTCTATAAAATTTGGTGAACTGGACGTATGATGGTCATTAATTCCGCAATTAAAATCGTGTAACTCTCTAGAAACACGCTTAATAAACTGTTCCTTGCTGTCTTTAAAAATACATTTTAATAAATTCCAACTTAACTTTAGAATTATGAATAAATTCCAATCGAAAATCGTCTTTCCTAAACTAAGTCCAGTTTATGGTTCAATTAAACAAACGATAATAGACATTAATTGCCACAAAATGATTATTTATATCATAAAACGAATCAAACCGAACTTCAAGGACGAAAATATTTTGCTTTTAAACCGAAGAATGGCGAAGTCACATGAGCAGTGAAGGCGGAGAAGAAGAAGAAGCATCAGTATCGTGTTAAAAATTATTCAAAAGAACAATTAAGCGAAAAAGTTTTTAACCAGGGAGGAAGGATGACAAGGAAGAGAACGAAAGCGAAACAACAAGAAACTTTGGAAGTTTTTGCAAAAGAAACCAGTAAGAAAGCTATATTCGGCCTGGCCGAATCTTAGATACCCTACACCTAAAAGTTTTTAAAGGGCGGCCGAAAAAGGGTAGGGCGGCCGTGGCGGTCCACTCTGGGCGGCAGTTGTGGAAATCAAGTATTGACTTATTGAATTCTAGGAATTTTTGGGGCTACAAGTTGATTAACCGTCCCGGGCTCCATGAAACCCAGTTTTCATGTAATAATGTTTTTTTGTAAAACAAGTTGTTATCTAAAGTTTTCAGTTTCAGTTCAGGAAGTTTATATATGTATTTAACAATATAACCCTCTTTTGCCTGTGTAACCTAAAAGTGGGCGGATCACGCCCATATTTGGCATATTAACGGATAATGCTCCTCTATACCCAGGAATGAAATTTTGTTGTAATAGCTCAAAGACGAACGCTGATATCACATTTTTAATAAAAAATAGGCGTGGTCGTGGACCGATTTTGCCCATTTTCAATACCAACCTGCACACCATAAGAAACAATGTTTGTGCAAAATTTCATCACGATATCTTCACCGGTTCTCCTGTGATCGTGATTTCAACAGACAGACAGACAGACAGACAGACAGACAGACAGACAGACGGACGGACATGGCTAAATCGACTCAGGAGGTCACGCTGATCAAGAATATATATACTTTTCTATACCTATCGTCTCTATTTCTATGCGTTACACATTTCGTTACAAAGTGAATATACCCTTACCTTAAGGTGTAGGGTATAAAAACCACAAAAAAGCTTAGAAATTGTTTTTCTCTCGAAGGATGAAAAATAAATAAGAATTTATTCAATAAATGAGAATAATGAGAATAATTAAATGAGAATAAAAATAAAGATGATATATTAGATGAAAAATAACACTGAACGATTATGGATTAGGGACAAAATACAGGAAGAGAGAGTGAGAGAGATAGAAACAGATTCTGCCCCGACTCAAATGAAGGGTTGCATAATAGTTGCTTTTATTGTGAATAATAAAGTCACCTTTCAACGCGTTGCTTTGACGACAACAGCTGCTTGGAGGGGGGTCTTAATTCGAAAAAAAAGCATTCCTGCTTTCCTATAAATTAAACTGTATTAAGTGGATGATTAGAAGAGATTAAAGACTGCTTTTTGCAAAAAAAAAAAAACCGACAAATTATTAGAAACCTTTTAATTAAGCTGTTAAATTTACACGTGGTTCGAATTTGCAAATATTTAGTTACTCTTTATTGTTTACATACAAGTAATAACTGTAAAATTTTATGGAAAAACATATATAAATAAATAAAAAAGGAATAAATTAGCTTAAATGCAAAATAATTTTATTGGATTCAGAAGCGTTCTCAAGCGTTGTTTTTTTTTTAAAAAAAAGCGCAATAATTAAAAATCGTTAAATGCTGCATTTAGAAAGAAAAAGAAAAAACATTCTCATAAATATGCTAAAAAGTTGTTTAATAGATTTAACAAGCTGCAGTACTTTTCAAGTAGTTTCTTATGCAACAATAAAAAGTGGCTGCAAGTAAATTAATTGAGTTCTGGTCTTTAAGCAGGTCTTTGAGCTTGTCTATTGGGAAATTATTCTTTCGTAAACTCATTTTTCTCGTGTTTAATCGTGTGAATATTAAATATTTATTGCAAAATTAAATCCTAATCCAATGGTAATTAAATGATAATTAAATGCTAATTAAACGGTAATTAAATGCTATGTAAATTTTAATTAAGACTGCATTTAACATGAATTAAACGAAAGAAACACTTTTTACTGAATATAAAAATGAAGATTTCAATAAACAATAATTTAAACAGCAAGTAATCATAATTTAATTTAAATTAGACTTTAAATTGAATTAATTTATTATGTTAAAAAAACTGTCCGAAAATACTTTAAAAACTCTTGAAATAATTTAAAATATTTTGCAAACTTTTGCATTGACTCAGTGACATGCTGTGTGTAGGGTATACAAACAAAATATCCGTCCTTTTGATGTAAAATCAACCAACAGCAACAACATTTGCTTTGGCATTAAAACAATTATTAAATAAACGTTGATTTTATGAAAGACTGAAAGCAACCACACAGTAAGAAGAACAACAACAACAAAAACATCCATTATAACAATAAAACAACAATACAACAACAACAATAGACAACACTAGACTATAGAGGAAAAAGTTCCCCGTTTCTAATTGAACTTCACGGAAACGTTATTTAATTACGTACGTTATTTAAGTACGTAATAATGAAAGACGATGATGATCAACTTGAACGTCATTCAATGAATGCATAAAAAATTAAAATGGAAGCTCTCAGTAAATTAAATAAAAACCAACAACAACAGCAGCAACAACTAGAAGAAAAACAACCTCTTTTAATTTATGTATTATTTTTTTATACCATATTTTTTTTGTTCGTTTTTTTGCTTTGTAAAAACTTCTTCGCTGGATTGCATTAAAGGCTCTCGTTCTCACACACAACAACGTCGCCACTGATTTTTTTACTACATTTTAGACTACAATCGCATTTGGCTAATCTTTCGACCAATTCTTCGACTACTCCTTTGAATACTCATTTGACTACACTCTTTTCTTTTCTCTAATTTTTTTACTCATTTTACCCATTTTTCGACTACTTTTTTACTTTTTAGGCTACTCTCTCCACCAATCTTTCAACTAATCTTTCGACTATTCTTTCGACCACTCTTATAACTGCTCATTTGAATACTCGTTTGACTAATTCTTTGACTACATTCTTGACTAAACTTTCGACTAGTTTTTGGATAGTTTTTCGACTAATCCTTCGACTACTCTTTTGACTACCTTTTAGGCTACTCTTAACAGCTCTTCAGACTATCCTCTTGACTACTCTTTCGACCACTCTTCTGATCACTTTTTCACCATTATTTGGAGTACTCTCTTGACTTCGCTTCTAACCATCCTTCGACTATTTTTTCCCACTACATTTTTAAAGCTTCCACTATTGTTGAGCTTAAAAATAAGTTTAACAAAGAAGTCGCCTTCTTTTGGATTTAAATTCTTTGAGAAATCGCAGTGTGGTGGCGCCTTGAGTGGGCGTGGCGTGACTCCAGGCGATTCTGGCGATATTCATGGCATGCAATTTATTTTCAGGGACAAATGCACGTGGTTCACGCAACGAAGATTTATAGCAGTTAAAGGAAATCAATGCCAACAACGACAACAACAAAAACAACAGTAGTATTAACAACAACAACTTTAAATAACTGACTAAAAATTGAACAAATAATTTTGGCGATTTACTTACACTTCACTCAGTACAACAATAAATAAAACTGCGTAATGAAAACTCATGACGTAAAACGTGAAAACGACGCAAAACAAAACAAAACGAAATAAAACCAGAGCAAAGAAAAGCAAAAATAAATTAAAAATCAATAATAAAAGATAATCACTAAAAGTATTGGTTTTTATATCGAACACAATACGAAATTGAAAGTGTTTTTTTTAACTAATTCTTTAAACTATGAATCGAAGTCGAATATCTGGATTTTAATAAATTTTTGTGTGTGTGAGTATGTGTGTGTGCGTGTGTATGCTATCATATCGTGTTTGTGTCGATAAACAGGATATGAAAAGTGAACAAAACAGGAAACAGCACTGAACTCTGCTGGGAGCTCAGAATTCTTGCCGCTGCGTCTTCCACTCGCTCTGCTTTGTGACGTAACAATAAAAGGCACACAAAAGAATGACATTAAAAAAGGCAACAACAAAATATACTATAAAACATGGAGTCAGAATCATTGACTCAGCAGAGAAGTCAGCTGTTTTGTGCGGCATGCAAATCTACTTGATACAGTGGACCGAAATGGAAATAATTATAGAAAAACTAAAATTCTATGTTCTCGAAAACGTTTACAAATTTCGAAGTATTTTCCAGAAAATTCAAAAATATCACAATTTTTAAGAAGAAAAAAATTAATTTTTAAGTAAATAAAATTTTTGTTTTCTATTTTTTTTAAGAAACTCACCTACTGTAACAACAGGTTCAAAAAACTGCGCTCCGTCGACGTTGTTTTCAAGCAGCGTCCACGCGTTGAAAGTTCAACAGCAACACCGGGAACACCGAAAAAAACAGACACACACACAGACCCCAAAAACAGGGATGCAGAGAAGCAGCAACTCAGCCTCAGAGAGTGAGTAGAAGAGTTGAGAGTCTCTGTTAACCTATTTTTTGGCACTTCACTGTTTTAGTAAAAAACGGAAGAAAAGGTAAAAAAATAAAAATCAATTTAACGATTTTTGCAGCTTATTTCAAACACTTGAATGAATAAAATTAAGAAAACAGGACGTTCTGAGAACAGGAGCAGCTGGAGGTTGGTTTACAGCATTCGTCGGCTGTCAACTGAGAATACAGCAGACGATGTCGAGTCAACAGCATCAACAATCAAAGCCTGCCACCGCTACGACGCAGAAAAACCCACCACCTCGCCAACAACAACAGCAGCAGCATCAACAACAACAACAACAATAAAAAGAACCATCAGAAAAAAACCGAGAACAATACAAAAACAATTGACTAAACAAAAAATTGTAGTGCTTGGAATTGAATTCATATTCAAAGGCGTTGATGAGTGGCGGGTGCGAAGAGTGCGGCGATAGCGGCGGAAGGGGGTGTGACTAAAGGTGAATCTTTAATCCAAAAACAAGGGGATGAAAATTAAAGCGATTTAAATAATTGAACGTAATTGAATTCAATCGTTGAGCGAGGTTCACATGAGTTGCAGCTCAGTTTAATAACAGTTCTTCTCTTTTGTTCTTTAAGTAGGCCACAAAATAGCGGATTTAAACACGGTTGTTTATTTATTTACTTCCTACACAAACACAGACAAACTCACGTGTTCAAACGGATGCACACACACTAAGAAACGCTTCTTAAATTCTGCACGATGCTACGCTTGCAGCACCAGCTGATCAACTTAGAAACAGTCTTCGTGTTGGCAGAGAACCGCTAGCGACGAGTTGCTCCAACCGACTGATTATGTTGCCATGGATGCGTCGCTTTTTAGTCCTGCGATGGAGTGAGAGTCGCCATCTAGCGGCAGCGTTGTGGTTCAAAATATTGTAACTGCGCTTCATGCAAATCGTCTGACGCCAGAGGAACAAAAATAAGGAGGAAAAACAAACGAAGGAAAAGAAGAAGAAGAAGTCTTAAAATGGTCCACAGTCAACCATGTGAGCTCTGTGTGTGTGTGTGTGTGTGTGTGTGTGGAAGAGTTGCATTATCAGTTATCTTTTTGTTGTTGTTATCGTTGTTTTTCTTCTTGTTATCGTTGTTGTTCTTGTTGTTGTTGTTTTATTAGCCGTGTTATCTTGTGTTTTGTTGTTCTTCTCTTTTGTTATTGGAATCTGTTGGTATTTGAATCCTTTTTCCACACAGATTCACAACTCGATGGTGATTGTGTGGGTCGACCGAAGGGTAGCTCACCCTACAGTGCGCAGGTACAAACAAATGAAAGTTACTTTAGTAGGTGGCAAAAAAGAGGCTCTCTCATCAGCGTTACAGTGGAAGCAATCGATCAACTCATCATTTAAACATCCGTTGTTAAATCAATCAATCCTGCTCCACTGTAACTCTAACATGGCCACGAACATTTCTCTCGAGCTTTGGTGTTTTTTAGTGATTTCAGTGGCGAAAAAATGCGTTAACATTTGTTATTTCTGTTAATTTAACAGTCGTTTAACATGCGACTTTGTTTTCTTTGTGATTTCCTGCTTATCTTCTCGTTACTCTCATTGAAAACCGGCTTGAAATTTAGATAAGCGATGCTTCTTTCTTTTTCTTCTCTTCATCTTGCTCGCTCTCGCTCACACCCCGGTTTTTACATTCCTCTCCCAATTTTTGTTTGTTGTTCAAATGTATGAAATACTCTCACAAATCGAAAACCATAAAAAGAGAGAAGAACAAGAAAGTTACTGTCATGGTGAAGAATAGCAAAGAGAGAACCAAAGAAAGAGAGAGAGAGAGAGAGACAGACAGACAGAAGGAAATAGGAAAGAGAGCTCAAAGCTGTCAAAGACTTTTCTCTTTAATTGAACTTAAAATTTAAGCTTTGCGCTGAACTAACTTTCAAAAAAAGTGTTACCACATCTACAAAAAAAACGGGAATTTTTTTTTTCCTTTACTTATTTTACAGTTTAACAAATAAACTTCAGCTTAAACTTTGATAAAAAGATTCGCCTTATGTTTAATGTTTAATTACGATTCTAATTTTTATATTAATAACTAATTAAAATTTCCGATTATAATAATTGTATATTTTTTCACACATTTTTTGCTATACTATAATTGATTATTATCATTGCTTATTTTATTTATAATTACCTTTAGTTTATTTAATTTTTAATGAATATTAAATTCAATTTCTATTTTTATGTATTTAAAACGTAGCAACTGACTAAATATAAATTTAAACAACTAAATACAACACTTCAGAGCACATCCCCCACCCCCTTGCCTAACATACACACACTCACACACACGTAGGCACTCACACTACAGTAAAGAACACAAGAGCTCCACGTGATTACAGCGCTTCAGTGGCTTTGCATCTGAAACGTTTTTAACGCCACGACATCTGTTGATTTTCTACTTTAAACTCCCGGAGGAAAGAACTTTAAATATATTCTACTTCGCTTTACTGAAATCGCTTCCTTGTTCTCCGCTTGTCTTTTTTATTTTATTTAATGTATTCAATTCAGTGTTTCTTCGATTGCAACAGTCGAGCGAATGTTTATTTAAAGACTTCATACTGTGGACTGTAATAAAGAAGAAAGGAGCACAACTGACATTATATAACGTTCTGCTAATAAACTGGTCGATATCTTGAAGGGAAATCATTAATAATACATATGAAGATAATCACATGCATTTAAACGATCGATTCTCATGAATTAAGAGTACATTTCAGTGTTTTATTGAAGTGGTTACAAGTCAGAATTTAATAGCACGTTATTTCCTTTATTTTTTTTTTTACAAACTATTTTCATATGAATACAGACCTTAATGAAATCAAAAGATATTCAATATTCATTGTTGTTTTGTATTTTTTACAATTTAAATTTCTTCGCTTTATTGACAGATTTCGAATTAGAATCAAAAACGAATACAAACTAAACCTGATTAAATGCAGCCTAAACCTATGCAAGAAAAATCAACACAAACTCAACATTATTACAGGCAGCCTAAAAGTATGCAATAACATTTGTTGTTAAATGGTTGTACTTGTTGTACAGTGGTGACTTTAAATATTGGGATATTTCACACGTTATTCATTTTTATGTTGTATTATAATATTTTATTATAATATATAGATAATTATTGATTAAATTAAATATAATTATATTACATTACAATAAATTAGGTAAACAGAAGAACATTAAGTAACCATGTTTTACAGTTAAATAATAAAAATTACATTATACGATATTAGAATTAAATAAAATACTATAGAACACAAACGCAGGCCATTAATAATATTTAAAATATTAATAAAGAAATTAAAGCAACAAAAATGATTATAATAATATTAATAACTTTAAGAATAATAATAACAGCATTAATAATAAAAACTAATTAATAGATAAAACAATTATAATAAAGTAGTAATAATAAGAATAACAGTAATAAGAATCATAATAATAATACAAATAGTAGTAAAAATAGTAATAAAAATAATAATAAAATAACCGACATTAAATTTGAAGCTTTTGACCTGACTAAAATTTTCATCTTTTGGCCAAAATAAATCAATCAATAAAGTCAATCGATTGACTGAATTCTTGGTTGAACGTGTTTAGCCACGACGCTAAAAATTAACAATAAAACATGTTTATGGTATGTTTTCATTCAATCAGTTAGTCAATGTGAATAATTTACCACCTTTTAACAAATTTATACAAAATTTTATGGTGACCAAACTAGTAACAATAAACACAACAACAATAGAAAAATCAACAAATCGAAGACAACTCAATAGAGTTGAATTAATTTAAAGCTTCGGAAGTAAAGAAGCTCTTGAAAATTATATAAGAAAAAAGATATCACTTTCTTTAAAAACAGTTCGCGAGAGGTTTTTTGTGACTATTTTTTTGTTGTGGTGATTTTTCTCCCCTTTTTTGGATAACAAAACATAAATCAAACATGTTTACTTTTAATTGTTTACATGAGCTGCATTAACATAAATATTTTTATTAAAATAACTTTCGCTTTAATTGGGTTTTAAGGAAAACAACAACTGAAATAAAAACTGAAGTTTTACAAAAGAATATTCAATGAGAAAGAATTCAAAAGACTCTAAATAGGGAGAAAAAGCGAGATAATATTACGAAACCAAAGGAAATAAAATAATTCGTACAGAAAACGTAATAAGAAGTTATGTACAATAAAATCTTAAGAGAGTTAAAGAGAGAAACCTTGCTTCCTTCGTTCGTTCCTTTCTTCCTTCCTTCCTTCCCACCCTTTTCACTCCGTGCTCTATAAAGTCACGTTATATGACCTGCCTTAACAATATATAGAATTATTAACTTGCGACAATTCAAATTGGTAAAATATATTGATTCTGCTGAATGATTTCTATTGATAAAATAGACACAAAGTCATTCGAAACTCATCAAAATATATGTCATCAAAAATAATGAATATTTTCCTTAAAAAGTGTAAAGCCTGCCTGTTGCTCAACTGCATGCAATTTCATAAATAATAGAGATTGCATGAGTTTTAATTTGAAAGAAACTTAATTTTATCATATCGAATCATATCAAATTAGACATATGTATGTATAAATTAACATTGACGTATTCTCATTTACACTTGTTCTGTTCTCATTTACAATTGTCCTATTCTCATTTGCAATTGACCTAATCTCATTTACATTTGGAAAATCTCATTTACAATTGACCTAATCTCATTTACATTTGGAAAATCTCATTTACAATTGACCTATTCTCATTTTCACATGGACAATCTCATTTACAATTGACCTATTCGCATTTACACTTGACCTAATCTCATTTACACTTGGAAAATCTCATTTACAATTGACCTAATCTCATTTAAATTTGGAAAATCTCATTTACAATTAACCTAATCTCATTTACATTTGGAAAATTTCATTTACAATTGACCTATTCTCATTTACACATGGACAATCTCATTTACAATTGACCTATTCGCATTTACACTTGACCTTATCTCATTTACACTTGGAAAATCTCATTTACAATTGACCTAATCTTATTTACACTTGGAAAATCTCATTTGCATTTGACCTAATCTCATTTACATTTGGAAAATCTCATTTACAATTGACCTATTCTCATTTACACTTGGAAAATCTCATTTACAATTAACCTAATCTCATTTACACGTGGAAATGGTGTAGTATGCTTCGTAATTTTCATTTTTCTCGGAAACTACAAAACATAGATCCTTCCGGTTTGAAGCATTCTCTTTAGAAAAATTTATACTTAATACCGTAATTTAAAAAAAAAATTGCGACCAAAGATTTTTTTCGGAATTTTTTTTTTCAAATTTTATCTGAGGCATTAATTTTCTCAAAAACTGTTTGACATAGGAACCTAATTTAAAAAGGATGTTAAGAGGCCTATATTTGGCTCTGAAAATCAGCAAGCAAAAGTTATCTAGGTCAAACCATTATTTTTGAATATTATTTTTTTCGATGTTAAGTCGGATTTTTATAAAATGGCCCCTCCCGCCTAAACGGGGAAAATTGACCCCCCCCTCCCATACGATTTTTTTCTTGTATCGACCTAAGCTACACGCCCTAGTCTTCTGTCCCCTCTTATGTGAAACACCCTGTATAACACATCCGTGGAATGCGCTACACACATGTGCCGCCCATTCCACCATGTGCTACGTAGTATGCTACCTCATAGAGGCAACCATAAAATATAATATAATAAAATATATTAAATATATATTAAAAAATATAATAATTAATTAATTAATGAAAGAAAAAAAGAAAAAGGAAAGGACCAATAGAAAAAGAAAAACCACTTACCAGTCTTCCGGGAGACAGCGACCACAGGCGACGAGAGTTGAACATACTGACTGATATGTATGTTCATTTCTATGCAATTTTTTAATCTAGGGGAGGGACAAAAAACCGAAATAATAGCATGTCTGGGGGGAGGAGAAGTAGCATGAGAAGTAATAAAATAGAGAAGGAAAATATAATAAAAGGAAACCAGTAAGAAAGCTATATTCGGCCTGGCCGAATCTTAGATATCAAACGGCGAATGTGGAAGACATGACCCGGCGATGCATCTGGATGAGAACACAGACTTACCTCCGGTACCCGAAGACGGTCTGTGCCTCTATTTAGAATAAAAATATTTAGAAAATAAATGGAGGATTCCATAAGTCTTAATTTATACAATGTCTAGTAATATAATGTATTGCAATGACATAAATAACTGCCTACGTCACTACCCCACGGAATTGGACATCCTTAAAGAATTCTTTTCGTTGCGTTCCGAGTTCTACATTAAACGAAGAGATTATATGATAGGTCTTCTAAAAGCATAGGCTAAGTGAATTTCAGAGCAAATACACTTCATTGAAAGTTTTCATGTCGAATCGCTTCACGGCTCCAACAATTTAATTAATGAATTAAAAAAATGTGAGTACCGTGCAGACCCTGTAAAAGAATGACAAAAAAGATGATGAATGCACTAATAATGCTGAACAGGAATCGGAAACAGAAGAACAGCAGAAAGAAGAAGCTGTTCATTATAAGTATTTGACAAGCAGGTGATAATGTTTACGCCGAAGTACAAACAATCATTGCTGGAACAGCTGAATCAGAAATCTATTAATTTAGAAGAATTTAAAGGAAAAACTGATTCTATGTTGTGGCTGCAGGATCTCGACGACCTCGAAAAAAAATTGGAGGAAGTTGAAGAAAAAGAGAAGCAGCAAAATGTTGCCAGAGATTTTACACCTAATCCAAATGCCGCCGAAGTCGAAATCATGTTGTGCGAAGCATTTACGAAACGATATCTCAGACCGAACTGAACTCATACATAAATGTGAGGCACAAAACTTTGGTAAGATATGTATGTATATATTTAGTTGGTATTTGTAAGTTTATTTAAATCTTTTTGTAGGCCTAGGGTGATAATAGGCCTAGTAGGGAACCTACTGGGGTACCGAACATCCCCAAAAAAATCGGTAACGCACCATGTGCATACCTCATGTGGTGTGGAAATGCACATTATTTAGTTATATAATTCAACATTTATTGTTTCAACAAATTGTATTATTGTATATACATATATGTTTATTTAAATTTTTTTTGTAATGAGTGATAATAGGCCTACAGGGGACCGAACACCCAAAAACAAAAAAAAATCGGTAACGCACCAAGTGCATACCTCATATGTGAAGTGTTATAAATGTAGAAGTATAAATGCACATATATACGCCAACATATATACGGTACGCCAACGCGTACCGCGTTTCCGAAGTCGTTGCAATAAAATTAAATTAAATGAAGTCGTTATTACAAAATTTAATAATTTAATAATATAATAATTTAATAATTTTTCATAATAGTTTAATTTCATTAAATTTGTTTTGTTTGTGACTATTTTTTGTAGTGTTGTGTTTAGTTGTTTAGAAAAGGAAGGCGATATAGCGTTACCTGTGGCCTTCACGGGAATCGCGGCCAACTTTTTAAAAGGAGGTCGACCACTTATAGAGACGACGGTTATCACAAATAATATTGTTTTTAAAGAAATATTCGCAAACAATATTTGAATGAAATACAAACAATCGATATTAATTGCGATTAATTTTTTACTTTTGGTGCTCCAAAATAAATAAACCAAAAACGTGTAAGGTGAGAAAGTCCAAAAGACTTCGCAGTTTGTTTTACATAAACAAACAGTGCAAACTTTCGAATGACCGCAAGGAAAATGATGATTTTTGTTCATCATATACATATCATTGATATTGTAATGAAGAATGAAATAGATCAGATATGTATGTTTAAATAGGTTGAAGATGTTAATTGGAAAACATAACCACTTGTATAAAGCATTGTTTAATAAGCAATTAAAACCAATTTTTTGGTCAAAGACAGTTGATTTATGAATAAAATTTCAACCGCAAATTCGTTCTACAAGCTGAGAAATTGAGCTATGAGCATGCATGAATTTATATTCAATATAAAAAGTAGGCGTGGTAATGGTCCGATTTCGCTCATTTTCAATAGCGATGATTTTCTAGTGATAGACAATATTCGTGCCAAGTTTGAGGACGATATCTCTATTCGTTCTCTTGTAATCGTGATTTCCACAGACGGACAGATAGACAGACAGATGGACATGGCTAAATCAACTCAGGAGGTCACGCTGATCAGGAATATACATATACACTTTTCTATATTTCTATGCGTTATATAAAAACAGAATATATTAAAAGAAAGAAATAAACGATATTTTATTTTTTTCCTTTATTTTTTTTTGATTATACACTTTATGCGCAACTCGCATATGGCGTTTCATATTTCGCCCTTCTCTGAATTCATCATAACATATGGAACACTTCACCAATTTGTTTGTATGTTGTTCCATATGTCGGTTGAGTCCACTTAATGATCTTAACTCCTTGTTGCAATTGGGACACTTTTCCCTTAACCTCTGCGTCGTATTGCCGAAACACCTCTTCAGCAAATACCATTGTTTTCTGCAGCAAACTTGGCAGCTTGTGCTCTGCTGCGAACGCCAGCAAATGTAAGCAATTGGCACTATCTATGTGCTGCTGCGCCGCCGCAGCCAACTCCTTCGTCATTTGAAGATCCGCAATGGTGGTGATGCTACCCATGTACATATATGAATTCGAGGAGCACGTGGAGGGAGGTACCGCTGGCATCCGCGACAGCAATTTCGTTTCCTTTACTTTGGAAATAATCGCTGGCTCCTAGTAAAATTAAGCGATGCGCTGGTATTCTGGAAAAAAAAAATTTTATTTGCAACAATTTTTTTTTTTAAATTTAATAAAGTTACCTGCTGCTGTCGCTGCCAACTAAACACGCGTCGCAGTTGATGCCATCTTTTGCCCATTGGTGAAATTGTTGAAGTTTGTTTTAAGAAATGAAAATGGTATAAATATCAGACTAGAAATATGAAGTTTAACTAGATTTAAACTAGTATTCTTATTAAATTCTTGGATATATTCGTTGTCAAATGTTGTTACAATTGAGTAAAACTGGTATAGTTATTACGTAACAAGAATTCCAGAAATGCTCCAAATTTGGTTAAATTTCGTCGTATTTTGGAGCAGGACTTTTGTGCTCCAAAACGAATCTTACACCATTGTAAAACTGAAAGTTTTCTGACCGGACGCTAGAGCCCAATTATATGAGTCAAACTCAGACATTGCAAACGTTTTTAACATGTTTTCCGTTATTTTTTCTTTGTTTTCTTTGTTAGTGTTATTCTTTTCTATCAAATTATATGTATATTTGCACTAATTAGGTTTTTTGTAATTATCAGGTAATTAGCTATTATTACATATCTACTGTAAATGTACCTGTCGTAATATTTTTTACCAGTAAAATAGAAAATATTGCACATAAAAATTGCTCATAAATGCGTAACAGGTAAGTATTACATGTGCATAGGTGAAAAATAATAGTATGGTTTTGAATCAGTGACGGGAAGAGTATTTAAAGAGTTGGACAAGCCTTAACTGACTCTAAGGCATCCCCTAGCTGTATTATATGCCATTAAAACGCGAGAACACTAAGCCAAGCACCAGCAGATACAAATTATTCTGAAGAGGGTTACGAATTCGGATTGGCCTCTTCACACTAGAATTCGTTTCAGGGAACATATACTCAAATTGGGCTATGATTTAGAACATTGAATTAATTAAGCGATTCAACATAATAATAGAAGTTATAGCATGCAGCAGGATGATTGATGCCCAAAAATCTGGTGAAAATGCAAAGAAAACCGCAGAAATTTACAACGAAAAATATCCCAGGAGGAATATGCCATCAACAATTCATAAATTCACTTGGCGATCTTTCTTAAGAAGCACAAGAAAAAAGAAACAAGGATTACAGATTCTTTCGTGAACAATTTCAAGCCCACAATGCCACTATTGAGTGGGCTCAATTTCAAGCCCACAATGCCACTATTGAGTGGGCTCAATTTCAAGCCCACAATGCCACTATGGAGTGGGCTCAATTTCAAGCCCACAATGCCACTATCGAGTGGGCTCAATTTCAAGCTCACAATGCCACTATTGAGTGGGCTCAATTTCAAGCCCACAATGCCACTATGGAGTGGGCTCAATTTCAAGCCCACAATGTCACTATTGAGTGGGCTCAATTTCAAGCCCACAATGCCACTATCGAGTGGGCTCAATTTCAAGCCCACAATGCCACTATTGAGTGGGCTCAATTTCAAGCCCACAATGCCACTATCGAGTGGGCTAAATTTCAAGCCCACAATGCCACTATCGAGTGGGCGCAATTTCAAGCCCACAATGCCACTATCGAGTGGGCGCAATTTCAAGCCCACAATGCCACTATTGAGTGGGCTCAATTTCAAGCCCACAATGATACTATTGAGTGGGCTCAATTTCAAGCCCACAATGCCACTATTGAGTGGGCTCAATTTCAAGCCCACAATGCCACTATTGAGTGGGCTCAATTTCAAGCCCACAATGCCACTATGGAGTGGGCTCAATTTCAAGCCCACAATGTCACTATTGAGTGGGCTCAATTTCAAGCCCACAATGCCACTATCAAGTGGGCTCAATTTCATGCCCACAATGCCACTATCAAGTGGGCTCAATTTCATGAAGTAGCCGAAGATAACGCCAATCAACCAGGTCGGGTGTTCGTCGTAGTACGTCAAACGTTGACGAGCATCGACATTATTGTCCTGCACGCGGAATAGAGTGAAGTCATTATACATGAACGTGGCGAATGGTTGCACATTCGCCACGTTCATGTATAATGACTTCACTCCATTACTGGCACAGTAACCCGAAAAGGATGATGGGAGCGAGTGCTTTTTTGCCCCACTTCCAGAGAGGAATCAAAACGAGCGGCGACAAAAATGTCCAAACGTTTTTGACACAATGGGCACCGCGTACAGAGCGTGGGGCTTCTTAGCGACCTCTGTTTATTGTGGTGCACAATTTGTCAAGTGGGGTCATCTTCGATTCTTCCATGGGTTGGCCAGGTATATTCTATATATCCGGCGGTAGCGCTATGATCTGGTCTCTAATATTTTTAACATTTGGCGCTGATTCACCAGAAAAATCGAAAGTGATTTCGAAAGTTGAGCGAAAGTATATTGAAGAACTCAACGGTAGTGGATTCGAAAAGGAGGTAAGAAAAGAATGTATTACACCAAAGATAGACAAGTTTCTTTTCATTGATTGGATACATCTTTTTATATTTACATACATACATAGTATGTATGTTATTTATCATAAAAATTGTGAATTTTATATATTTTTTGTTGTATTTTTATTGATGTATTTTAATGTTCGACAACTATTTCAAACCCTGTTTTATTTATTTTTTTTTTTTCTATCAATAATTCAACCTCCTTTGTCAATAAATTTTCATTTCATTTTTCATTTCATTTATTTTATCCATTTATAAGTACAATAAGAATAAGTTCTTTTGAAGTACACTGACTCAAGGTTAAGTAAATGAAGGTTAAATTTAAAACTAACCTAACTTTAAGTAAGAAACAGTGGGAGGAAGTTAAAAAGAATAATAAGAAAGACCAAGATAGTTAAGAGCAGGAAAGAGAATAGTGTTTGAGAGTCAGTCGTCTAAAGGCACCCCCACCATTTACTCCCCTCAAGCATCTTGGCAAGGAGTTCCAAAGGCGTATCGCGTTGACGAAGAACAGGCGCGATGATATCAGCGAACCACATTTGGGTAGAATCAAGGTACGACTACGTTGAGAGATGCAAAACCGAGATGCAAAAGACTGTACAAGATGGAGGGATGAGGGATAGAGACAGAAAGAGAGAAAGAGAACGATTGATTGACAACGAACGATTGCAATAACAAAAACTAACATATTTATGATAATAATAATAATAATAAATAGGATTACAAAAACAATTAATTAAGCAAAATTAATGATCATTACAAGACATACTAATAATGTAATAATACCAGTAATCAGAAGAAGAAGAATAAAAACAACAACATCAACTTTAACAGTGAAATTTTTGCGTTTCCAGCAAGAAAACTCTTTTGCGATGACCAATCTTGTTTTTCTTTGCCAACCTTATTTGTTGGTCAACAAGTAAATTATTACTATTGTTGTTGTTGTTGTTGTTGTTGTTGATGTTGTTGTTGTTGTTGTTGGTGGTGATGGTTTTCTTTTCAACACTTTCCGGTGTCTGTGTAACAAAAAACAATGGCTAAAAAGCTGAATTCGCTTTTCCCGTTTATTTCTCACCTTCTCTCGCTCTCCCCGTCTATCTCGCTCTCCCCGTCTATCTCTCTCTCACTCTCTCTCCGTCTATCTCTCTCTCTCTCTGTCTATTTCTATCTCTCTCTCACGCTCTCTGACTCTCTCTCACACTCTCACTTTATATGTTTTGTTTATCATACTCACGTCTTTTGTTCGCCTTCCGTTTTGCGGTTTCTTTCGATGCATTTGAAGCTCAGTGTCACCCGGTGCAATTTCAGGCACCACGCCCCACTTTCCCCTCCCCCAGGCGCACAATCAACCACCTCATGAGTGGAGTACATGAACTCGAGAACTCGCGCCCGTTAAAAATAGAACAAGAATCAGCACTAACAATAAAAGCAACATTAAAAAACAACAACAGCAGCAGCTACTACTAAGCGTCTGGAACGTTATCTGCGATTGTCTTCTTATCATTAAAGTTTAATGATTAAACGGACTTACATACATACGACAACATTTTCCTTACGTCTTACGTGGTCTTATGTTGATGATTAAAAAGTTTTGGTGAATCAAAATCAAAGGGGAAAAAATACTTTTATCTTAATTTTTATTCGCTTTTTTTGACTTCAATAATTTTAAGATGATAAATAATGTTAATAATAATGATTTATTTATAAAATTTCAGAAATAATAATAATCTTAGTTACAATGCTATAAAGAAATCTGAGTCAATGTTCCTTGGATTTCCTACAGGGTTCATCCAACTACTCATTTGTTTACAAACCAGCAACTGTCATCATCATAATCGACGTCATAATCATCATCATCGGCTCCTGTCGCATTCCAAGTAAACAAACATGGGAGACACCACGCAAGTTCAACGTAACCAAACAAGGACAAAAACAACAGCAGGAATAACCAGAAAGAGTGTTAACTTCAGCCTGGCCGAAGTTCATATACCCTACACACGTTTACTTAAAAATTAGGCGTGGCAATTGTCTAATTTGTTTCCTTTTCAATCTCAAATAGCCTGTGACGACAGAGAATATTCGTGCCAAATTTGGTGAAAATATTTCTATTCGTTCTCCTGTAATCGAGTTTTATTTAATTAGTGGGCGGACCACGCCCATTTTTGGTAGTCTGTTTTGGTCAAAGACAGTTGATTTGTGAATAAAATTTCAACCTCAAATTCATATTACAAGCTGAAAAATTGAGCTATAAGCATGGATGAGTTTATATTCACCATAAAAAGTAGGCGTGGTAATGGTCCGATGTTGGCCATTTTCAATATCAATAAGTTTCTGATGATAGATAATATTCATACCAAATTTGATGAAAATATCTCTATTCGTTCTCCTGTAATCGAGTTTTATTTAATTAGTGGGCGGACCACGCCCATTTTTGGTGATCTGTTTTGGTCAGAGACAATGGACTTCTGGACAAAATTTCAACCCCAAATTCGTTCTACAAGCTGAGAAATTGAGCTATAAGCATGGATGAATTGATATTCAGTATAAAAAGTAGGCGTGGTAATTATCCGATTTTGCCCATTTTCAATAGCGATGAGTTTCTAGTGATATACAATATTCGTGCAAAGTTTGATGAAGATATATCTATTCGTTCTCTTGTAATCGTGATTTCCACAGACAGACAGACAGACAGACAGACAGACAGACAGACAGACAGACGGACATGGCTAAATCGACTCAGGAGGTCACGCTGATCAAGAATATATATACTTTTCTATACCTGTCACGCCTCCTTTAATGCGTTACAAACGGAAGCAGTAAGTGAATATACCCTATTCACTTCGTGTGTAGGGTATAAAAAATCCAATCACAATAACATGAACAACTGCAACAACAACAACAGCTTCAGTGACTTTGAGTACTAAAAAGAAAAAAAGCAAACAATAACAACAACAACATGACAATGAGACACCAAACATCTACCATTGTTGGATACAGTTGATGTCATTTAGCCGAGACGTAACGTGACGTACCGTTATAGACGTAACGTGGCGGTTTGATATTTGTGATTATTGCATTTAAAACTGACAGCTGAGGAAATATCATTGTCGCTAAAGCAGTGGCAGCGAGAAGAGCCATAAGCCACCACCTCCATCCTATTGATTTGATAACCCTCAATCAATCAGATCATCAATCAACCAGTGTATCAATCTTGTTGCCATTAAATCGTTGTTATGCCGCTGTTGATTTCGTCCGAAGTCGTTGTTTCGTCCGTTAATCGTTTGTTGTTGTTTTAAACAATTTTAATTTGCAATTTTGAATTTTTAAAAATCATGATTTTGCATTTATTTAAAATTGCTGTTTTTTCTTTGATTTGAAATTTTAACCGTTTTTAAAATGAGTTTTATTTATACTTTATTGATTTTTATATTATGAATCCTAAAAAAATTGCAATTAAATTTTAATGATTTTGTTTAGTTTACAGTTAGAAAAAAGAAAAAACTAAATTACTTTTATAATAGAAATTTTTTATTGGAAAGATTTTACTCGATAAAGAAATCAAGCAGAGAAAAAACGTAAAATATCAATGTTTTTTTTTTCTATTCCAAACATTTGTCGTTCTTCGAAATGAAATGGAAGAACAACAAAAGCACAAGAAGAAAACAGCTGATATCAGGTTTTGTGCACAGTTGTTGGTATGTTTTATTGTTGTTTACTTCTTTTTTTTCAACTCTCAGCTACCTCGTCGTTGGTGTTTCTGTTCGCTGTTATTCATTTTGCCGCGGTTGCTGCTTCTGTCGTTGTTGTTGCTGCTTCTGCTACTCTTCGCGTTGAGAGCTAAACTTCGACGCTTCCTCTTTTTTTGTCGCAAATTCAACGCCGTCGATAAACCAGAGCGTGTTTTCCATTACGTTGAGGGGAACCGGACGAGGCAAGTTAACGTAACGTAACGCGGAACTTCGTACATGAGAGAGAGAGAGAGAGAACTGCCACTTGTGTCGCTTTGAGCTTGACTTAAACGGGGCGCGCAAATCATTCCTTTTTCAACCTTCGTCGACGTCGGGATAGAGAGAAAAGCGTACCGCGCAGCGCTGAAAAGAAAAAAACGACAAAACGGAATTAACTTAAAACACAACAACAAAAATCGTGGTTTATGCCTAAAACGAAATAAAAAATCGTCGCGTCGAGGATGAAAATATTCTTGATGAGCCAGTAATAACAACAACAACGGACCTGCAACACAGCTGTTGATTCGGTGAAGCGGTGCATTTTTTAATAAAACCGAGTTAATTTGATATCATTACGAAAACAATAACAACGAGAACGAAACCACGTCAAAAATAGAATCAAATTCTAAATAAATTAGTCGTTGTTGTTTTGTCTTTATTGTTAACTGTGTCTATGTTTTTGTTGTATATTAAAACGCATTGTTTTTTCGTCCGAATCGCTTTTAAGTTTCCCGAAAAATATCAACATTGAAAAAGAAGGGACTTCCTTGCAGAGAGAAAGAGAGAGCAGGAGAATCACAAGGAGAATGAAGCAACAACAATCCTTACAGGTCAGTGAAGCGTGAGAAAGGGTCATCTTTCTAACCCCCAAAAAAGTAGCACTAAAAAAGGTTTAAAATGTGTGACCAAACCGTAAAAAGAAAAAAAATGTTGAAAACATTCGAGAAAAACACGGTTATAAAAACATTTCTAAAGTTTATTCTGACAGCAGTTTTGATTAACAGAGTTTTTAAAATTAACAGTACACCGACGTAATAAAAACAGCAAACATCATGTTGACAGTCATATCAACAACCTGAAAATGTTGACACTCATTTTAAAGAAACATAAAAGAGAATAACTTAAAAAGAATACATTTTCATCGGTTTTTTTAAAGGTTTCTTTTGTTTTGTAACAATTTAAAACTAATAAAAGTAACATAACAAGTTTCATGTTCGCTTTTATTGTGGTTTATTTAAAAAATATTAAGAAATACTTTATTCTCTAAGAAAATCCATTATAAATAAAGAAATTATTGTAGTTATTATTTTTTGGGAGATTTTTTAACAATCATCTGGTTTAATTGTGAAATTGCAACAGCAACAACAATAAACCAAATAAACAAGAACAAAACTCATCATTGGCTGATATCACACGTATCATCATGATGCGCACAGCACTCACGCTGTTTGGTTGATTTCAATAAGTGGAACATCAATAAGGCTCTAATCATATACTCACACAAAACGTTTGTCAATTTTTCCGCCTAAAGTGATCACACTTGTTAGTTTGACGCTGGTGTAAATATCGTACTTTTATATTACTTTAATTACTAGTTATTACTTTACTTTGCTATTATTTCATGCCTTCTTCCATTTTTATACACCTTGCTTACGCTTCTATCCTACACCGTTTTTTGCTGATGCGGAACACTGTTCGCCCCGAATTACTGGGATAAATTTTACCCCTGGAAGAACTCATCATTAGCCTTAAAAGTACATAACTTTGATTCGCGCATGATTGTTTGTAGTGTGACAGCGAGCAACTTTAAAAGCCTCTTTTGAGGCGGCCTCAAGTGGCTCACACTGACATCGGCCACCATCATCATCATCATAACTTGAAACGAATTCCTTGCGAATTTCTTTCATGTTCTATTATTTCTAAGTTTTTATTTTATCTAAATTTTATTCTTTTTTATTTTTTTATTTATTTTTATCTTGGTTGTTTTTGTGTGTTTTTCCACTGTTTTGAATTCTTGCACGAAATTCAAGCGTATACGTGTCAATTGTTGACTTCGACCACAGAACAAACAGTATACAGAATGCGCATCTCATACAAAAAAAATTTTGTTCCGTGGTCGCAATATTACGACCACTGTTAACTTAACATTACGTCCGCTGTTAATAATATTACGACCAGCATTTAACAGCCTTTGTTTCTGTAAAGTTCAACTCGTTTGGTGTTTCTAACAGAACCGAGTGAGCTGATCAACATTTCCCGACGGCAACTTCGTCATCATTCGGTATCATCGTTGCTCAGTCGACTTTTGCCTACAGCATTTCCATTGTACTATAAATATGTACACACATACCCGTACAATACATACATATGTTTGTACAAATATATGTATATATTTACACAAGGAAGATGTAGGAATGTGTTTCGCAGGCATATCAAACTCCTAAAAAATTGTCGACTAGCACTTTTTTCGTTTTCTAAAACAAAACTGTGTAAAAAAAGAAGAAATCATGAGAAAAATGCATAGAATATTGGTAATCTATAAATTGTTAAAAAAAATGTTTATAAAAGGAAATATATTTTCTTTTTATCTCGTGTTATTTCAAATTCTTAAAAAACATTCGTTTAACCCTATTACAAGGTTCCAGTAATCCTTTTTAATGTTACTCGTATAACGTATTCAATGTGCTGATATGCCGACTAAAGTAGATCATCTGTCTATTCAAATTCTTCAACAGCACACTATGCTCGCAACGTAGATCGTGCCAGCGCTTTACAAAGCTTGGGCATCGTACAAGAAGCAGAATAAAGTTACGAAATCAAAATTTCTTCCAAAAACCATAAAATGCAAAATTGAAAACACGCAGACGGACGGACGGCACATGGTTTGTTGTTTTAAGAGAAACAAAAGAAGACGAATCGCACCGTTCTTCTCATCGCCCGCTGTACACCATAAATTGATCGATTCTTTCTTTCACACTTTACTTGACATACGAGTGCTGCATCGATTATCTCTTCTTACGCATATTCGCTAACATTGTTAGTGCAAAATAAAAGAAACAAAGTCGATCTTCCGATCCCTTCATACTCATTCGGAAAGATCTTCGAACGAACGTGAACAAGAGAAACAGCACTCTCATATCATATGTGTTTGTTGGTAGAGTGTGCACTGAACTCGCTCTTTTGATGCAACTTGCCTAACTAATAACAGCAGAGAACTTCGTCGCCCGACAAATTAACAGCGACAAAAGCTCTGTTAACCAAATTTTGTTATCCCCCTATGGCTTTCGGCCCGCACCCATAATTCAGAATGCTTCGTTGGGCGACATGCGCATTCTGTATACTGTTTATTCTGTGCTTCGACTCAATCAAATCCAAGAAACGTTGAAACTTCGATCGTAGAAACTGTAATCGTTATGAAATTCAATCGTTTATTTTTATTGTTTGTTTTATTATATAAGTTATTATAATTTGTTTCAATCTTTGTATTTAATCCAATTTCAAAGTTTTTTTTGTTGCAATTTTAAACCATTTTTACAAACACATCAAAGATTCACCCAGTGTTGCATTTAATTTTGAGTCCGAGTTCATTAGAAACCGTTTCTCCCATTAAAGCAAAACTTGCAACAACAAAAACAAAAAGTAGGTTCATTACTTTTGCATTCAAGAGACAATTTCTTTGTAGACAACAACTAAAACGTGTGAACTACATTTTGAAAGGTTTTTCTTTGAGCATTAAGAAAAAAATATAAAAAACAACAAAAACAAAACAAATAAATAATAACACATAATTTTTTTGCACAAGAACTAAAACCTAAAACTTTTCTAAAGTCTTTCAAGAGTAGTCAAAAGTATCTCATTAATAGATTTAAGATTCAGTTTAAACAATGCTAGTATTACTCTAGAAGCTTCTTTTTTATAGCTTTTTTTTCTAAAGTTTTACTTTTTGAATTTTAAATATTTTTTTAAAGATTCAGATGTCGATTCAATCAACAGAATGTAGCAAAAATAATACTTTCACAATAATCTCTGTGACACTTCTGACTTACTTTTAAATCAGTTCAAAGTTCTACTTAATTAAATTAAGTACTCGTATATTATCAACTTAATTTAGTTAAGTAACTTATTCAGTTACTAAGTTTTATTGTGTCCACTTTTTTGTTGTGTGTTTTTGCTTCAATTTAATGCTTGAAAACGCGATTAAAAATATTTCTCACTGGATGGAAAATAACAATGGTTTGTAAATGCAAAAAAAAAACAACAAAAATAAAAACAAATCCAACGAAAACAAAAACAAAGCACTTAATTTCAATTAAATTGTATTGTATTAAAACACTGTTGCAGATATTCTCACACTTTTTCTCTTTTTTTTTACTATGAATGCATTTTCAAATTTGCATGATCTGAATGGAATAACTGAGTAACTGAAGGTTGCTCATGAAAACTGAACCCAATCTGGGTCAATAATAATTTTAATCAATCAAAAGCAATCAATCAATCAAAAGATTAAAAATTGCAAACGGAAAACCTTAAAATCAAAAATTGTGTGACCCCGATTAGGTTTTCATTTTTTAGTTCTGTATTAAATCAAAGTAGAGATTGTCAATTTCGGTGTCAATCTATATAAAAAACCATACTATATATTGTATAATGATTAAACTAGTGAGATATTTTAAAGATTATTATTAATAATTATTATAGTTGTGAATACATCTTTAATTGCACTATAAACATCAATTCAGAGATCATTACTGATGTTATTGAAAATATTATTATTTATTTATTTATTGTAAAGCTACATTCTGTTGCTTAAAATAAAACAAGTGTCGAAGTAGCTAACATACATATAAACTTACAACTAAAATACAATTAGTTTAGTTGTGAGGGGTCGGTAATAAAAATACATAGGAAAATGTTTACATAAATTTAGCTTTTAATAGCATGCAATTAAGTTATGGTTAAAAATCCCTGATTTTATTTCTTGGAGGAATTTTTTTAAATTACGAATAATGCGTATATTGTAAGGTAGCATATTAAAAATTCGTGGAGCTACACATGAATAGAAATTTAAATAGTGAGTTGAATTATGTTTAGGAACTGCAGAAAGGTTTATATGATTGCTTCTTAGATCATGACTAGCAACGCTAATGGTGATACCAGGTCTTCTAAAAAAGTCTCTTAAAACTTTATAGTAATATAGGCCTTTAAGTGGGAGAATGTTCAAACCTTTGAAAAGCGGAAAGCTACTAACTCTACGTCGTTTATTACAAATTGTACGAATCGCACTTTTTTGGGCTATAAGCAGCGGATTTATCTTGCAAGCATGCGTACCACCCCAACAAGTTATGCCATATTGTAATTTAGAATGAAAAATACCATAATAAATATTAGTTAACAGTTTCCATGAGCATGAAAATTTTAACAAAAACAGGTGTCTTGTTGCTGTAATTAGATATTTTTTTAAAGCGATCGTGTGATCTAACCAACTCAATTTCCAGTCTAAGATCAACCCTAAATACTTAAAAGAATCCACTGATTCGACAGTGAAGCACGTTGAGGCACAACTACATTCATTATTGTACGTACTAACATTCTTAACTGAACTACATATATCTTTATCTATTAAGAATCTATTACAATTGGCACTGTGGAATATGAAATTGCAAAGATTAAACTTTTTACCAGATGTAGAAAAATGCATTATTTTGGTTTTACTGCTAATAATAAGTTTATGCGATAAGAACCAGTGTCTCAACAACGCCAGATCATAGTTAACATCAGCTACAAGATTTAAAGCAGACGGGGCATTATAAGTACAGGCTAAGTCGTCAGCAAAAGCTATAACTTTACTTTTGAAAGGCAAACTAAAAATTGAATTAATATATATAAGAAACAAAATTGGACCAAGTACCGAGCCTTGTGGGACTCCAATGTCCACGTTAATAAAATTACTAATACTATTGTTCAATTTTACCCTTTGCTCTCTGTTATGAAGATAGGATGAAAACCAGCTATGCAACGAGCCTCTAAATCCACATTTGTATAAAATATCAAGTAGAAGACCATGATCAACAGTATCAAATGCTTTAGTAATGTCTATGAAAAGTGCGGCTGTAATGTTTTTGTTGTTCAAACTACTGTAGACACTAGAACAAAACTGCAGAAGAGCATCTTCAGTTGATAATCCTTCTCTAAAACCAAACTGAGACTCACTGAAGAATTTATTTTTATTTAAACATTTTAACATACGGCATTTTACAGTTTTCTCAAGAATTTTGGAGAAAACTGATAGTAAAGAGAAAGTGCGTGAAGTTAAATTCGCGTTTCTGATAGTTAAATTCGTAAATAGCGGAGACACAAACCACAAACACGAATTTCAAATTCGTGTTTTTCACACATGCGCTGTTCACATCAGAGCAAATATTGAATGCAAATTTCGATATATCCAAAATATAACTTCGATATATGATATACATCGTTGCAAAGAGGACGCCAAGAGCTTTCTAGTGATATCGGTTTGATGCGTGCACTCGTAGAACTTTGGCGTCAGAGGTCACCTAAACTTAGTCTATGCGCGATGCATATGAGAGCAAACTTTGAATGCAAATTTCGATCAATCCGAAATATAACTTCGATATACGATATACATCGTTGCAAAGAGGACGCCAAGAGCTTTCTAGTGATATCGGTTTGATGCGTGCACTCGTAGAATTTTAACGGCAGAGGTCACCTAAACTTAGTCTATGCGCGATGCATATGAGAGCAAACTTTGAATGCAAATTTCGATCAATCCAAAATATAACTTCGATATATGATATACATCGTTGCAAAGAGGACGCCAAGAGCTTTCTAGTGATATCGGTTTGATGCGTGCACTCGTAGAACTTTGGCGTCAGAGGTCACCTAAACTTAGTCTATGCGCGATGCATATGAGAGCAAACTTTGAATGCAAATTTCGATCAATCCGAAATATAACTTCGATATACGATATACATCGTTGCAAAGAGGACGCCAAGAGCTTTCTAGTGATATCGGTTTGATGCGTGCACTCGTAGAACTTTGGCGTCAGAGGTCACCTAAACTTAGTCTATGCGCGATGCATATGAGAGCAAACTTTGAATGCAAATTTCGATCAATCCGAAATATAACTTCGATATACGATATACATCGTTGCAAAGAGGACGCCAAGAGCTTTCTAGTGATATCGGTTTGATGCGTGCACTCGTGGAACTTTGGCGTCAGAGGTCACCTAAATTAAGTCTATGCGCGAATGTATAGCATATATCGAAGTTATATTTCGGATTGATCGAAATTTGCATTCAAAGTTTGCTCTCATATGCATCGCGCATAGACTAAGTTTAGGTGACCTCTGACGCCAAAGTTCTACGAGTGCACGCATCAAACCGATATCGTTGGAAAGATCTCGGCGTCCTCTTTTCAACGATGTATATCATATATCGAAGTTATATTTTGGATATATCGAAATTTGCATTCAATATTTGCTCTGATGTGAACAACGCATGTGTGAAAAACACGAATTTGAAATTCGTGTTTGTGGTTTGTGTCTCCGCTATTTACGAATTTAACTATCAAAAACGCGAATTTAACTTCACGCACTTGTAAAGAGATAGGTCTATAATTATTTAATTCAACACAGTCTCCTTTCTTGTATAGTGGAATAACTAAAGCCTTTTTTAGTTTCTCTGGGAAAATGCCAAATGAAATGCTATTATTAAATATGTGACAAAGAACGTCAGATATATTTAAAGCAATTTTTTTTACAAAATTATTGGAAAAAATTCATCTGTGCAAGAACCAGAATTCTTAAGAGACATTATAATTTCGTAGATTTCAAATGACGAAATAGGCTCAAAAAATAAGCTATTGAACGATGATCTGACGTTATCAGCACAATTACAGCAGGAATTGTATAAACCATAATCAGAGACGGTGGATCTGCCTACTCTCGCAAAGAAATTGTTAAATACATGAGCCATATCCTTCTCATCAGAAATAAGTGTGTCATTTATTTTTATCGAAGTGGGAGTTTGCGAATTACGCTGCGACCTATTTAAGATATGGTTAACCCATTTCCATTCCTGTTTATCATCATGATATATATTATATCATCAATATAATATATGTAATATCATAATAAATAATAAAAATATATAATAAATAAATATTATAAAGTATTATATGTACAATGTACATAAGTTAAAATAATATCAAGATGGTTATAATGATTAAACATTATGATTATGAAGATTATGGTGATTATAGATGTATTATGAAGATGATCGTGACGAAGAGATTGATGATTATTGAGATCATAATTTAAAACCCATTGTTATTTAGATCATGATATTCGATACACTTATAAGTTTACTATCATTGAGTCTAGGCTTTTATTTAAAAATCAATTTCAGAACCATTTTTTTAACCATCTATAAAATCATTAAAAAATTCCTAGAATCATAATTGACACAATATTTCAAATCATTGTTAAGACCACAGATCATTATGTAGATTGTTATATTTTATGTATTTAGTTGTTACGGTTTAATAATGATTATTAAGATTTATCATTAAGGGTCATTACTAAGATTGATCATTAAGGATCATTATTAATACTAATCATTAGTGATCATTGTATATTATTAAACCAATATTATTGTCATTGAACTCTTCACAAATCACGTCATAGGATTTGTCGTGTGTTGTTGACAAGCTTAAACTCTCATATCTGTCCATGAAACGCTTCCTGTAATTAAGACCATTTATCTGTCTCCCCGTCTGTCTTTCTCTGTCTGCCCGTCTGTCTTTCTCTGTCTCTATCTCTCTCATATCATTCGCTTTCTGTGTCTCCTTCTTTCTCTGTCTTTGTCTTTCTTACTCGATTATTGATTTCAGTTGTGTACGCTCAGCTCGATCGACTAAAATTTATCTCCATTCGGTAATTCACACCGAATGTCTACTGCGAGCACCTTCAATCTATGGTTCCATATTTAATTTCCTTCCTTCCTTCCTTCAACTGAATGCAATTCCGTATTGTAACCACATCGTAATCGGAGCAGAGTGAGGACAGAGAGAGAGAGACGGGGAGATAGTGGTGACTTTTATATAAGTCGAAAATATTGAAAAAATGCCAGAGATGCGAAAATTATGCAATATTTGAACCTACACCGCGAACTTTCCAACAAGATGTTGGAATTTTCGGCTGCTGCATTCCAATTTAAATGAATGCATTTTATTAGCGTGTATTAAAAAATTTTTTAAAGTTTTTAGGTTTCCTTTGCTTTTATTTCGTTTTGGTTTTTATTTGTTTTTTCTTTTTACAGTCGGAAGTTTCAACTTTTAAGCGGTTGCAAAACTTTTTCCATCGTTCGACAGTATAATTTTCTTTTTTCTTCCTCTACTCACCTTCCACCACCCTCCCCCCTACTATCTGCTTGCAACGAAGTTAATGAAATGTGATTAATTTTTGCGGCACTACAAAATGACAAAACAAGAAAGGAAAAGAAAAGAAATCGCAAAACTTTGACACACTTTTTGAAATCCATTTGATATCCATGAAGAAGAGTCAATAAAAACAGCAAAAACAATTTATTACAAACAAAGAAACACAAACAAAACCATCATCTCATCTCGTAGATTCTCGTAGTAACCAAATCAGCCACCAGAGCGAACGAAATTATTGACCAACAGCATCAATGAAGAAATTATAAAAAGTTTACTTTCTGTATTAAAAAAATTACTAACTGAAAATAAAATAAACTAAATGAACGAAGGAATGCATGAATAAACGGAGAAATGAACGAAGGAATGAATTAATGAATGAATTAATGAACGAACGAAGAAATCAATGAAGAAAGGAATGAATGAATAAACGAACGAATGAATGAATGAACGAAGGAAGGAATGAATGAATAAATTAATGAATGAATGAACGATGGAATGATAGAATGTATGAAGTTAGATTGAAGAAGCATAACATAGAAAAAGAAAGAGAATGAAATCGGAAACCCGACTCTTGAGGTCAACACGTGTACCCGAACAAGTGCGGTGATGATTTGGTACCGTTGACCGTGAGCATCGGACTCCCAACTGATGTGAATTCGGCCAGCAACGACACCCCGACCGAGCGACCTACCGACCGATCAATCAACCAATAAACACGAACATCAAAGATATGCGAAAAATTTTGTTTGCAAGATTTGGGTTTTTTTCTGAGGCTGATGATTGGGTGAAGTGATTGAAATGAGGATGATGATTATGACGATGATGGTGATGATTAGGACGATCATCGAGAAAGTTGAAAGCACGCTGTTGGACTAAATTTAGGTTTATATTTTGTTTAAATTCGTGAAACTGAGATCCAAATCAAAGTGGCTTTTCGGACGGATCTCCGATCTCTCTACATCGAGATAACTTTTAAAGAGTTAATTAATGCTTGGGTATTTATTATTTTGTATGTTTTTTATTTACAGCTCACAAACACACACACTCACACACACGATTGAAGTGTCTCCACCAGCGATAAGATATACTTTTTGGAGCAACTGCGATACAACACAACAACAACACCAACAACATCTGTAAAGCGTTAAAACAGAGTAAACAATGGCAAATGGCAAAAAGATTAAGAAATACCAACAACAACAAGAAAATAGCAACGAATAAAACGTCAGCACCGAACGAGTCATCAAAAAGAATTTCACAAAAACAACAACAACAGAAAACTCGCTGAACAAACTTTTGCTTGAAAAACCATCCATCATGAATTCATCAGGAGAATTCATTTGGCAATTGTTGTTGTTGCAGATGTTGTGATTCCGCTTTTCGCACGAATTCACCATTGAATTTGTTTAGCAATTTTCTCAAAGAAAGCAGAACAGAGGTGAATACGAACGAGTGTTCAATCAACTTTGCAATTTAATTATTTTAAGAATTCGTTAAAAAAATTAAATCGAGAAAAGTTTCACATAAAAAATACGTCAACAATACGAACAAAAATTGAAGCAAATCTTCAAATATATTGAAGAGGAACACGCATTTTTTTAATCAAAAATAATCCATAACACCGCGATGTTGAACTCGCCTCAGTGTGTACCATCCACTCCGCCCACACCTGTCACTCCATTCAGCCACCCCCACAGTCCTAGTCTTAGTAGCAGCAGCAGCAGTGGCGGCAGGTCTCAGCGACAAAACGTCGAAACGGGCAGCTGCAGCCCGGCGCCTCTCTACTGCAGCTTCGACAGCGGCATCAGTTTCGAGGCCAACGAAATGCAGCAAACGCAACGCAAACTGAAGGACTGCGAACGCATCCTGCACTTGTTAGAGCGGGACAAAGAGATGTATCGAGTGCTGCGCGAGCGACTGAGGTGAGTCAAGAACAAACAAAAGTGCTTCTTTCTACTTTTCGGCTTTCTGTTTGTTCGTTATTATTGATTTGTTATTCTTTATTATTGATTTGTTATTCTTTATTATTGATTTGTTATTTTATATTGATTTGTTATTCATTAATAATATCAACATGTTATTGCCTTGAATTTGACTGACTTTCTGATGCATGAAGCACCTGAGTTTCACAAAAGAATATAATAATTCATGGCATAAACATGTGAATCATGAATGAATGAATATGAAAATTCGGAAAATTCAAATGACAACCGACGCGCCCATTAAAACTTACATAACAAAATAATAACAACGCTTCATCAGTTTTTTGGAAATGTAACTCATCCAAATTCCAGAACCGCAGATATCAGCTGCTACTCACCCACACTCCAGTGCAGCCCAACCCAAGCAACAGCCCGATTTCACCAAATCCAGAACAACTCAACACAACGCAACTGAACTCAACTCAACTGAACTGAACCCCGCCTGAGGTGAACCCAATTCAAGTCAACTTCGTCCATTTGGTTCATAGGCTTGTCACGGGAATTTGAATTGGAATTTTGAAGTCATCTGAATTTGTTGTGGTTGCTATTGTTGTTGCCATCGTTTTTATTGTTGTTGTTTCTGCTGTTCTTTATTCAGTTATTCACTTCAGTGTGGAATGAAGCTTGAATCAGCTTTGATTTGTTTTCAGAATTCAATTTCGTTCATCGTTTATTTGTTGTTGCTTTGTATTTTTTACTGTTTTATTTCGATGTTTTACTGTTATTCCTTTTGTTGTTATTGTTGATGTTGTGGGTCTCATTTTAACTCACTATTTATTCATTCAAATATTCATCCGTAATCCGCCATTGACAACATCATCTTCATCATCACCTTTATCATCATCATCAACACCTGTATCATCATCATCATCACCATTATCATCAAAACAGCTTTTCTTTAAGCATCTCCACTGAAGTCTCGTTGCTGTAATCTGCCCATGTCACAATAGGCCTCTTGAGGCCGGCATCGCGCACGTTGATTTTCTAACAAAATCATGAGTCATCATTCTTAGTCTGTCTGCCTCTCGTGTATCCGTTTTTCTGTGTATCTTTTCGTCATGTCTGTTTCTCTGTTTTGTTTATTTTTGTTCCGAATTCCGAACAAATTCTCTACTCGAATTTCAATATTATGCACATGAATAGACATATAAATCTATACACGGATGCACAAATAAACAGTTAGCTTTCATCGTTGGATTTTCGTGTCTCCTCCGCCGCCGTCGCCGTCGCCGACAAATCGTTAGACAACTCTTCAGATTGCATCGCGTTTGTTGATTGACTGGCTTAATTTATGCGTTAAAAATTAAGTTGCGTTGCGTGCGTTCGAATTATTGTGTCATGCTTGTGACTTGTGTTAAGTTGCGTAATTTTGTGTAATTTAAAAAAAAAAAACAAAACCGAACAAAAGCAACAAAACATTTTCTCGGAGTTTTTAACTTTGATTTCGTTGTTGTTTTTACTTCACCTTTTTTTCGTAATGAATGCGCATTTTCTTAATAGTATTAAATTAAGATGAAGATGAAGAAGAACTGGAAGAGGATGAAGATGAACAGATGATGATTTGCTGCAGATGATGCAAATTTAATCATAAAATCTTTAGATAAATCTTTTTCGTCATCCTTTTTTTAGTATTCTGGTTGTCTATTGATTTGAGTCATACGAGATGGTTGACAGGCTGATTGACGGATTGACTGGGTGACTGATTGAGTGATTGACTGACTGGTTGAGTGATTGACTGACTAACTGATCCATTGACTGAATGATTCACTGACTGGTTGGTGGCTGGTTTGTTTTTCTGGTTGTTTGTTTGTCTAACTGAAGGATTTGAATTGAAATTCCATTAAAAAGGCCATTGGATTAAATACTTGATCCTTTTTCCCTCTCTCTCTCTCTCTCTCTCTTTCTGTCTCTCTCTCTCTCTCTCTCTCTCTCTCTTTCTGTCTCTATCTCTCTTCGTCTCTATTAAATTCCATGTTCTTTTTTTATTAACTGATTAACTAACTAACTTTTTTTTTTTAATTTTTCATTTAATATGTTTGTTTACTTTTCAGTTAGAAAACGATTCAGAACGATTTATTTTCGGACTTCTACAAAAATATTGATTGATTTTATTTACTTACGGTTCCTTTTTGTTTCTGTTCCTTCTTTTCTGCTTTGTTATGTTGCATATTCGTACATACATGTTCTTCAAAGTCTTTTTCTATTTTTATACCCTACACACGAAGTGAATAGGGTATATTCACTTACTGCTTCCGTTTGTAACGCATTAAAGGAGGCGTGACAGGTATAGAAAAGTATATATATTCTTGATCAGCGTGACCTCCTGAGTCGATTTAGCCATGTCCGTCCGTCTGTCTGTCTGTCCGTCTGTCCGTCTGTCCGTCTGTGGAAATCACGATTACAGGAGAACGAATAGAGATATCTTCATCAAACTTGGCACAAACATTGTCTATCATTAGAAACTCATCGGTATTGAAAATGGGCAAAATCGGACCATTACCACGCCTACTTTTTATACTGAATATAAATTCTTCCATGGTTATAGCTTAATTTCTCAGCTTGTAGAACGAATTTGGAGTTGAAATTTTGTCCAGAAGTCTACTGTCTCTGATCAGAACAGATTACCAAAAATGGGCGTGGTCCGCCCACTAATTAAATAAAACTCGATTACAGGAGAACGAATAGAGATATTTTTATTAAATTTGGCGCGAATGTTGTCTGTCATCAGAAACTCATTCGTATTGAAAGTGAGCAAAATCGGACCATTACCACGCCTACTTTTTATACTGAATATAAATTCTTCCATGGTTATAGCTTAATTTCTCAGCTTGTAGAACGAATTTGGAGTTGAAATTTTGTCCAGAAGTCTACTGTCTCTGACCAAAACAGATTACCAAAAATGGGCGTGGTCCGCCCACTAATTAAATAAAACTCGATTACAGGAGAACGAATAGAGATATTTTTATTAAATTTGGCGCGAATGTTGTCTATCATCAGAAATTCATTCGTATTGAAAGTGAGCAAAATCGGACCATTGCCACGCCTACTTTTTATAGTAAATATATAATTAATTCATACTTATAGCTCAATTTATCAGCTTGTAGAAAGAATTTCAGGTTGAAATTTTATTCACAAATCAACTGTCTTTGACCAAAACAGACTACAAAAAAGGGCGTGGTCCGCCCACTAATTAAATAAAACTCGATTACAGGAGAACGAAAGAGATATTTTCATCAAACTTGGCATGAATATTGTCTTTCATCACAGGCTATTTGAGATTGAAAACGAAAAAAATTAGATCATTGCCACGTCTCATTTCTAAGTACAAGTGTGTAGGGTATATGAACTTCGGCCAGGCCGAAGTTAACACTCTTTCTGGTTAATCCTCATTTCATAATTTGTCATTGTTTCAAAGGCAGGTTCAAAGACAGGTTGTTGTTGTTGCTATTCGTAGTGCTCCGAAAGCATTCAGAGAGTGTTTTTGTTCGCATTGTTTTCCATGTGCAATCAGTGAAAAATGTCCAGTGACGTGTACTGGAAGATATTTAAACAAAATAATATTAAAGCCATGTAAATGATGGGCCATCGCCTGGTTTTTATTTCAATTAAATAATTAATTTTATTGAATTATTGTACTTAATTGAAAAAGAAACCAAATGATGGCTTGTCATTTACTTAATTGTGTTTCTTTCACACGTCACTGCAAAAGTTGAAAAGTTATCGGCTTAAAAATTCATCGCTTTGCCGTGACATGACATGACAGTGATATTTGAAACCTTTCAGCAGTAATCACTTTTAGACGATTTCCAGAAGATGTTGTTGTTGCTTTAGCTTTCCTCTTCTTCTTCTCTGTTCTGCACTTTCGTGGTGGTCGTCTTCTTCTTCTTTTAGGGGTTGCTTCTGGTCACCTCGAAAGTGGCGTCAGTCGCGCTCTAGGATTCATCCACGAAACGCACATTTTTTTAGCATACCGTTTTTTTGGGTTTCCTTCATCACCACCTAAAAAAATAAAAGAAAATTTTCAAAAAATTATATCGTTTTTTTTAAATAATATTTTATAAAAATGTATGACAGTAAAAAAATTAATTAACTAATTTAATAAAAATAATTTCATAAAAAATTTCGTGAAATTGCTAATTTTTCTAAAAACAAATTTACTTAAAAATTTTCATTAAAAGCTTTTAAATTAGCTTCCCTTCTTTTTTATTATCAGATCGATGATGAATTAAAAAAAGAACCAAAAAACAACTAAAAATAAAACTAAAAAATTATCGCGTTTATTTATTATTTTATCGCGTTTAATTTTCGATTTTTTTTTTTTGTTTTCGTTTTCTTTGTGATCGTGAAGAGCAGCCCACTATTTTTTCTTCTGAAGTGTTAATTTTTCTCCAATATAATCAAGAAAAACTACACTAAAAAAGCAATAAAAGGGTATCTCAAAAAACACAACAACAAAAACAAACAACGTTAATCAACAAAGTGAAATATTTTATTTTTTTTTTTGTTTTTTGTAACCACACAAAACTTGAAACGATTTCAAAGTTAATTTTAACGAGCAGCTGAGTTGATTTCTTTGTTGCTTTTTTGGTGTTTGTACATAATTAAGACATTTAAAGGAAAACTGTTCATTATAATAATATTAACAACAGCAACAACAACTTGCAACAGGTTGTAAGCACCAACAGCGAATCGATCGATTCACCCATTCATTCATTCATTCATCAATCAATCAATCAATCAATCATACGATGTCAACACCAAATGCGGCAAAACTTGGACACAACTCTTCTTCTTTTTCAACTCCTTCTTCTTCCCCATCGCCATCACCCTCTCCTTCTCCTTTTTTACCGTTTCTGAAGTCGCCGCTTGCAGTCGAAATAAGCTCGAAAGCTTATCACGAGAGCACGACGGCGGCGACTTCAAGTTCAACTCCTCAAACTTACGTTTTCGCTTTTGAATTTTTATCACGTTGTTGGGCCGTAAAATCAGCTTAAGTTTGTTTTGCATCTTATCGTGTCGTGTCGTGTTGAATCGTGTCGTGTTGCTCATAATATCGTTAGTTAGTTAGTCTGAATTCACGTTACGCCGAATTAGATTACAAAATATAATAGTAGAAAAAGCCACACCACACGCTCAAACACACGAAATTCATTTATCACACGAAAAAAGAGTGCGTCAGAAACTGCGTTGATTTTAAAGAATTCTAATACTAGAGTTTTTATTTTAAATAACCAAAAAAACAAAAAAAAAAAAAAAATAAAAATAAAGTAAAAATAAAATAAAAATAAATAAAAATTTAATTAAAAATAAAGTAAAAATAAATAAAAATAAAGTAAAAATAAAGAAAAAATAATTAAACATAAATAAAAATAAAGTAAAAATAACTAAAAACAAAGCTAAATATGTACTCGAAAAACAACATTTTTGTGACATAAGATTTTGCTCTTGAAACAGTGATTTTTAATATAAATTTTTAATATTTTGATTAATATGTACATTTGTCTTTCTCAAGTGTTAATTTTTAGATACATTTTTATGTAAATTTTTTAAACATCCTGTTTGTTTATATACACATGTTTCTATTCATTTGTTTATATTAATTTTTATGTATTCACATTTTTTTCGAAACCAAAAGTTCCGAAACTTTCAATCAGTACTGAAAAAAGTGAAGTTTTTGAAGGTTTTTTAGTCTTTATTTTAGTTGTGAATGAAAACTTGAGTTCTGAAGCTGATATACAGAAAACAAATTGATATACGTATGTATGTGTGTCTCTCTGAAGAGAAGGGAAGAGAAGAGAAGAGAGTACAATAAATCCCTGTTAGTCATATGATCATTTTACTGCTCATTAAAATTGAAACCTCCATTAAATTCTAAAAAAACGCTGTTAAAATAATTGTAGTTAAAAGTGATTTACAGGGAGTTTAAAAAAAGTATTAAAACTATTTTCTTGTTGTTTTTATTATCTAAAAAAATACCTAAAAAACATAACTAATAAATAGCAGTGTGTGATAAAAAACATCCGATTTTTTCTCTTCTCTCCTCAAAAATCATTTAATTGAAAGGTTCGGAATCGTTTTTAAATATGAAAATGAAAACGAGTGAGATTCTCTATAATTTTACTTTTTAAATCAATTTTCGGTACTATAATAGTATTAACAAAAAAGTAAAAAAACCACAAAAAAGAAGAAAGAAAAGAAATCACTAAACTAGATCAGGGTTGATTTAATTCTGGTTTATTTACTCCACTTATTTTTAGTTTGTTTATTAATACAAACATTATCAAAAACCAACATTTATTTGCTTTAATTTTTATTCATTGTTGTTTAAATTCAGTAGAAGCTTTCGAAAAAAGTCAACACAAAAAAAAGATAAATAAATACAACAATAACAACCGATTTAAATATAAATTTCAGAGGTGCTCTACACCGATAGTATAATTATTGAATAGTATTTGTATATACCCATAGTATATATCCATAGTAGTTGTAGTTGAATTCAGTGGGCGAATCGCGCCCCTTTTTTCGTGGCCCGATTTTCTCCTCCGTTTTTTGCTCATACGGAGCAATGTTCCCCAAAATTTCTGGGGTAAATTATACCACTGCATGAACTCATCATCCTCTCATTAGAGCGCGTTCATCTTCGCTGCGAGGCAACAACAAAGTTTTGCCCATTTGGGTGATGTTACCCAAGTGTGATCACAGCCCATGTGACCAAACAGATATTCGCTACATCGGGTTCATTATATTCGCTGCATTTAGCGGTTAGTAATCATGGGATGTGTTGCGGTGCTGTTTTTTCTTCTGTTTTATTTTAATGATGCCCCTAAAGAGAGTCACTAAAATTTCACTTTAATTAAATGAGAGATTGTTTTTCTTTTGTTGTTGTTTCTTAAGAAAATCAGCTGTTTTGTGATGGTTTCTTCCATTGATCGATTATAACCTAACCGTTATCTTCGTTTCGGTCGTTTGCGTTGTACATTAACGGAAATTAGTTTTAATTAAAACTTGACTGAAAATAAACTTATTTAATAATTTGAAGAAATCCATTAAATTGGAAATTTTAATGAGCTTTATAAACGCTGCATAAAAATTGTGGACAGTAAAAAAAAACAAACCAATGCTTTGACGTCTCCAAGGGGGATTTTTTTAAAATTGAGGAGATTTTTTTAAGTGGAGAAGATTTTCAATCAAAATGATGATGAATGATTTAAAGAAAGAAAACTTTATTCAGCTATTAAAGTTGTGATGAGTAAAAACATGCAATTAAATGTAAACATTTGCAAATATTCTGCGTTTAAGTTGATTATATTTTTTATAAATTGATTGATTTTTATGCACTTTTTTCTCCTCTTTCTTTACGTTTTCGTTACTTCTTTTCACTATGAGGTTTATTGACTTTAAAGCTCTTCTATAATTTTTTCTTCTTTTGTGTTTTCTTCTCTCTTCTGTAATCTTTCACTGAAACCTTAAAAGACACAAAGTAATCACGCGAAAAAAATCATTGAGAGTTTGAACTCCTTTTAATCACAATACTTGTTATATTGTTTTTGTTTTATTGCTTTTTTCTCATTCTTATTGATTATTGTTGTAGTTTTGTTAGTAGTATTTTTTCTAATGTTATTAATTGTTGCTTTTTTCTCCCTTTTCTTTCTCTCCCTGTCCCCGCGCAATGCTATCATTTACACTTTCAACGATTTCATAACATATCGCGTAACGGTCTCTCTCTCACTTTTTCTGTCTCTTTCGTCGGCTTTATAAACTGTAGGACTGAAGAATTGTTGTATTTTTCGTAGTAAACAACAGAAGCAGGTGTGAAAAATTATATTGTAGTTTTGTTGTTTTTGCAACGGACAAAAAGAGAGAATTCTTTATGTTTGTAATTGTTTCCCCAGCTTCGGAAACGAAAAGTGCAAAATACCGACTTCGCCAAAAAAAAACAAGATTAAACAACAAATAATTACTACGAAAAATACAAGAACAAAACACAAGCAAATATTTGAACAATTAAACGAACCGAGTTGCAGCGTCTTCGTTTCCGATCGTTTCTTTCGTTGGACTGCATCAAATCACGAATAAATTCTACCAACAAAACTACGTGCTTCCCAGCGACGACGTCTCTGTTCGGTTCTGCTGTCGTTGAGTCTGATTGAATCAGCATTAATTATGTGTCAATTAGTCTAGGCGTAACGTAACGTGGGTGGCGTCTGGTTCAACCTATCTTATTTGCCAATGTAAACGATTACTGAAATTATACCGTAACATGACGTGGCTATCGTTTTTCTTTATACTTCCTACATTCTCGAATATTGTTAAATCTCATTGAGAGAAGGAGTGAGTCCCCTAAAATCTTAAAACCATCCCTTCAAAATCATCGACGTGTGGCATCGGCCATTGCTGCTGATGAAATGCTGCCCATTAACAAAGAAATGCGGCCTTTTCTCGCTAACATTTGTTTACTTGTTATCACAATCATTAGCATGCTGTATTTTAATTGTTTGTTCTTTTTGCTATTGCGTTTACTTACCTTGTACTTCACGGACTTAAATTTGCACCGTTTTTATTGCTACTGGAAGCTTTTTGTTATTATTTTCGTTGGTTTTGTCTTTTCTTATATGTAATTCATCTCACTTCTATGATAATCTCATGTAGAAAAATTAAATAAAATAAAACAAAAATAATAAGAATATGGATAGTTACTAAATAATTATAAAAATGTGTGCATTTACTGTTTAAACACAATGCGACAGCGACAGTGGCAACAAAGGGGAAATTATGCAGGAGTTATTCGCTGCCGGCAGTAGCAGCAGAAGTAGAATCGATGTCGGCAGCAACGCTTACGTTCTGTTTGCCTCGTAAAATGTTCCAACCTCTTCAGAAAATCGAGTAACAATCCGAATTTCCGGATAATTTCGCTCACACTGAAACTGCTGCCGCTGTCGCTGCCACCGTCGCTGTCCACGTCACTGCCACTCTGTGCTTAAACATTTTAGAGACATTTTTGATTTGCTCCTGATGAGGATGACTTCAAGAAAAATATAAATAAAAGCACCTTTTAATGCTTAACTTTTCAATAAAATATCTAATAAATTATAAATCATAATAAATGAAGAAAAATAATTATTAAAGAAGTGTGATTAGAACTAAATTCAACTTTAGTGTTATTTTCGCGTGTTTGCTGAAGAAGAGTTGTTTTTCTGAACGCTTTAAAAGAATGTGTCAAATTCAGTTACGTTTCTTCGAGTTGCCGCTGTTTAAGTGTGGCAAGCTGTTGGCCGGCATCAGCGCCGTTGTTGGCCTCATCGGTGGCTTCTATTTCCTGACCACGAACTCCTACGTTAGGTAAGTTTTTTTGCAACAAATCATATCTGAGAAGCAGTCACGAAATATTAATGAAATTTTAGAGAAAAATACTTTTTTACATTACAATACACCTATACCTCGCTTTGCGTCGTTTCGTTTTGCGTTTTTTCGAAGTTGCGTCGCTGCTTAATTAGTACTAATTTTCACTGTGCGACGTTAGGTTTTCGAGGTTGCGTTGTTTTGGGTTCGAGTCTTTAATTTTTTTCTTGTTTTCTAACAGATGGCTACACTTTTGTTTCTAATGGCGCCATGCCATCAAATTCGGGGATTCACTGAAAATCAACGCAATTTTAATACAGTTTTATTTTCACTTTGTTTTGCTAATTTTAGAGTTCAGTTTCAATTATGTAGTGTACATATTGTGCTTTTTGTAACGTTTCAATTAGTGTTCTTAAAAGAGAGAATAATTAATTTATATAAATTTGTACGGGTTGTTTCTGATTACAAAAAAGGTAAATATTTTTCCAATTTATTTATTGGCAGAGTTATATTATTTTTGTTTTTTTAATGTTTACTTTGATCGATTTTCTTTTTAAAAAGTAGTATTTTCGTAACCCTGGAACCTATCTTCGACCTTTGCATGGTTTGCTATAGAAAATCTTAATTCACTTTGCGTCGTTTCGATTTGCGTCGTGTTTTTTTGGAACGCAACCCCGACGCAAAGTGAGGTATAGGTGTATATTAGAAAGATGAAAGATATGAAATATGTTGCTATATTAACTATTCGAAAAACTATATTTATCAATGCTTTTTGTCGTTCTACAAGTAATGATTATGTTCAGCTTCTGTTAAAAGTCTTTTAAACGTCTGTAAAAACGTTGTTTTAATTAATATACTGTTAAACTTCTGTTAAATGTTCGTTACTTTTCTGTTAAACTCCTTTTTAACCATAAGTTTAGATAAAAATGCTATCTAATTTGGCATGATCTGTCTCTCTCACTCCCTTGTATTTTCTTCTTGCCCTCTTCAACTTCCTCCCCTTGTCAGTAGGTTTCCCCCGTCTTCATTTTCATTTAATGACGTCCAATTTCGTGTCAGTTATTTTTTATTACATAATAAAGTAAATTTTTTCTCTTGAATAATAATGAATGATCTACATGTCTGACTGTCCGTCCATCTGTCTGCCTGTCCGGCTGTCTACTGATCTGTCTGTTGATTTGTACGTCTGTCTCTCTCTCGTGTTCATTCATCTTTCAATTACATTTAATCACACGTTCGCCACTTTTGCAAATTTTTTTTCAGTTGGTTTTTCTTTAATTTTTTTCTTGTTTTCTTAATTTTTTTGTCGTTTTTTTCCTTTTTTTTCCTCTCTGTTCAGTTCGCTGCATGAATTATGGAACATGTTGTCCAACTCGGTTGCTTCCGTAGTAACCATTTTCATGGGTACCAACATCGATCTTTTTTTTTAGTTGTTGAGCGTTGAACACTAGAGTTGTTGTTGTTGCTGCGATTTTTGTACTTTGCTGGTGTTTTTCTTGTTGTTGTTATTGTTGTTGTTATTAGATTCCATCATTTGATGGTCTTTTAAAGCAACACGGAACGATAACTAAATAAGCGAAGACATCAGACTCTAAACGACGAAAAAAAAAATAATTTAATAAATTCTTTTGTTGGTGTAGTTGCCAAACCATAAATTTTTTCTTCTTCTACTACACAATTTTTTCTTTCATTCGATTCCATTTCCGTTGAGTGCAAAAACATGCTTCCGATTCGGTGTTAAAAAGAAAACAAAACGCGTGGACGCGCTGATCTGGCAACGCCAAATAGCAAAAAAAGCAAATTATTTTTTTTTATGCTTTGAACTTTTGCGGAAAACATTAGAACGGAAGCAACCACGTTCATGATGATTAGACTCCATGTTTGAAGAGTGACAACAACAACAAGAAGTCATATAGCAACAACAACTATTAGAATAACAACAACAAGTCACAAAATAACAACAACAGGTCAAATAAAAATTACAACATCTAAAAGGACCCATAAAAACTGATCCAAGCCTTAAATTTTTATACTATAAATAAAAACACACATTAAAATATTTTAAATCGAAAAAAGGTGCGTTTCATTGATCGATCAGCATGATCATCGATGTCTGTCATGATGGCCCCTCCCCCTCATCTTCTGAGCTAGATGTTAGATGTCGCATTGGCCCATGCCAGACTAAGCCTCTTGAGGGCGGATTCACTCGTGCCGATGGGTTGATTCATGGCATGTAACATGGAACGATAGCATAGTTTCGCATACGATAATCTTTCTTCTCCATCTTCGTCTAATCTCTGAACCTCTTTAGCAATCTTTTTCTTTATTTTCTGAACCCTTTCGAAATGAAAATTTAGCCTTCAATGATACACTGTGAAATACGAATGCTCTTTAGTTTTGTTTTGTGTTTTTTTTCTTTTTGTTTTATTTTTTTGCCAGGTTCTCCCCACGTATCGCTGTTTCCTGCAATGGAAAAGGTGCAAAATAACGAACAAAAGTCAAAACCAACAACAATAATGATGGTAACTTGTGGTGAACTTCGTAACAACGATACGCGGATACATCATCGTATCCGAAACTTCGACCTGTTGTTGAATTTCAATTTCAGTTTCATGTTGAATTTAAAACACGCAACGCAGTGCAAATTCACAGCCGGGAGTTTCTACAACAACAATAAAAAAGAATGGAAATTTAAAAATAAAGAGAGCAGGAAAAACATACTAAAGAACAAACAAAAAAAGCGAAAAACCATGACATTCGTAAAGTTCTAGAATAATTCAAGTCATGACGGAAGATTTGAAGCTACAAATACAATAACAACAACAATTATACTGTTGTTCTTGTGTTATTTTTTAGTGTAAAATGTTATCAATTATTAAAGAAGGTGCTACTATAAAAAGTCTTTCGATTTTCGTTATTCGATAAAAAAAATAAAAATTTTTGTTTGGATTCATTGTTTTTATTCGTTGTAATTTTATGCAAATCCGCGAAGGTAATTAAAATATCGGCAACTTTTTTAATTCTTCGAAATGTAATCTTTTCCAACAAAAAAGATGCCAATGTTGAATGTTGTTGTTGCTATGAATGGTGTAGTATCCGCTGTTGTTGTTGTTCCTTTTATAGTTGCTTTGCTTTTTGTTGTGGTGATTAATCACTGAATAAACACTTCATTCAGCTTAAAAGCAACCACCTTAAAAACACCAACAACAACAAACAACTTAACTTAATTTGAAGTAAACCTCAAAATTAAATAAATTATAAATGAAATTACACAAAAAAAAAACGTGCATAGATATTTTTAGTGAATAACTTTATACAAAAACACATGAACACAAACAACAACAGCCAAGAAACAAACAGACACACATGCAAATAAACACACAAACACACCAACATACAGACAGACAGATAAATAAAGAGGTAGAAAGAGAGAGAGAGAGAGAGAGAGAGAGAGGTACATACATAAATAATGAGTCAATTCTTAATGGTTACAAAGCCAAAGTTAAGCGAAACTGAGTTTTTTCGCTTCACTTAATTATAGTATGCTTCACAACAACAACAAATATAACAACAACAACAAGACTAGAAGAAACCTAATAAAAGGTAGCAAAACAAAAAAGAGCAAATACAACAACAGTAGCAACAACACACACACACACACAACAACAATTATTATTATTAGTATCAATTCAATGTCAAAACATCTTTATTCATTACGTATTAATAAAAAATCATTGTTAATTAATTAAAAATAATGAAAGTCACCTTGATTACATTGACTGATTTTTGCCAAACGAATTTCAGGGATTTTAAGGACTTTCGAAGGATTTAAGAAGGCTTCTAAGCGTAGTATTTTTTCACCACGACACTAAAAACCCTTTAAACGGGTTTAAAGAAAGTTTTAAAGACTCACAAAGAAAGATTGAAAGATTTGAAAGATTTAAAAAGGCTTCTACGAGTTGTATTTTATCATGAGATTAAAAACCCTTTAAACGAATTTGGAAAGAGTTTTAAAGATCTTTCAGTGGAGTTTAACAATTTTTTAAGCATTTAAAACGCTTTCTAAAGGATTTTAAGGACTTTTAAAGGTTTTAAGAAAGCTTCTATTTTAGCACAATGACTTTAAAAAACTGAAAAGACTTCGAAAGAGTTGATACTGTTGTCTTTTTAAACCGTTAATAACAGGGGTTTTTTTTCAAAGGTTTCAAAGATTTTTTAAAATGAGCACATGTTTTTATGATCTGAAATTATTTTGGTTTTTTCCGTTTTTTTCCAGTCTTCTTGATTTTTTTTCTTATCATTTCCTCATTTTTTTTTGTGTTTATTTTAATTTAATTCACTACTTGTGCCACTTTTGTCACTCGTTTAACCACCAGCATAGTTTACAAAAAAAATTGCAGTTATTTTTTATTTCCTTGGGACAACAAAAAAATTTCCCTTTCTTAAACGGGTCACTCAACAAGTTTGACTGCGTTAAAGCACAACAACTACAACAACAACATGATCGACCCGCAGCTGAAATCGCGATGTACAATAAAAATAAAGTAAACTAAAGTAATTAAAAAGAATTAAGTTCAAAATACAGCTTATAATAAAAAAACCATTTAAAAAATAACTTGAAAGGAAGCCAAACATGAAAAGAGTTGAAGAAGAAGAAAAATGAAAGAAGTACAAAAAATTATCCCTTCTGAATACTTCACATTTTTTTGCTTCAACGAAAGCGCAGATTTTCAAGCAAATTTCATGGCATACTTTTGGGCTGTCGCAGAAAACCTGCCAAAGAATCGACCGTCAGCGTCTGCGTCGATAGGAGCGTCGCCGTCGACAGCGTCATCAGTGTTTCATTTGTGGAGTGCGTTTCATGCGTTGCTTTTAACGCAGTATTGCTTGGCAAATCATTGGAAACAGTGGCGTAGCGTGTATTTCTGCCACCCGGGGCCGGTTAGAAATATTCCGCATATACATAGCTACTTCGGCTGACCCCGATAGCTCTGCCGCCCGGGGCATTTTCCCCCCTGATCCCCCACGCTACGCTACTGATTGGAAATGTTAAAATTAACACTTGATGACGTGCGATATAATTTTTTCCTATCGACAAAACAATTTTATGCAATATTTTATGCAATCTGTTTTTACTGGTATTTTTGTTAGTTTTCACTGAGCAACAACTCGGAGGTCAGTTTAGAAAATTTATTGTTACTACAACAACAACAACTCTGAATACAAATAAAACAACAAATTAATTACTTTTCCCTCCTTTTTGAGCGTTTTTGCTGTTGCACGATTTTCAGTGAATCGTTATTTTATTTTATTTTTTTACATTTTGTTTGTACTCCTGAATTGTCACCGATACAATGATTGCTGTTATTTTTACAACAACTTTGAAGCTCTTGATTGATTTTGTCATCATGTTTGTTGTTGTTCTTGTTTTGTTTTGTTTTGATTGTATTTCTTTTTGTTTCTTTCCTCATCTTAACCAGGAAAAATAATTAAATGAATGCGGAAGTTTTTTGTTTTTTAAAGAAACCGGTTTTAAATCCAAGAAACTTTATTAACGCGTTGGAAGCTTATTTACATTATTAAATATTGAAATTATATTCATAAAATGTGCATATTTTTTGATAAAAAACGCTTTTAAAATTAGATAATAAAGAAAAACTACGAGAGCAAAAATTATTATTCATTAAATTCAATTATTATTTAATTATTCATTACTTAATTTACTCAGTTTGTGTTTTTTTTAATAAACTATAGTATAAGTTACTAGGGTTATTTTTCTGCTGACAATTTTACCAAAACTAAGCGAATAAACATTCAAAACTTAAGAAGTTTCGGTTATAAATTCTATGTTAAAAATTAAGCGTAAAAACGTGCTCTCCGAAAGAACGTGATTTAAATGAAAATGCAACAATTATAAAAATAAAAGCGTCAATAACAGTTTATTTTTCACCTGAAAAAGTGTTACTAGCTATAAATAAGAATGAAAAAAATTAATAAATAATTTGAATTCACCGAATAACGAGTGAGCAGCAACGAGTAATAAACGCAACAGTTTGCAGAACAACAAAAACAGCTGCTGCTGCATTCCTATATTCGTGTTTTCCTTCAACGAATCCCGAAAGACGAACGAAGTGCGATGTGTGCCGAAGACATCCACTCCTACATACGAATAAATCTTGAATGCAAATACTGTTGCTTGCCTCATTGGCCGGTGTCAGACGAAGCCTCTTGAGACCGCCGCAAAAAACTTCCTCATTTCGACTTCCCTGGGAGCTCATTTCTATATGCAACGACGTCGCTGTTTTGAAGCCTTGTAATCTGTATTGTGGCTTTGTACTGTGTACATATAACATGATGTTGTTATGTTTGCCATGACTGCCAAAACATTTGCTAAAAAACTTTATTTCTCTCTTTGGTTATCTCTCTCTTTTGAACGAATCGAATACTATGACGTCTTTTTAGCCGTTGTATTGGGTGTCCGCAGCGTCGCTTGCTTTGTTGGCAGTCCGACTCTGTTTGTAGCAATCGCGACGGCTGTTTTTGCACTAAACTTGGATTAAGCCGCGTTTTAAACGCATTGATTTGCGAATTTTAATTCACAAGAAAAGTGAAGCTGATGCGAGAAAGTCGTGTTTTTATTGGTATTGTTTTTTTTCTTGTTAAAAAGACGTGATCAAAATTAAAACCATTTACAGCAACCAAGTTTTGAAATAGTATTTAAAAGTAAAATAAATAAATAAATCACATTCAAAGAAAAGAAAAGAAAACTGAAATGCATTTCATTTAAGTGATAATATGCAAAAATGTGTCCAAAGTTTTAGAATTTCTTTTAACATATCAAATAAATAATATGAAACTAAAATTAAAGATTTTCCAGTGAAAACAAAAAAGTGAGAAAAAAAGGTTGCTTTTGGATTATAAAAACAACAACAAAAACAACAACCGAAACATCAACAAAAACAGCAACAACACGAACAACGAAAAGTCCTCTTACAACAATGATTCTCACCTCAAATCTTATCGGTCACTGGGAAAAGTTGTCGCAGACGACGCACACCAACCTGGCCATTTTCACGTTCCTCTTCATGCTCTGCGCTTTCGAGGTGGTCCTCATGAAGCTGACGACGAACAGCAGCAGCAGCACCAGCGGCGGAGCGGGCAGCGTTGGCTTTCTGCTGGCCGACGCCGACTTCGATGACTCGAGTGAATACGAAGAAGATATTTACTACGAGGAGCTGCACAACAACTACGATCAGTGGTCACGGCGACGCATGCGTTTTCGCAGACGTCAGCAGCGCTTGGAGCAGGAAATGTTGCATCAGTTACAACTGCAACAACAACAACTGCAACTACAACAGTAACACCAGCAGAAACAACAACTACAACACCAACAACAACATCTTCAACATCAATGATCACCGAAAACATTTGCTTATAATAAAGAAAAGAAAACAAAAAACAATTCCCGATGGAGTGAAAGTACTCGAAAGTAAACTTTTTCATGAATTCAGCTTCATTTCTGAAATGTTAATTAACAAAACTTATTATTTTTATTATTCTTCAATTCAACTGCTTTAAAATTTCGTGATTTAAAAACGTAATCATCAGCATCAGATGCCTTTAAATAGAAATCTGGTTTAACTTCATTGAATCATGAAGAGCGAAACTCGAGAAGCGCCACTGAGCGATCATGACGTGATTCCGCTACGGAACTGTAAACAAACGTATTCTTTTTCTTTAATTAAAGCAGAAGAAACTTCAAAAAACCTCCTTGAAAAAGTATTCAGGACGAAAAAATTAATAATCTTGATGCAATGATTATTTAGTGTTTTGAAGCAGATGATTTATCAGTTGATGTTTATTTTTATTATTGTTGGTAGTTTTTTTATTCAATTTGTTGATGTTAATTTTCTGTTCTTTCTTGTATATTTTAATTTATGAATTTTGAAAACCGAAATTGTTTCTAAAATAGTGTTTTTTAGATTTTACCTAAATTTTAATTTATATTGTATGTCCATGTGGACATACAGAGAGTATATACGAATATATACTGTGTGTATAAAGTTTTTGTTTTATGATTTAAGATTGCGTAAAGATGTTTAAGTTGTTTTATTTCTAGTTTCTTAAATTAAGCTAAAGATTTGTTGAGTATTTTTTTCATCATTCAAAATATATTTGGCGAAATTTTGTGATATTTTTTCTCCCTTAAAAGAAATGACAAATTTATGGATTTATTTATTATAGTGAAAATATTTAAATTAGAAAAACGAAGAACAAAAATTCAAAATTCAAAATAAAAATAAATAAAAACAAACGAAAACTTGTTTACGAAAATATTTTTATCTATTTGAAAGAAAATCAATTTTTCATAATTGTTTCCTTTCTTTTGTAATCCATTCAATACACATTCTTCCCTCCTTCTCCCTGTTGGCCACGTTAAGAGTGATTTTATAACCAACCTCGTTGTGCTTCCGCATTCAAAACACAGACACAATCGTATTCAGCCACTAAATTTTAGTTTTAGTTTAGTTTCCAACGAAGAAGAAGTAAAAGTGGAAAAAATCACTGAATGAAGGAAAAACAAGCAAACACAAAAGCAACAAAAAATAATCCAGTGTTAAAACTACACACGGGAAACACGGGAAATACAACAAGAAGGAGGATGGGTGGGGTAGTAGGGTGTTAGAGGAGTTGAGGCGTAAACCAAGCTGACAGCAGCAGCAGCAAGTAGAAGTACATGTGCCTTTAACAGTGTCTCACACTAACACTATCATTAACAGTGTCATCAACAGTGTCATCAACAGTGTTATCAACAGTGTCCTTAACAGTGTCTCACAGTGCCTTCAATTATGTCTTTAACAGTGTATTTAACACTACCTTTAACAGTGTCCTCAACAGTGAATAACAAAGGATAACAGGATTTTTTTTTTTAATAAAATTGATTACGATTAAATCAGCAATCAATTTATGAATGAATTGAATTATGAATTATGAAAAAAACAAAGAATTCAGTCAGTTCTTCCATGGAAACTGTTAACCAATAGAATGTTATGGAAAAAAGTGAACAGAGAAAAGAATACCGCTCAACGAAACTGCAACAAAACAAATTAAATTAAATCAACTTGAGAAAAAATAAGGAAACAAATAAATCGGTTAAAGAAAAATCGGAAAAAATCGTCGGAATTAAAACAACGTCCAAAAAATCAAACTCGAAAAACAACAAAAGAAAAAATAAATGAATTAAAAACTTCGCCAGAGAAAATAATCACAAAAAACCGAATAAAATTAAATTTTTCAACATACTCTCCATAAACTTTAAAATATGAGTTCGAGGTTTAGAACTAAAATAGAAAAACAACAACAAAAATTATAAAACAAAATATTTTCAATGGTGAGAAACAATGACGCTATGCGTGTCATCGGAATCATCATCGGAGCGCCATTGAAACGAGAGCAACTGAAGAGGAAGCTGAAGAAAGAAGGAGAGAGAGCGAGATAGACGGTGGGGAGAGAGAGCGATGCTCTTTTAACATGTCGAAAAGAGACAGCGAATGGCGAATGACGTCGACAAACCAGTTAAAAACAAGAACTTTTTATTTAACAGTTTAATAAACAAATAAATTTAAAAAAAGAAGGAACGAAGTAGAAGATGCTGAATATTTATGAATTTACTTTTATATAATTTACTTTTTATATATTGTGTTATGTAATGAGATGTTATGAGTACAAAGAAACAATAAAGAAAAACCAAAAATAGTTCCAACAGCTGGTTTCTTTTTAAAAATTCTATAAAACAAACATCGTTCAACGCTTTTCAAAGTTTGATGTGTATTAAAAAGAGCAAATCTTGCAATTATTTGTGGAAAACTTTTTAATTTTTTTACGCATTAAGAAATTAAACTTATACAAATTTTAAAAAGAAAACAGCCGATGGCCCAACCTATGGTATCATGCGTTGTGTTTTTAATATAAAAAAAATTACGTATTCACATTAAATAAAAACAGAAAAATTAGAAAAAATTATATTGTATGAAAAGTTTTCCTTCCTCCTCATTTAAATGAAATATAATATTTTTTTTTTCTTTTCTATTTTTTTCCAATTGCAGCAAATTAGTTGACAGGAAGAAGAAAAAACAACTGCAACAACAACAGGAAATCAACAACTGCAACGTTTGCTGTGCGAAAATCGTTGATCGAGATGCAAAAAGGTGAATTTAAAGAAAAGGGGAAAAAATGGGAGAAATGAAAAAATGAGTTCAATTTAATTAATTAATCACTGTAATTTTTGTGCATTGATTTCAAAGGATTTTTATTCATTTCATCGTTTTTGTCCCACTTCAGCTCAGTGTTGTGCAGCATCTGCAACGAGTTGGTTTGCCGCAACTCCAGATGCGCCAATCGTCGTTTCCAAAGCGCTCAGTGGGAGTGTCAGACGTGCCACTCCTCGCAGCAGTCGCTGGCGCACACCTCCTCGTGGGTGGCCGAACAGATGTCCTTCAACCAGCACAAGTTCGTCTATCCGATGAGAGCACGCAGCGAGATCTGCATCCCGATCAGTGATCACAACGACAGCAATTCAATGAGTGAGTATCGAGAGAGTGAGAGAGAGAGAGAGAGAGAGAGAGAGAGAGAGGGGGAGGGGTGGGGGGGAAGGGAGGAACATTCAGTTGCAAACTGGCTTTGATTTTAAACCTTTGAAGGGAATTAACCATTTTTGTATTAATTTTGTCCTTTCAGTTTTCGAGAGTGTGAGTCAGGTTGGTGCGGCATCCAACTCCACGGCCGCTATCGGGGCCGGCAGCGAGGCAGGCGCCAGCATCAGCAACGAGCAGAAGCTGAAGATACGCGAATACGTCGAGGAGCTGGTGGCCGAAATGCTGGGCGGCTCTCCTCTGGACAGTGTAACTGTGGGTCAGATGTCCAAAAGCGAAGGTTGTAAGTAAACAGAATCATTTAAGAAAACTTGCGAAAATGCGAAATTCAATCAAAGAACTCAAATTAAATGAGATCAACGTTTAATGTAAGGATTAAGTAGAATTCAATTTCATTTGTAAGTAGTTATGATATGGTTGATAAGGAGATTTATGCCGAAATATCTTTCTAAAAAAAGCGTAATTTTCATCATTTGCTTTGAAGCATACTTTCAGGCTTTTTTGTCAAAGTACTCATTGCTTTGTGACAAAAAATGCTTGCCTACTTTTAGGCAGTCCTTACTTTAGTACGGTTTGGAAAGCTTTTACCCACATTTGTTGTCATTTGTTTGGATTTTATCGCTCTTGTAATATCTCTCTTAATCGCAATTCTTTCCTTCTTTTCTTGTTTTTGTTATTATTATTCTCTTTCTACTTTCGCACACCTCGCAAAGATTTGTTGCTCTTCGAGAAATATCACTCGAAGTTGAGTAACTTGTTGATAAGCATGGAAAACGCACTCAAAGCGGCGGTGCGCAATCGAGGTGAGTTCAATTGAAACCAGTTGCATTTCACCTCAGAGGTGAATGAATGAATGTTCGGTTATTAATTTGCTTGCGGATGTATGTGTGGTGAGTGATTAGGGCGAAGGAAGGGGGTGAAGAGATTCAAAGCGTTGGTGAATTTATTTAATCGCCTTATAAGCGACTATTATTAATTGTGATTAACTATTATAATATGGACTTTGGTAATAAATACGAGAGGGCAACCAGAAATGCACACGAGATGTGCGAATAGATAATTAATATATGGATGTACAGTTCAATAAGATTACAGCTGATGTATTATGTGTACATGTGTGTGTTGATGCTAAAATACTCGTAAATTTTGCTAAAATGTTGCTAAGAAACTGTTTCCTAAGATTCATTTTTTAGGAACATTTTAATTACATTTAATTTATTTATTTTAGTATCAATAAAATTAGGAAAGCATGTTTTATTTAATGAATTATTCCTCAATCTCTGGTATTGTGTAAATATAAATTTAATGTTAAAAACTATTAATAACCCTGAAAGATGATGAGAACCTTGTTTATTATATACAATGTGCTGCACAACATGTTTAGGAACAGTAACATTTGGAGTCCGTGCAACATGCTGCACCGGCAACACGACGTTTTTTCTAATAAACGAACGAAGAGTCGAACGAATTAAGATCGCATGTTATTATTTTCATACTGTTTTCACAATAAAAAATTACAAACCATATTTGCAATATTTTAATAAATGTCTTTAAAAAATGTCTCTTTAGACCTGGAAAATAATGAAAACATTTTTAAATGCAAATTAATTAAGAAGATGTCAATTGTTTACTCCAGGTTTCTTCTGTTCATATTTTTAATTTTTCTTTTTTTATATTTTTTTTTTATTTTTTTTTATTACTTTATGAATAGTCTCATATTTTATTGATACATATGAATGTATTTCGATCCATTGTTTACTTATGCATTGTTCACTTATCATTTAATTTCATTTTGAACTTTAAATTAATAACAAGCGATAACATAAACAGAAGATTTCAACGAAACACTTCGAAAATAACTTAAATCACTTAAATTCAAAGAAGTTAATCTGAAATCTATTTAAAATCGAATCTTTCGGCTTTGAACTTGAACTTTAGATTCAATTTAATATTGAATTAAATTTAATTACACTTAATTGTGGTTTTTTACAAATTATTGCCGGCGAATTTAATTTTTTGTAAGTGACTACAATTTTTTTATACTTTATTAAAAACATATTTTATTATAAAGATGACATGGTATATAAATTGCAAATCACAAAAATAAATTCAATTAATTTTGGGAAACTGTTTATTTTTTCTACTTTTTCCTTAAAATTCACATTTCGACAGAAACTATAAAAAATCAAATCTGTATATTAATCATACAGAGAAACTGTGAAAATATTAAATGATCATTCAAGTGATTTAAATTGTTACCAAATAAGTTCACAACGTGTACAAAAGAATGAAGAATTATTATCAACGTCAAACGATTTTCACTCATAATAATAATAATAATAAAACATAATAATAGTAATGATTATAATAATAATAATAACAGGGAAAACAACAACAATAATAAGTGTAAAAATGGCAATAATAGTGAAAATAACAACAACCAACAAATTCGCAAACAGTAGCCGCAACAAAGAAAAAGCTACAAAAGACGAACAATAATAATAAGTAAATAACTAAAAAAGAAAATAGTAAAAAAAATAGTAAACCATGCTCTTGCGGAATAACTAAATAACAACAACGAAATATTAACTAATTATCGATCAGATGAGTGTTAAAATGAGAAATTATTGGCTCCATCGAAAGAAAGAGAAAAACAGAGAAAAAGATAGATAAACAAAGCGATAGAGAAGGAGTAAAGAGAGAGAGAGTACGAGACTAAGTAGCAAAAAAGTAATAAAAACATCATATTTTCTGTTGATTAGATACGCGAATTTTATTTACTCCAAAAAAAGGCAGTCAGTTGAAAGACGCGACTCGCCGCGTTAAAAACACATGTTTTTTTACGGCAAAAATTTGAATTCTTTTCCAGACATGAGTAAAAATTCAATTCAAAAAAAGAATAAATAAATAAAATATAAAATAAACAAGCCATATAAAAACCAGACACGAAACAAAGAAAGAAAACAAAAAGTTTAGAAAAGTAATTGAATAATATTATTAGTTAAATACTGTGATTAAATTTAATTGTAATTAAAGTACCATTCATTATAATATAATTAATAATTATATAATCAATATAATTAACACTTGACACATTACTATAAAAGTTAATACAAGTTGCTTGATTGACGTCATGACAAAATGACTGATAAGAAATGTTGGAAAATATTTTTTCCGCAGACTTGAAATGAGTTTAAAAAGATGATGAAGAAAGAACAACATAAAAACTCGGCCTAATTTGTAAACTTTTTAATGCAGATTAAAAGATACTCTTATCTAAGAATTTGCTTAGATAAAAATAATAACGAAAAACAAACAAAAGATAATAAAACTGATAAATATTAAACACAAAAATACGAAAATAAAACGCGAAGTTTGTGAATTCCTTTTATTTGTCATTCATTAAGTTTTAAGTCATTAAAACTTTGAGTGACTCCTCTTTTTCTAAACTTTTTGTATTTTTGTTTTTGTATTTTTTTAAAATTTGTTTTGTGTAGTAGTTAAATAGCCACACTAAAAATTCAAATTTTTTGAACACAACAAACAGTGAATACTGAAAATCAAACAATAAAAAACAAAAAAAAAAACAATGGAAACAAAACAAAAGCTTGTAAAAAATTAATGTCAAAGCCAAAACGAACACAATAACAAAAAACCGCAGATCTGGCAACGTGTGAATGCTGCCAAATTAAATACAACAACAAAAAGTGTTATTATTTGTAAATAGGAAAGAAAAGATAAAAACAAAACAAAAGCAAACAAAAGAATCAAACAATAAAGAAACAAAACAAAAAACCAAAAAAAAAAACCCACAAATTTAAGTGAATACTTTTTTTTAATGTATTATTTATAGAAACTAATACTGTAAATAAATATTAAAGATAAAAACAATAAATAATCACAAATTGTAAAATAAATAAAAAAATAAAATATCAAACGTTAAAATTATAAATAAAAACTGAAAATTAAAACCTAACATGTAATAATTAAAAATTAAAAACTAAAAATTAAAAAGTAATCATTAAAAGTTTAACTCGGAATAACTAAGGACTGAAAATCAGAAAAAAAGTTATTTCAAAATCTTCTGGTATATTGTATTTAAATTTTAAAAAAATCTAAAATAGAAAGTTCATGCTTTTTAACAGCGACAAGAAACCGAAAAATGCTCCTTTAATATTTTTTATTTATTATTTATACATTATTGTGGATTTATTTTAGTTTTCTGTTTTATTTTTTATTATATTTTTCCTTACTTTCTTTTCTCGATTCACTTTTGCTGACCTTGAATAGGTTCCTAAAAAGCCAGATCAGATGTCATTTCTGTAACATTTTTATTATCAGCGTCTAGTTTAAAAACATCGCCAAACTTTTAACATTTTTAGCTGTTGTTTTTTGACATTTTTTTTCTAATTAATTTTTCAATTATACTATCAAGTAAGCTGTATGTTTTGATGTTTTTTATAGATTTAGTTGAACGACTTCCCTCTCTCTGTCATTTAAAATCTTTCGATATTTTAAGTTCTAAATTCTACTAAGTTCGTAATTCGGACATAACAAAAATCCAAACTAATGGGAAAAAATCTTAGCTAAACTAATAAAATATAATTGAATCTGTTTGCGTGATGTTTTATTAAGGAAAAGAACTTTGAATCGTTTTTGATCTCTGATCGCAATTAACGTGGATAATAATAATAAATACAATAATAAAAACAACAAGAACAACAACAACCGCTCAACAACTATTTCAAGGATGATCGAGAGTTGCTTACGTTACTTTTTACGCTTACGTAAGATATTAAGTTAAGTGAAGTAATCTTTACTTGTTAGCAACAAGTTAGTGAATATAAAATAAAGACAATATCATAATTAAATAATATAATAATAAACAGTGGCAAAAATACAATTGGAATACATATACAATACAATTAAATACGAAAATTAGAAAATCTTTCATTTGAATAGCTTTTAATTAAACAACAATTTAAAAACAATAAAAGCAGGTGGTATTTACATAAATATTAACAAATTACCTATTATTTAAATATAAGTGATGCAAAGGGCAAAAAATTGATGCATGCATGAAAAATCATAGAAATTATTAGAGATTAAAAAAAATCATTTTGCAACAGGTAACAAAATAGAAAAACTTATTCGAGCAGAAAAATGTTAGCTGCACGAGTAAAAAATTAAATAGTATACAACAACACTATCTACTTCAGCTATAAACAAACACGCAAACAGCGAGACAAAACATCGTATCTAGCGTTCTCTTTCATGAAACTTCAGAGACTTCATGAAGAAAACAAGGAAGAAAATCTTATTTCAAAGTTGAGTTGAAATTCATGCAGCTTCAGGACAGCGGCGATGACAAGGACGATGATTAATATGAAGACGATTACGAGGACGATGATTAATACGAAGACGATTACGAGGTCGATGATTAATACGAAGACGATGACGAGGACGATGATAATTTGGTTCGTACGATTTACGAAGCTTCAATCGAGCGACGATGACATCGCGCATTAGAAAGCATGTCATTTGTTGTTGCTTCTCGCTTCCAAATATTAGCAAACCATATGAAGACACTTGTTAAGTAATTTCAGTTGCGTTGTAACAAAACAAAACAACACATACGATGCTTTGTTGTTGCAAAAACAATACAAAATTATAACATTTGCGATATAATCATTGAATCCGCCACGTTTTTTCAATTATTAAGGAACATACGACGCGACCAGTTCGATGCAGTCGCCATGCAGTCGGCGTCTATTCAGCATGCAGTGGAGCCTGCAAGGTGCAAGGTGTTTACGGTGCATACACTCAATCAATACTCGTTGCTGCGCTCAATCAATACTGCGCTCCTCTTTTCATGCGCTTCGATATCGATTTTTCTTGTTTGTTGTTATTTTCCATTTCTTATTTAATTTAATAATAACATTTAGATTTTCTTAGCATTCAATGATATCTATGTGACACATTTATATACAACTTAAAGCACCTGGAATATTTGCACTTAAATCTCGAAACTTTTTTCACTTCTCTTGTAAAATAAAAAATAAGAATGGATTTTCTATTCTGTAGTTTCTATTGAATCAATTTTCTTTAGAATTCATCACAAAATGTAAAAATCACCATCAACCTGTCATAAAGACACGAGCAAGCTTTTTAAATCTTGCCTTAAATCTTATTTAATAATATTAATAATATACTATAATTTATAAGATTATCGAGTATAAACACTGTTACAGTTGAACTTGAATGTCTTAAAGTCTGTCTGAAAACTATTAATAACTTCGCATTTAATTTTAATTGATTTTAATGAGCGGCAGAAAACACTATAAAAAATTATCGAAAGAAAAGTTTTTCCGCTCATTTTAAATCAGGAAATGCAAAAATTTAGCGAAATAAATAATAAACTCATTTAGTCAATAATATTGGCGCTTTTTCACTCATTCCTATTTTTAGTTACTTGCATTTGCATTTACTATGAAATTTTAAATAATTTAAACAATAATATTTGCAATAATCAGCTTTGAAAATTATTTACATGCTAATTGAATATCGTAGTTTTAGTTAAAGTTGTAAGAAATTTTTAATTTAAATTCAAATACATACTGAAAAATAACGCAACTTAAAAGCTGTGTTGAATTCACGCAACAACAACTGCAAAAAATAGTAATAATAACAACAAATACTAACAACAGCAACAAATACAACAATAATAACAACAACAACAATAAATAATAATAATAATAATAAAAAGAAGTAAATATAACAAAATGAAAACTAAAAGTGAAAAAATGGTACCGTTTTAGATTCTTCCTCAAAAATGTAGCAGCAAGAAATAATAACAACAACAACAACATCATATCATATGCGTGACAAACTCAATTAACGAATAGAAAAAATTTCAAAAGTATTACAAATACTTAAGCAAATAGTATTTAACAATAATTTACAACAATAAAACAATAATTTAACAATAGTATTTAACAATAATTCCGAAAGATTGTTACATATTAAAACTATTACAATTCTTATTCTATTCAAATTTTTTTAATGACATTTTTTAAAGGAAATAATCTAAAAATCGTAATTAATTGAGATAAAAATCCATAATAAAAGACACAACAATAATTAACTGTCAATGTAATGCTTATATTCAAGTATCTACGAGATAGTTCTTGGTGAAGCAAAAAAAAAAGAAAAAAAAATAAAAAATAGAATAAAAAGCATGGACTTCACTCTGGGCGTTATAACCGGCATTTATGCCGTAGTCGCCCTCTTTATCTCCTACATCGTTTACATCATAGAAGTGAAATTAGGTGAGCTGAATACTTCCCGATCGTCTATTGACTTTATTTGATTTACATATTTTTTAGTACTATTTAATATCAATAAACGAATATTTAATAATCTCTTGTAACTAAGTTACTAAAAGGTCGATATGTCTGCATGTCCTTCGCATCCTTTCCAATTGTCAACTAAAGCATGCTGAACTACAGCACTGTGCTGAATACTCTGCTGAATGACTCTCAATGAATATCTCTCTCTCTCTCTCTCTCTCTTTATAAATGTCATATTTTATACTACTACATTTGTTTTTACCGCCTGATGGTTAGATTTTTTGTTGTTGTTGCAATCTTACAGATCTTCCTGCACAAGTGAATGGCCATCACCTGACCAGTAGCAACACCAGCATCAATAATGTTCTTCACACGAACCACAACAACAACACCACATTCATCGATGTGTCACAAACACGTCTGCGTCAGCTAATCGAAACAATCATTGCTGAGACCCTGCGCTTTCCCGTAACGCTGACGACATCGTCGGCCATCTCGGAAGTGTCTTTCGAAACGCATCGCAATTGTGGCAACCGCTTGACTCAATCGAACGGTGATGCCAAACAGCGACATCGTACGGAGCATTATTTTGAGCCCAAAATCTATCAGGAGCTGTTGGCCACTGCGGTACTTAATAAGGTGAGTGTATCCACCGTTTATGTTTACCACGTGATGGGTTATGTTAAGTGAGTCCATCTGTTTGTAATGCACAGAAGGAGAGAGCAAGCTTTTTAAAACTATGCAATCTTAATCCACGTCCAGATCGCTTCCAGAGTCGATTAGCGAATGTTTTCGATTTTGGAACACGAAATACAGTAGATGTAATGGGCGTAATCCTCCCACACTCACGGAAATAGACATTGCGAAACTACCAGAAGAACCTTTACCGATGAATACCCTTCAAAACTTAACTGAACGTGATTGGTAACGCACTGTAAACCGCAGTTATTCCACTCGAGTAAGCTGTTTATTTGAAATCAATAAAATGTCAAGTGGTTGTTACTGTGATAAGTCAACGAACCGTATAATGATTGGTCTTCATTGGTGTCGAAATGTCATTCGATCGACTCGCAACTTGACATGTCTGTAAGAAGCAAAAAAGAAAATGCACCCTTAACAAGTCTGTAGATATGTATGACAAGTTATGTATGACAACTTGTGTATGACGTTTAGACATATAAGTCGGTACTTGTACTTGGTGGCCAAACCTACTGGCGCCGTTCTAAAATTAGATCCGCCTTAAAAACATGTCGCCGACTTTCATTTAAATGCGTCCACATAAATGCATAATATTTTCGTTTAAATTCTTATTTCTTATTTGGTTTTTTTTCATTCTCTCGTGTCTGTAAAAACCACACATCTATTTTAACAAATTTGTTCAACATTCTACGACGGTATTCTATTTTTTATTATTGTACATTTTCATGCTTTTAGGGCTTCTTTCCATTTCTTAACGATGTGAACAAATTCGCTTTTGCCTCAAGTGACAAGTTTCGACATAGATTTCCATCGCAGACTTAATTAGTTCGTCGTCAACTTTTAAGCGTAACTGTTGAACGGATTTTTGAAACAAATATAGCAAAATCTAGAGAACTTTTAAACCCACTAAAAACCTGCAAAGTCATAAAACCGGATTTGTACGGGACTTTATACAGTCCAGGATTACATTGAAGCTGTTTTCAATCTTCACTCTATGGATTAAGTTTAAATCGCAATGGAAGACAATTCAAACGTATTTTATAGTTCCGAAAATTTGTAGTTCATTCGTTTTTCATTACCAACCACCGTTTCATTTGACCGTTCCAGAAAGGGAATAAAAAAAACAAAGATTAAAATACAAGGATTAAATTGAAGTTTACATATCACGAATTTCGCATAATTCTCGAATCAGAATACTAATATACACAATTCTTCAGTTACGCCATCTAACATCTTACATAATGGACTTTACTAAGCAGAGAATGGTTTTTATAAACAGCTGTTTATACACGGAAGGGAATTTTTTCTGTCTTCAATTCTATCTGTCTCGCTCTGCATCTCGCTTTCTCTTTATCTATCTTCGTTTCTCTTTCTCCCCCTCTATTCGCTCAGATTAATAAAGTAATGACTTTAAGACTAAGAATTTCGAATTTCCAGTTGACAGACTCGGTGTTAGATTTCTAGATTCCATCCTTCATATTTAATCTCAGAATTTTTTCAATATAACACTTGTATAATTCAAAATTCTTAAACATTTTATAACTGCTAATTTTTATCATTTTCTTGTCATACTTACAAAGATTGCGGACAAACAAGGAAATGTCTATCGTTTATCTGAAAGTAGTCCCGACTTTACAACACCCGATGCCAACCAAAACTTTAAAGAGAATCCAAAAAGCTCATCTTCTGGTAGCTCCATAGGACCCCGTAGCGATTTTAGTTTCACGGATAACGATCAAAACTTACTCAACGTAAGTGTTACTTTCATTGCCACATTTTTCCTCATCTCACTTCTTTCCCATCGCTCTCATTCTCTTCGAAACCAGCTCAGCAAAGGTGATGACTTTTCTCCCTATGGTTCTCATTCGAATCTTAATACTGACGGTACAACACTTCAATTGGATGCTGGGCGGGAATCAGCACTGAGTGATTACATAGCCGCTCACTTGGTTCCGCTACCAGATCTATCAGCACCCGCCACTGAATCTGAGGAGGATGGTAAGATTTCAGCAAACTATTAAAGTCTTCTATTTATCTACAGTATCCTATACAGATTATAATTCCGCTACGTCAAATCAAGTCGGGGAAGGTAACTGGGAGGATAATTGGCTGTTCAAAAAGAAGAAAACCTCACTCAGTTCGAGTGTTACTGTTGGTAGCGTTGGCATGTTAGTTCCCGCTCCCAAAGATGATGTGAGGGCACAAATTGGGGATAAAATAGCCGACGATATAAGCGACTTATCTGAAATGGGCTCTGATACTGATGATTCCTCGCTTGAGTTATTACGCGACCAGTTAGATCCACTGAATGACCGCTTACTGAATAAACACTTAATTGGAGGAAAGAACACGAAGCTGGTTCTGGACGAACTAATGGAACGTACCAGTATGATGTCCAATACTACGCTTGGCGATAATGAGCCTATATATACGGAAACCAAAAACGAACAAGTGTGTAAATCAACAACAGCGAAAACCGAGGCCATCAATAAAGACGTTACTAAGTCAATACTTCAAAGTAGTCCACCCAGCATCGATACAATGACAGAACCCAGCGAACCAGTGATTCTTCTACCGCCATGCAATTTCGATGATGAAGGAAATATATCAACCTTTTCCGAGGATCTAGATACTATAAATACCACAGCAGGTAATTCTTTCTTCCACTTCTATTTGCTTCTCTTAGATACCCATAGAATAATTGCTATGCTAACCCTTTAGTTACGTAACAGAATCCAAATATAAAATCTGTAAGCATGGATTTCCCTTATGATTTTTTTATATGGCTAGAGATATACATAGATTCCGGACCTATAGAAACCGCTTTTTTCCGGTATCCCCTTTAGAGTATCTTTGAATAAGAAACCTCATTCAGACGTCGCCTGTGTTTTCAGACCCCTTGAATATAATTGAAGTCGTGCTTGCCACCGAAGACTTCATTGGATTTAGTACCGACGTTGAGGTTTTTGACTCAAACCCTGACGAAATAACCCCTGATTTATATGACACACCTAACTCACCATCTGTCATAGAAATACTAGCAGCCATTGCTTTGGGTCCAATGTTAGCAATACCCGCATCAGAACAGTCTGTACTAAATCCCACCGAAATGGCTTCGTTGAAAGAATTAAGTGATTTGGCACTCGCGGAAATTAAGTCAAGAGATACACATTCAACGCATCATATTTTAGGAGTTATACACGAGGAAAGCATAGAGGATGAATACACAAAAGCCACACTGGAATCTACCGAAATAGAGCTTTCAGGAATGTCCTCAACAATACCTGAACCTGCAAAGATTGAGTGCGAACAAACAAATACACAAACTAACAATGAAACAGACCAAACAGCATTTGAAATAACACCAACCTCTGAAATTGTATCATCACTACTGCAAGATCCTATTTTACCGTCAACAGAAGGCACTATTACTCAAGAAATCAGCAGTCATACAGTACCACCTTCGGATTCTGATACGATTGAACCACCAAGCTCAGAAATCGAAAAGCCAAATCCTGTAGTTGTTGAAAGTGATTCCTTGATTTCACAATCAGATGCAATTAGAGAAGCAAACACTGCACACATACTACTGCCTTCAATTCTCAATTCAGCTACAGCAATTACGCTAGAACCGGAACATCAGGTTGCACAACCAGAAATTATTAAAACTGAATTCTCTACTCATCGAACAACTCAAGTAACTCTAAAGTCAGAAATCATACCACCTATAAATACTAATCCGGTAAAACAAGTTCCATCAGAACTCAAATTTATAACGTCGCAACTAATTGGTGAAAGTGATCGTAAATCTTCACAGTTCGATCAGCCTCAACAAGCATCAAAAAGGAAACCTTCAGATACTGAATTGGTCGCGCCAACAGAGTTACAATCGGACGAACTGATTGAACCGTTAATGCTTTTTGAAAGTAAGCCCCCAACTAATGAAATACAGGTGGGACCAAAAGTAGACAGAACTCCACCTACAGATATTGAATTGCAAGCAAAACCATCTACAGAATTGAATAAACCTGTGGACCCCTCGGTAGATCCTGAAAATGGCCATTCAACTGCTCAGATAATTCAAATACTAGGATCGACAACAAACCAAATAATAGCGCCTACAAATGCCGAACCGGCCACGTCAAATCTATTACAAATGGAGCAAACAGAGCTCGTGCTTGTTGAAAGTGATCCTTCACCTCCAGTACGGGCGGAACCCGTTGTATCGACAGTAGTGGTTGAAAGTGTGCTCTCTACTCCTCAAACATATCCAACTCATGAAGCTCCACACACAGACACAATGGCACCTTCGGGTACACGACCAGTGGCGCCACCAGCGTTGGAACTGCATGAACCTATGGAATCATCAGAAGTTTTACCAAGTGAACTGTCACCTCCCCAAACTGATCAAACACAGGAAGTACCAAGAATAGATACAACACCTACAGAATCGGAAGCAAACTCATCAACAGCGATAATATTGGAGCAACCTATTGAACAGTCAGTATTTGTTGAAAGTAAACTCTCACCTCGTGAAACAGAACAATTGCAAGAAGCACCAACAATAGATACAACACCACCTTCAGATACAAAATCAATCATTCCATCCCCATCAGGAATGAATGAAACTATTGTACGGTTAGACACAATGGAACCTTCTCATACTGAACAGGACACACTATCGGCAGTACATTTGGAGGCCACAAATCACACATCAGCGTTGCAATTGGAGGAGTCTGCTAAACCTTCAGTAGTTTGTGAAAGTAATCTCTCAACTCTTCAGATAAATCAAAACCAAGAAGCATCGAAAGCAGATAGGATAGCATTACAACTGGCAGGAACTGTAGCATTATCAGCAGTTATTGAAAGTGAACTCCCTTCTAACACAAAACAAATACAGGAAGCCTCAACGGTTGACACAACACCACCTTTAGATATCCAAACGGTCTCACCAGAACCTTCACAACTTAAGGTACCCTTTGCACCGGTGGATGTTCAAAGTGAACTCCTAATGCAATTTCGAGTACAGGAAGCACCGAGGTTGGATAAAACACAATCTTCAGATACCGAATCGGCATTCACAATTGCTTCACAATTGGAGCAACCAGATTCACAATCAGAAGCTTTTGCAAGTGAACTATCAACTGCGAAGACAGAGAAAATAGTGGAAACGTCAAGGATAGATATAACACTACATTCTGATACTGAACCGATCACACCACAAGGGCCACAATCAGAGGAACCATTTGCAGAGTTAGTAGTTGATGAAAATAAACTCTCTACTCCTCTGACAGAACAAACACATGAAGCACCTCAAACAGACACAAAATCGCCTTCAGATACTGAACCTGCCGCATTATCAACCTTAATATTGGAGGAATCTGTTGAGCCGTCGGTTATTGTTCAAACACACGAACTACCTTCAAAAATCGAACCGATCGCACCACAAATCTCACAACTTGAGGAACCAGATGCGAAAGCACTAGTTGTTCAAAGTGAAGTATCATCTCCCCCGACAGAAAAAACACCGGAAGCACCACAGATAGATACTATACCACCTTCAAATATCGAACCAATCCCTCCAGAAGTCTCACAAGTTGAGGAACCAGTGGTAGAATCAGTAGTGGTTCAAAGTGAACTATCATCTCCTCCGACAGAACAAACACCGGAAGCACCAGGGATAGATACTCCACCACCTTCAACTATAGAACTGATTGCACCAGAAGCATCACAACTAGAAGCAGCTGCAGAATCAGTAGTTATACAAAGTGAACTATCATCTCCTCCGACAGAACAAACACCGGAAGTACCAGGGATAGATACTCCACCACCTTCAACTATTGAACCGATCGCACCAGAAGCCTCACAACTTGAGGAACCAGCTGCAGAATCAGTAGTTGTTCAAAGTGAACTATCATCTCCTCCGACAGAACAAACACCGGAAGCACCAGAGATAGATACTCCACCATCTTCAACTATTGAACTGATTGCACCAGAAGCATCACAACTAAGGGAAAAAGCTGCAGAATCAGTAGTTGTTCAAAGTGAACTATCATCTCCTCCGACAGAACAAACACCGGAAGCACCAGGGATAGATACTCCACCACCTTCAACTATTGAACTGATCGCACCAGAAGCCTCACAACTTGAGGAACCAGATGCAGAATCAGTAGTTGTTCAAAGTGAACTATCATCTCCTCCGACAGAACAAACACCGGAAGCACCAGGGATAGATACTCCAACACCTTCAACTATTGAACTGATCGCACCAGAAGCCTCACAACTTGAGGAACCATCTGCAGAATCAGTAGTTGTTCAAAGTGAACTATCATCTCCTCCGACAGAACAAACACCGGAAGCACCAGGGATAGATACTCCAACACCTTCAACTATTGAACCGATCGCACCAGAAGCCTCACAACTTGAGGAACCAGCTGCAGAATCAGTAGTTGTTCAAAGTGAACTATCATCTCCTCCGAAAGAACAAACACCGGCAGCACCACAGATAGATACTACACCACCTTTAAATATTGAACAGATCTCACCAGAAGCCTCACAACTAGGGGAAAAAGCTGCAGAATCAGTAGTTGTTCAAAGTGAACTATCATCTCCTCCGACAGAACAAACACCGGAAGTACCAGGGATAGATACTCCACCACCTTCAACTATTGAACCGATCGCACCAGAAGTCTCACAACTTGAGGAACCAGCTGCAGAATCAGTAGTTGTTCAAAGTGAACTATCATCTTCTCCGACAGAACAAACACCGGAAGCACCAGGGATAGATACTCCACCACCTTCAACTATTGAACCGATCACAACAGAAGCCTCACAACTTGAGGAACCAGCTGCAGAATCAGTAGTTGTTCAAAGTGAACTATCATCTCCTCCGAAAGAACAAACACCGGCAGCACCACAGATAGATACTACACCACCTTTAAATATTGAACAGATCTCACCAGAAGCCTCACAACTAGGGGAAAAAGCTGCAGAATCAGTAGTTGTTCAAAGTGAACTATCATCTCCTCCGACAGAACAAACACCGGAAGTACCAGGGATAGATACTCCACCACCTTCAACTATTGAACCGATCGCACCAGAAGTCTCACAACTTGAGGAACCAGCTGCAGAATCAGTAGTTGTTCAAAGTGAACTATCATCTTCTCCGACAGAACAAACACCGGAAGCACCAGGGATAGATACTCCACCACCTTCAACTATTGAACCGATCGCACCAGAAGCCTCACAACTTGAGGAACCAGCTGCAGAATCAGTAGTTGTTCAAAGTGAACTATCATCTCCTCCGACAGCACAAACACCGGAAGTACCAGGGATAGATACTCCACCACCTTCAACTATTGAACTGATCACACCAGAAGCCTCACAACTTGAGGAACCAGCTGCAGAATCAGTAGTTGTTCAAAGTGAACTATCATCTCCTCCGAAAGAACAAACACCGGAAGCACCAGGGACAGATACTCCAGCACCTTCAAATATCGAACCGATCGCAAAAGAAGCCCCACAACTTGAGGAACCAGCTGCAGAATCAGTAGTTGTTCAAAGTGAACTATCATCTCCTCCGACAGAACAAACACCGGAAGCACCAGGGATGGATTCTCCAGCACCTTCAAATATCGAACCGATCGCAAAAGAAGCCCCACAACTTGAACCAGCTGCAGAATCAGTAGTTGTACAAAGTGAACTATCATCTCCTCCGAAAAAACAAACACCGGAAGTACCAGGGATAGATACTCCACCACCTTCAACTATTGAACCGATCGCACCAGAAGCCTCACAACTTGAGGAACCAGCTGCAGAATCAGTAGTTGTTCAAAGTGAACTATCATCTCCTCCGACAGAACAAACACCGGAAGCACCAGGGATAGATACTCCACCACCTTCAACTATTGAACTGATCGCACCAGAAGCCTCACAACTTGAGGAACCAGCTGCAGAATCAGTAGTTGTTCAAAGTGAACTATCATCTCCTCCGACAGAACAAACACCGGAAGTACCAGGGATAGATACTCCACCACCTTCAACTATTGAACCGATCGCACCAGAAGCCTCACAACTTGAGGAACCAGCTGCAGAATCAGTAATTGTTCAAAGTGAACTATCATCTCCTCCGACAGAACAAACACCGGAAGCACCAGGGATAGATACTCCACCACCTTCAACTATTGAACTGATCGCACCAGAAGCCTCACAACTTGAGGAACCAGCTGCAGAATCAGTAGTTGTTCAATGTGAACTATCATCTCCTCCGACAGAACAAACACCGGAAGTACCAGGGATAGATACTCCACCACCTTCAACTATTGAACCGATCGCACCAGAAGCCTCACAACTTGAGGAACCAGCTGCAGAATCAGTAGTTGTTCAAAGTGAACTATCATCTCCTCCGACAGAACAAACACTGGAAGTACCAGGGATAGATACTCCACCACCTTCAACTATTGAACCGATCGCACCAGAAGCCTCACAACTTGAGGAACCAGCTGCAGAATCAGTAGTTGTTCAAAGTGAACTATCATATTCTCCGACAGAACAAACACCGGAAGTTCCAGGGATAGATACTCCACCACCTTCAACTATTGAACCGATCGCACCAGAAGCCTCACAACTTGAGGAACCAGCTGCAGAATCAGTAGTTGTTCAAAGTGAACTATCATCTTCTCCGACAGAACAAACACCGGAAGTTCCAGGGATAGATACTCCAGCAGCTTCAAATATCGAAACGATCGCAAAAGAAGCCCCACAACTTGAACCAGCTGCAGAATCAGTAGTTGTTCAAAGTGAACTATCATCTTCTCCGACAGAACAAACACCGGAAGCACCAGGGATGGATTCTCCAGCACCTTCAAATATCGAACCGATCGCAAAAGAAGCCCCACAACTTGAACCAGCTGCAGAATCAGTAGTTGTTCAAAGTGAACTATCATATTCTCCGACAGAACAAACACCGGAAGTTCCAGGGATAGATACTCCAGCACCTTCAAATATCGAACCGATCGCAAAAGAAGCCCCACAACTTGAACCAGCTGCAGAATCAGTAGTTGTTCAAAGTGAACTATCATCTTCTCCGACAGAACAAACACCGGAAGCACCAGGGATGGATTCACCAGCACCTTCAAATATCGAACCGATCGCAAAAGAAGCCCCACAACTTGAACCAGCTGCAGAATCAGTAGTTGTTCAAAGTGAACTATCATCTTCTCCGACAGAACAAACACCGGAAGTTCCAGGGATAGATACTCCAGCAGCTTCAAATATCGAAACGATCGCAAAAGAAGCCCCACAACTTGAACCAGCTGCAGAATCAGTAGTTGTTCAAAGTGAACTATCATCTTCTCCGACAGAACAAACACCGGAAGCACCAGGGATGGATTCTCCAGCACCTTCAAATATCGAACCGATCGCAAAAGAAGCCCCACAACTTGAACCAGCTGCAGAATCAGTAGTTGTTCAAAGTGAACTATCATCTTCTCCGACAGAACAAACACCGGAAGCACCAGGGACAGATACTCCACCTCCTTCAAATATCGAACCGATCGCAAAAGAAGCCCCACAACTTGAACCAGCTGCAGAATCAGTAGTTGTTCAAAGTGAACTATCATATTCTCCGACAGAACAAACACCGGAAGTTCCAGGGATAGATACTCCACCACCTTCAACTATTGGATCGATCGCACCAGAAGCCTCACAACTTGAGGAACCAGCTGCAGAATCAGTAGTTGTTCAAAGTGAACTATCATCTCCTCCGACAGAACAAACACCGGAAGCACCAGGGACAGATACTCCACCTCCTTCAAATATCGAACCGATCGCAAAAGAAGCCCCACAACTTGAACCAGCTGCAGAATCAGTAGTTGTTCAAAGTGAACTATCATCTCCTCCGACAGAAAAAACACCGGAAGCACCAGGGATGGATTCTCCAGCACCTTCAAATATCGAACCGATCGCAAAAGAAGCCCCACAACTTGAACCAGCTGCAGAATCAGTAGTTGTTCAAAGTGAACTATCATATTCTCCGACAGAACAAACACCGGAAGTTCCAGGGATAGATACTCCACCACCTTCAACTATTGGATCGATCGCACCAGAAGCCTCACAACTTGAGGAACCAGCTGCAGAATCAGTAGTTGTTCAAAGTGAACTATCATCTCCTCCGACAGAACAAACACCGGAAGCACCAGGGACAGATACTCCACCTCCTTCAAATATCGAACCGATCGCAAAAGAAGCCCCACAACTTGAACCAGCTGCAGAATCAGTAGTTGTTCAAAGTGAACTATCATCTCCTCCGACAGAACAAACACCGGAAGCACCAGGGATGGATTCTCCAGCACCTTCAAATATCGAACCGATCGCAAAAGAAGCCCCACAACTTGAACCAGCTGCAGAATCAGTAGTTGTTCAAAGTGAACTATCATCTCCTCCGACAGAACAAACACCGGAAGCACCAGGGATGGATTCTCCAGCACCTTCAAATATCGAACCGATCGCAAAAGAAGCCCCACAACTTGAACCAGCTGCAGAATCAGTAGTTGTTCAAAGTGAACTATCATCTTCTCCGACAGAACAAACACCGGAAGCACCAGGGACAGATACTCCACCTCCTTCAAATATCGAACCGATCGCAAAAGAAGCCCCACAACTTGAACCAGCTGCAGAATCAGTAGTTGTTCAAAGTGAACTATCATCTCCTCCGACAGAACAAACACCGGAAGCACCAGGGATGGATTCTCCAGCACCTTCAAATATCGAACCGATCGCAAAAGAAGCCCCACAACTTGAACCAGCTGCAGAATCAGTAGTTGTTCAAAGTGAACTATCATATTCTCCGACAGAACAAACACCGGAAGCACCAGGGACAGATACTCCACCTCCTTCAAATATCGAACCGATCGCAAAAGAAGCCCCACAACTTAAACCAGCTGCAGAATCAGTAGTTGTTCAAAGTGAACTATCATCTCCTCCGACAGAACAAACACCGGAAGCACCAGGGATGGATTCTCCAGCACCTTCAAATATCGAACCGATCGCAACAGAAGCCTCACAACTTCAGAAACCAGTTGTAGAAGCAGTTGTGGTTCAGAGTGAAATATCATCTCCCCCGACAGAACAAACACCGGAAGCACCAGGGATAGATACTACACCACCTCCAACTATAGAACTGATTGCACCAGAAGCATCACAACTTGAAGCAGCTGCAGAATCAGTAGTTATACAAAGTGAACTATCATCTCCTCCGACAGAACAAACACCGGAAGCACCAGGGATAGATACTACACCACCTCCAACTATAGAACTGATTGCACCAGAAGCATCACAACTTGAAGCAGCTGCAGAATCAGTAGTTATACAAAGTGAACTATCATCTCCTCCGACAGAACAAACACCGGAAGCACCAGGGATGGATTCTCCAGCACCTTCAAATATCGAACCGATCGCAACAGAAGCCTCACAACTTCAGAAACCAGTTGTAGAAGCAGTTGTGGTTCAGAGTGAAATATCATCTCCCCCGACAGAACAAACACCGGAAGCACCAGGGATAGATACTACACCACCTCCAACTATAGAACTGATTGCACCAGAAGCATCACAACTTGAAGCAGCTGCAGAATCAGTAGTTATACAAAGTGAACTATCATCTCCTCCGACAGAACAAACACCGGAAGCACCAGGGATAGATACTCCACCTCCTTCAAATATCGAACCGATCGCAAAAGAAGCCCCACAACTTAAACCAGCTGCAGAATCAGTAGTTGTTCAAAGTGAACTATCATCTCCTCCGACAGAACAAACACCGGAAGCACCAGGGATGGATTCTCCAGCACCTTCAAATATCGAACCGATCGCAACAGAAGCCTCACAACTTCAGAAACCAGTTGTAGAAGCAGTTGTGGTTCAGAGTGAAATATCATCTCCCCCGACAGAACAAACACCGGAAGCACCAGGGATAGATACTACACCACCTCCAACTATAGAACTGATTGCACCAGAAGCATCACAACTTGAAGCAGCTGCAGAATCAGTAGTTATACAAAGTGAACTATCATCTCCTCCGACAGAACAAACACCGGAAGCACCAGGGATAGATACTCCACCACCTTCAACTATTGAACTGATCGCACCAGAAGCCTCACAACTTGAGGAACCAGCTGCAGAATCAGTAGTTGTTCAAAGTGAACTATCATCTCCTCCGACAGAACAAACACCGGAAGCACCAGGGATAGATACTCCACCTCCTTCAAATATCGAACCGATCGCAACAGAAGCCTCACAACTTCAGAAACCAGTTGTAGAAGCAGTTGTGGTTCAGAGTGAAATATCATCTCCCCCGACAGAACAAACACCGGAAGCACCAGGGACAGATACTCCACTACCTTCAACTATTGAACTGATCGCACCAGAAGCCTCACAACTTGAGGAACCAGATGCAGAATCAGTAGTTGTTCAAAGTGAACTATCATCTCCTCCGACAGAACAAACACCGGAAGCACCAGGGATAGATACTACACCACTTTCAACTATTGAACCGATGGCACCAGAAGCCCCACAACTTGAGAAACCAGATGCAGAAGCAGTAGTGGTTCAAAGTGAGCTATCATCTCCCCCGACAGAACAAACAAAGGAAGCACCAGGGATAGATACTCCACCACCTTCAACTATTGAACCGATCGCACCAGAAGCCTCACAACTTGAGGAACCAGCTGCAGAATCAGTAGTTGTTCAAAGTGAACTATCATCTCCTCCGACAGAACAAACACCGGAAGCACCAGGGATAGATACTCCACTACCTTCAACTATTGAACTGATCGCACCAGAAGCCTCACAACTTGAGGAACCAGCTGCAGAATCAGTAGTTGTTCAAAGTGAACTATCATCTCCTCCGACAGAACAAACACCGGAAGTACCAGGGATAGATACTCCACCACCTTCAACTATTGAACCGATCGCACCAGAAGCCTCACAACTTGAGGAACCAGCTGCAGAATCAGTAGTTGTTCAAAGTGAACTATCATCTCCTCCGACAGAACAAACACCGGAAGCACCAGGGATAGATACTCCACCACCTTCAACTATTGAACTGATCGCACCAGAAGCCTCACAACTTGAGGAACCAGCTGCAGAATCAGTAGTTGTTCAAAGTGAACTATCATCTCCTCCGACAGAACAAACACCGGAAGTACCAGGGATAGATACTCCACCACCTTCAACTATTGAACCGATCGCACCAGAAGCCTCACAACTTGAGGAACCAGCTGCAGAATCAGTAGTTGTTCAAAGTGAACTATCATCTCCTCCGACAGAACAAACACTGGAAGTACCAGGGATAGATACTCCACCCCCTTCAACTATTGAACCGATCGCACCAGAAGCCTCACAACTTGAGGAACCAGCTGCAGAATCAGTAGTTGTTCAAAGTGAACTATCATATTCTCCGACAGAACAAACACCGGAAGTTCCAGGGATAGATACTCCACCACCTTCAACTATTGGATCGATCGCACCAGAAGCCTCACAACTTGAGGAACCAGCTGCAGAATCAGTAGTTGTTCAAAGTGAACTATCATCTTCTCCGACAGAACAAACACCGGAAGTTCCAGGGATAGATACTCCAGCAGCTTCAAATATCGAAACGATCGCAAAAGAAGCCCCACAACTTGAACCAGCTGCAGAATCAGTAGTTGTTCAAAGTGAACTATCATCTCCTCCGAAAAAACAAACACCGGAAGCACCAGGGATAGATACTACACCACCTTTAACTATTGAACCGATCGCACCAGAACCCCCACAACTTGAGAAACCAGATGCAGAAGCAGTAGTGGTTCAAAGTGAGCTATCATCTCCCCCGACAGAACAAACAAAGGAAGCACCAGGGATAGATACTACACCACCTTCAATTATTGAACCGATCGCACCAGAAGCCCCACAACTTGAGAAACCAGATGCAGAAGCAGTAGTGGTTCAAAGTGAACTATCATCTCCTCCGACAGAACAAATACCGGAAGCACCAGGGATAGATACTACACCACCTTCAACTATTGAACCGATCGCACCAGAAGCCCCACAACTTGAGAAACCAGATGCAGAAGCAGTAGTGTTTCAAAGTGAGCTATCTCCCCCGACAGAACAAACAAAGGAAGAATCAAGGATAGATTTTCCACCATCTTCAACTATCGAAACGATCGCACCAGAAGCCTCACAACTTGAGGAACCAGCTGCAGAATCAGTAGGTGTTCAAAGTGAACTATCATCTCCTCCGACAGAACAAATACCGGAAGCACCAGGGATAGATACTACACCACCTTCAACTATTGAACCGATCGCACCAGAAGCCCCACAACTTGAGAAACCAGATGCAGAAGTAGTAGTGGTTCAAAGTGAGCTATCATCTCCCCCGACAGAACAAACAAAGGAAGCACCAGGGATAGATACTACACCACCTTCAACTATTGAACCGATCGCACCAGAAGCCCCACAACTTGAGAAACCAGATGCAGAAGCAGTAGTGGTTCAAAGTGAGCTATCTCCCCCGACAGAACAAACAAAGGAAGAATCAAGGATAGATTTTCCACCATCTTCAACTATCGAAACGATCGCACCAGAAGCCTCACAACTTGAGGAACCAGCTGCAGAATCAGTAGGTGTTCAAAGTGAACTATCATCTCCTCCGACAGAACAAATACCGGAAGCACCAGGGATAGATACTACACCACCTTCAACTATTGAACCGATCGCACCAGAAGCCCCACAACTTGAGAAACCAGATGCAGAAGCAGTAGTGGTTCAAAGTGAGCTATCATCTCCCCCGACAGAACAAACAAAGGAAGAATCAAGGATAGATTTTCCACCATCTTCAACTATCGAAACGATCGCACCAGAAGCCTCACAACTTGAGGAACCAGCTGCAGAATCAGTAGGTGTTCAAAGTGAACTATCATCTCCTCCGACAGAACAAATACCGGAAGCACCAGGGATAGATACTACACCACCTTCAACTATTGAACCGATCGCACCAGAAGCCCCACAACTTGAGAAACCAGATGCAGAAGCAGTAGTGGTTCAAAGTGAGCTATCTCCCCCGACAGAACAAACAAAGGAAGAATCAAGGATAGATTTTCCACCATCTTCAACTATCGAAACGATCGCACCAGAAGCCTCACAACTTGAGGAACCAGCTGCAGAATCAGTAGGTGTTCAAAGTGAACTATCATCTCCTCCGACAGAACAAATACCGGAAGCACCAGGGATAGATACTACACCACCTTCAGACGTCGAACCGATCGCACCACAAGCAACGCAACAGGAGGAATCAGATGCTGAAGCAGTACTTGAAAGTGAACTCTTGTGTCTTGGGGCAGAGCAAGTGCGGGAAGCACCAGAGATATATACAACACCACCTCTATATATCGAACCGATCACAACACAAGCATATCTACTTGAGGAGCCATCACAAACAGGCACAAAATCAGCTTCAGATACAGAACCTGCCGCAACATCAGTGTTACAAATGGAGGAACCGGTTGAACCGTCGATCGTTGTTGAAAGTGAATTCTCAATTTGTGATACAGAACAATCACAGGAAGCACCAGAGATATATACTACACCATCTCCATATATTGAACTAATGGCACCACTAGCTTCGCATCTTGAGGAACCAGTTACAGCAGCAATAGTTGCTGAAAGTGAACTCCCACCAACTCCGAAAGAACAAACACAGGAAGCACCAAATACAACCACAAAATTGCCGTCAAATACTGATCCTGATGCAACATCAGCGCTACAATTAGAGGAACCGGTTGTGCAGACGGTCTTTGTTGTAAAAGAACTTTTATCTCTTGAGGCAGAACAACCACAGGAAGCACCAGAGATATATACAACACCTCCTCCATATATCGAACCACAAGCACCACAACTTGAGGAAGCAGTTGCAACCGCAGTAGTTGTTGAAAGTGAACTTTCATCTTCTCCGTCAGAACAGACACAGGAAGCACCAGTAATAGATACTCCACCACCAAATATCGAACTGATCGTAACACAAGCATCACAACTTGAGGAATCACCACAAACAGGCAAAATATCACCTTCACATACCGATCCTGCCGCATCATCAACATTACAATTGGAAGAACCGGTTGAATCATCAGATCAACTTTTTAAAAGTGAACTCCCAATACCTCCTACAGATCAAACACGGGGCACAACAAAAACAGATACAGTACCACCTTCAGATACCGAACAGGGCCCACAATTAGTGATTCAATTGGAGAATTCTGTTGAACGGTCCGTAGTTGGTGGTGGTGAGCTCTATAGTCCTTCGACAAATAAAACACAGGAAGCACCAAAAGTATATACAGTAGCACCTTTAGATAGCGAACGTGGCGTACCATCAACCGTACAATTGGTGGAATCTGTTCAACCGTTAGTAGTTACTGAAAGTGAGCTTTCCACTTCTCAGAGAAACCAAACACAGAAAGTACCACATATTGCCACTTCTCAGAGAAACCAAACACAGAAAGTACCACATATTGCCACAATATCTCCTATGGATATTGAACCCGTCGCACCACCAGCTCTTCAATTGAATAGACCTATTGACTCGACAGCAACAACACCTTCACAATTGGAGTATCCCGTTGAATCGCCAGTAGTTCTTGAAAGTGAATCGTCAACTCTTCGCACAGAGCAAACGCAGGAAGCGACAGAGATGGATATAACACCACAAATAGAGGAGTCTGTGGAACCATCAACAGCTGTTGAAAGTGAACTTCCTGCATCTCATACATCTCAAACACAGGAGGCACAAGCTATACATAAAACATCACCTCCGGATACTAAAGCAGTTCTACAATTGGAGCAATCTATTCAACCGTCAGTAGTTATTGAAAGTGTTCTCTCAATTTTTCCGAAAGACCAAACACAGGAAGAATCACAAACAGAGACAAAATCCACTTCATGTACCGAACTCACAACATCATCAACATTACAATTGGACGAACCGATTGAACCATCTTTAGTTATTGAAAGTGAACTTTTAACCCGTCTGAGCTATGGTCAAACTCGGGAAGCGCCAAATATAGATCCACCTACAGATAATGAGCAGGCCACATTATCTTCGCTACAATTGGAGGAATATGTTGAACCGTTAATAGCTTTGGAAAGTGAACTATCAACTTATCAATCCGATCCTATACAGGAGGCACCAAAAGCACTTTCAGATACTGAACTGGAGGCGGAAGTGCCTTCAGAATGCGAGGAATCTATTCCGCCATCAGTAATTGTAAAAAGAGACCTTCTTTTCCGGGCAACATCATTTGAGAGAGAACTTACAATTTTTGACGCAGAGCAGACAACTGAAAAAGCACATAGAAAAACAATATCTCCTGGATTTTCTGAAACTGTTCAACAGGTTCCTTTAGAATTAAAAAATGCGGTTGTAGATCTTCAAGCTTTCGAAACAGCAGACACATGTCAGATATCGCACAAAATCCAAGAGATTTCAACATCTCCAGTTGTTACACCAGTAAAACATATTATTTTAGTTGCACAAGAGACTGTTTTGCATTCAACAGGTATCGAAAATGAGGCCACAATTTCGGAGTCAGAGCAGGTTTCAAAGATGATGCCTCATTCAGCTGTAGAATCATTCGATTCAGATGAAGTTCATATAACATCAGTGCTAGGATTTGAAAAGGAAACGGAAAACGCAAATATCCATAATGACCATAACCCGAATAAAGTAGAATCAGCCATGATTCCGCCCCCAATTGCTGAGCCATTCCAACCAGTGTTGCAAAATCTTGTTTTAGACAAAACTAAATCTGTAATAGAGGATTCTGTACCAGTTCACAAGCTACCTTCTGTGGCTATGGAAAACTCTTTTAAGAGAGTCGAATGCGATGACAAGCAATTATGTGCTGCTTCTAATAATACAGATGGAGAAAACAAAAATGATACTATTGATTCTGTAGGTAATTGTTCACGCGGTGTTCTGACCAGGCAGAGCAATGTTTATGACACGACACCGAGTGATGAGGCGCTGCCGAAAGGAGTCAGCCTCTTGGCAACCATTTGCAAGTGTTACATCAAAGACAAGCAATTGGTAGCAGCGCTCGAGAACCGACGACGTCAAAACCTTCTTATTCAAAGATATTTAAGCACATTCGATGTGTTCGAATTTAAAGAAAACGCGTATGAAACCTTGCTTCCCAACAAGAGTTTAATTATTTGTAGTATCCCTGAGTTAAGCGCGGCCAAAACTGAAGCCAAGCAAATCAATGAGCCAGATTTTAATTATCTGACTTTTAACTTTATCAATAAAATTCTCTTCTCAGATCAGTTAAGTTCTGATTCAAATAACACTGGCGGGAGTGCAAGAACAACGTTTGAAATCTTTGCCGAGGAGAGAAGACCCAAGTTATTACATGCATCAACGTTATGCAATGAAGTCAATTCGTCGTCATGTACCTTAACTCCTGCACTTGTAACTAACAATCGTTGCTGTCCCAAGAGAAAGCATACTAACACATCTACTAACATAATAACAAATGGTTCCATATCTGGCGCTCGTAAGTCAGCAGCATGTTCCGAAGAGCCTCTCTCACCTGATGAGGAGGAGGACAAGGAGCATGTTGATGATGACTTAATGGTTTTGAAGCATTTCCTGCCAGGTAAAACCAGGCAATGCCTGCTCGGTGTTGTGTTATGTGAAATTATTGTTGTTGATTTCTTTTCTGTTCGTTCCATTGTCGCTAACAAATTTTACGTTTGTCTAATTATCTCGTAAGCCATAAGAAAACAGAAAACCTGTCGACCACTATTTAATCCAATGCTTTTTACGCTCTCTTCCGGAAAATAACCGACATAGGTTCCATAGCAGAACGTGAATATAAGAAATGGTACAATGCGGTGGACATGCCAAATAATCCGTATGCTCCAGACGCTCTCAAGCGGCGGATCAGCGGCAGTCAAGAGAAGTATATCGATCTACCCAATATAAGTCCTAGTACGGAGCATAATCCCATTTCGCTGATGGAGAGCGAGTCCGAAAATGAGGTTGTACAGGTTGTACCAGAGCAGGGACGAGATTATAAGAGGTGAGCATGACTAAGAGCAGTCCGAATCCAGCAGAGGATTCGGAAAATGCGAGTAATATGAAGCAGGGGATTCTTTTAACTAATTTATTTCATTTTATCTGTAGATACAGTCGAGACTACTACATCAACGATACAAAAGTCGGCAGCATAAAACCCAAAACACTCTCCGTCGATTCCGAGCAACCAGACATCACAGTCAATGAGGTAAATCGCAAAGGATTTGATAGAGTCGATGATAATAGGCCAAGTAATACTAGCAATCACAGTCACAGACCAGAATGTCACTGGACCCTATCCACTCCTATGCGCCGTAGCAGTTCCCTCAAATACATTAACAGAAATTCACCAGAAACACATTATTTCACCACATCTCCACAAACACCACCTCCTCTCCCCAAAACCCAGCCTCCGCGGGCAGCAACATCGACTTCACTGTACACCATCGACAGCACGTACGAGCATCAGCAATCTCAAAACGAATTCCAATACAATGACTACAACAACAACAGCAACAACCAAAACGAAAAACATAACATTCGAGATTTCGAAATGAGTTCGCGACGTTCTTGGACAGGTGCTGCTGCAACCCTCCCCAAACGTCGTTCGCAATCGTCGCTTAGTTGCAACAGTTATTCAAACAAAATCAGTGCGACGAATAAGAAATACGACGCCCACCCGTCGTCCACTTCTAATATTCTTTCACTATTCGAAAAGCAGTTGTTGCACAAGGACTTAAAACGCAACAGTTTTCGCGCCGTCTCGTCTACTACAAAGGATTTTGTGCTAAATCCGGTGTTCGATCAAGACAATTTTTACGGAAGCTGTGCCAAGCTATCACTGAAGTCATCGCTTACTGACGATCACCGGAGTGATTCGGGCGTTGACAGTTCTTTGAATGGTTTCAGTGATATCGAGGCCAGAAATACCAAAAATTGCGGTGACAGCTTGTTATTTTAGATTAAAAGTAGTGTTGTTAAGTACGTATTTCGTAAAACAAGGGTTCGATTTGATATCAGATTCAGATAAGTTGAGTTGCGATCAATTAAATGAAATGAAAGCGGTTGAGTGGAGGAAATCTAGGAAAGGTTCTGTGAGTTGAGTTACCTTGAAGTCAGGGAAGTTGAGTTTAGGGATGGGATGAGTTACTTTCAATGTTTAGGGATAAGATCAGATCTGGTGGATGTTAGTTTCACATCCACCAAATGTGGGAAATTTTAAATTTAGAGATTTATGTATGTCTGTTAATATTTAGAATGCAATGTAATGTTAATAAAATGATGTAGTGAAAAAGTCGTCTATGTTGGGTGTCTATCCCAACCAGTAGTTGTTAGTGTTAGTAGTGTCCAGTCCAATCATTTAATGATTCCAATTGTGTAAATATTAAGTGTCCCTCTGTCTGTCATGTTTTTCAAATGTTTTTAAATTTTTTGTAGAAAGCAACTATTTCTCAAGCATCCCCTCAAATAACTTATATGAATCAATGTTATTCAAATTTTTCAGTTACATTTATTTTTTGCACCACTTTTTTGTTGAGATACCACAAATAGCATTTCTGGGAATACATTTGAATTATTTTTATATGTAGAACACACAATAATAGTAATAACATTAAATAACAACAATCACAGTAAATAATAATAATAATCACAGTAAATAATAATATTAATCACAGCAAATAATAATAATAATCACAGTAAATTTTAGTGCCATCAGTTATAATAATTTTAATGCACATTAAATAACAATAACCAGTTATTTTCGACTTGAAAGATTATCGCGCACAGATTTAAAACTTTTAACAACAACTGCTTTTCGATTTTATTCTTTCGTCTATTCTGTTCTTTTGTCCTTTTTCAGTTTGTCCCTTTTAGTATGCCAAACATTAAAACTCAATATGAAAATTAAACCAAAAACGAAAATAAAGATTGTGTTTTGTGTTTTTAGTATTGCTTGAAATTATTTACTATTTTAAGTACATCTTTTTTACTAAAATTGTTATAAATACGCACGCAAATTTACATTTAATATTTCCTATTATATAATAATTGTTTAAATTTTGTATAATAATGTTAATAAAGTTAGTTTAATCAAAAAAAAAAAAAAATAAAGAACGAAACAAATGTTTTAGTAAAATTTGAAAGGAAGAAAAAAAATAAGATTTCTAACATTCATTCATTCATTCAAAAACAAAACCATCAAACTCACCAAAATGGTAAGTAAACAAAGAAAAGAAAAAAAGATAAAACATACTTAATATTGTACAATAACAAACTTACTTTAAGAGGTGTGGCTGTTGTTTTTGCTTTATTATTAATAAATAAATTACTGTTAAGTGTTAAATTACATTATTCAAAATAAAATATAGTTAAAGGAAAGCATTTAAATATAAATTATATTAAATTAATAAATGAATGGGCAATCTAAATGGTTAAATTTTACTAACAGCATTTGTTTCAAATGTAGCACTCAAAACTAACAACTATTCATACATATGTATGCAATTACGGAATCAACATATAACAACATTACGGATCAATCATATAATCCAGATCGTATTGTATTTACTTTCATTGTAGAGTTTGCTTTACTAACAGCTTACTTCTTACACCGCACTGAATACTTTAAAACAAATGAAACCGTTACAGTATACATATATAGCTACCGAACTAACGTGTATTTAGAGCATTCTTTTATTTGGCAAAAAAATTATTCAACAGTGTAGAATAGTTTTTGAATAGAAATATGTTTCAAGTCTATAGAGAAAGTTATTTAAAAAATGTGCGGGAAGTACATAGACCATTTGTGCTTGTGTTTTTATTATGGAAAGACTTTAGTATATATTATCTTCAATGCCAATTTAGCCCATATACAATACACAACCAGAACCATGTTTTTGACTTCCTTAAACAACATTTACTCGTACATTCATACATATTCATATTGATAAAGCTTCTGCTAACTAAGTTTCGCTACACATTTTTTCTCTCAAAATTCTCTTTACATAATCAAAAACAAAAAACAACTACACAAAAACTATAAAATCTACATTCAAAATACATTTCAAACTACAAAAACAACAATTGCAATTACCTGTACCTAAGGCTGCAAATACAAATCCAGCATCATTTGACACCACGTCACACGAACACATTTTTCAAGCTCTGCCAGCTCAAGTGTTGCCAGAACAGCCAGCATCACTCGAAACACAATCCACACTATCCAACCAGTCCCTTCAATCGACAACAACGACGACCAGCGATGAATTGGATACAATTCGTGTTTATGATTTCAACAAGCAGGAAACGACCGTAATTCGTGAAGCGACAACGAAAGGCGGCGACACCAATTCTGCAACACAGCAGTCCGTTGTGATGGATACGACCACCAACAGAAGTGAGCCAAAGGCTTTTGTGGTGCTTCAACGCAAAGAACGACCTACCGAGTTGCCACTTGGTAAGGGCAACAACCGCGATTTGACGGTTCATGGTGCTTCTGCTGCTACTACTCCTGCTTCCACAGTAACCTCGCCCACAGCTGTCACACCCAGCCGCGGCTCAACACCAACAGCTTTCAAGTTCTTGCAGCCCAAACGTAAACTGATCCATCCTAGTCAAGTGTTGTCCTTCGACGAAGACGATGTGGTAAGTAAGAAGTGGAGATGTTTTTGTTGTTTGTTACTGAACATGTTTCAAAAAAACTTAGCCACTATCAACACCATCCGTTGAACGTAAACCAATCGAAGATGATGTTGCACAAGCGCTGCCCTCGGTTAAAGCTTTGGCGCAGGCTTTTCTGATGACGTCCCATAAATGCCCGCAGGTCGTGTCTAAACGACGTTGGTCCATTAAGGTAAACAAAACAACTAAAATGTATATTTTAAAGTTGATTAAATGAAGTATTCAATTTGATTTGTGAAAATAAGAAATCTACATCCAATCAATTGTTGTACTAATCATTTAAATCCTTGCAAAGCCGACGCCAACAACACCGACAACAACACCAACAACAGCAGCAGCAACTCCGGAACCACATAAAAGTTCGCCGCCACCGCTTATTTCACCAAAGATACTAAAACCTAGTCCTTCATTCGTAGAGGGATCCGAAGATGCCACGATTGCCTCTGATTTATCATCTCTGGAGACGTAAGCACAAAATAGATTTACAATTTTTATAAGATCCTTCAAATTGCCTGCGATTTCTGCGATATTTTATAGCGATTCCCTCTTGGAGCATGAGACGAAAGACAGCGAAGCTGCCGTAGAACCGCCTGTGTCAGGAAAAACAAGTCCTGTGCCAGTGCGATCCGGTTTCCTAAGAAGTAATATCGCTTTCTTTGAGAACTTAAAGTTTAAGTGAATATTCTGTATTCATGCTCTATTCATGTATTATATTCTATTTAGATATTATTTTGGTACAGAAAAATAATATTCTAAGTTTGCAAATTGAATTCACATTCCATATATTGTGCCATCTTTCAGTTAACCATTTCTTAAAAAATTTCTTCCTCTTCACACTTTTATGAAAAGCCGACATTCATTTTAATAATTTAATCCAACATCTTTTTAATTATTTAAAACAAAGATGTATGAGTTTATCATAAGCTATCGCAATTGTACATTGTACATATGTACAGAATATACGAGTAAAAGTATAAAATATATTCTAGATCCACTATATTATAGAATCTTATGTGGCATCAATATCAATTTTTTTGGTAATCGTACTTAATTTATATATGTATTTCTTAGAAAGAAGCCGGTTTCTTAATTAACTATCGTATTTAGTGCCTTCAATTCAATATGAACACAACATTATATATTATGAAAATATTTATTTTATTCTAAAGAACAAAAATTGCTTAGAATTACTGAAGCATGTAATATTTTAAATTATAATTTCTTTTATTCTAAAGAATAAAAATTACTTAGAATTACTGAAGTATGTAATATTTTAAATTATAAATTATATATTTAAATAAAATAAGGAAATATAAAAATTCTGTGTTATTTATTTTACTGTACATTAAGAAGGTTTGTATTTGTATTTTTTTCTGGTATTCGTTTTAAAAAAAACATTAAAAGGCGATTCCTATGAAGTCTGTCTCTCCATCAAATAATATTGTATGGATTTTAAAGCGTTTGAAAAATAAATTGAAATTCGATTGCCTGAGTTCAATTGAATTGGTAATTTATGATTGATATAAGTGTAATTTTTTTAATAAACAAACTGAACTTTTCACTTCCTTTAAAACTCAAATAAAAACGCGATTTATTCATACTTTATTTATGGTGAGTATATTTTTGTTTTATATTTATAAGAAAGAAATTACAAAAAACAAATTAAGTATTTTTAAATTTTATATTTACATATATTTCTCAAAAAAGAAAATTATTTTTATATTGTACAATACATATGTACATAGGTATTTTATTTACAAATTGTATTTAATTGTATAATATTGAATGTACCTCGAAATAATTATTAAAATTCTATCGTATAAAATATGTAATTAAAATCTTTCACAAGATGTTTTTTACGTCTATTATTGTAGAATTTGAATTATATTATTTTACTACTTATAGATTAATTTCTCCTAGTTTATGTTTTAAAAACAAGTTGGGAAAAATAATACATATATAAAAAAGGTTGTATCGAAGAAATTTGGAATCTCACGTGAAATTTAATTAAAGGCATTTCTTGGCTATTTTAATTAATTACTAGAGATTTTGTTACTGTTAAACTTACTACGTATTTTTTCGTAATTAGAGTGTCCTTTTTATTTACAATTACTACTTTGTTTAAAATCATTTTATCAGAAGAGCAACACACAACGCGGAAATAAAATTGCTTTGTCGAATTGTTATATTGTCAATGCGATGAGCTGTGATGATGTGGATGCTCCGCTAGATATATTATATACAGCAGTGGAATAACGAAGCAGAGTGCGAGAATGACAACGAAGAGACAGACCCAAGACATGTCGCAATCCGATCCTGACCAGTCAATTGCACTCAGAGCGGGCCCACGTATCGGGCGTAGATGTGGTATGGATGACTCATCTAGTATGTCGTTGAGAAGCGGCGCTGTTGCATCTGTGCTGACTACATCACTAGTCGATGGTGGTAGTCGTTGCAAATCTATATAAAAACAGAGAAAAGGCAATGCATAAAACAATGTTAACTTCCTTCTTTGTGCTGCTCTTAAAGTATGTAGTTTTAATGGCGATGTGGCATTAGCTGATCTCATAAATGGACCGATTCCTATAAGTACTGTATTGATCGCAACATACTTTCATTGTTTGGCAAAAACTCTTCTAATAATTTCATTCCTTGGAAATAAAACAAACTTGGTTATTTTTTTCAAGTATATAGTTAACTAAGAATGTAGTTTATTTTTAAGAATACACAAGCTTTCATGTTTTTCATTTCAAAAATAATTGCAAATTTATTAGACGAATTAATTGTAGGTCATGTAACGAGGAGTCGCGCTGAACTTGGCGTAACTCTTGATAACCTTGTTGACAGCCTCCAAAAAGTCTTTCTCAGTGGCTACCTTACGACGAGCTCGGATAGCAAACATGCCCGCCTCCGTGCACACTGAACGAATTTCAGCACCGGTTGAATTTGGGCACAAGCGCGCCAAGAGCTCAAAACGAATATCGCGCTCTACTGACATGGAGCGTGCATGAATTTTGAAAATGTGAGTACGTCCCTCCAAATCAGGCAACCCAAATTCGACCTTACGATCCAAGCGGCCTGGACGCATCAATGCTGGATCGAGAGTATCTGGTCTGTTTGTGGCCATGAGCACTTTAATGTTACCCCTGGGATCGAATCCATCCAACTGATTGATAAGCTCCAACATGGTGCGCTGCACTTCATTGTCGCCACCGGCACCATCATCGAAACGTGCCCCACCAATAGCATCGATTTCATCAAAGAATATGAGGCAAGCTTTCTTGGAACGCGCCATCTCAAAAAGTTCACGCACCATGCGTGCTCCTTCGCCCACGTACTTTTGTACCAATTCCGAGCCAATAACGCGAATGAAACAAGCATCAGTGCGATTGGCCACAGCACGGGCACATAATGTCTTTCCTGTTCCAGGCGGTCCGAAGAGTAATACGCCCTTTGGTGGCTCGATACCGAGGTTCACAAACTTTTCCGGATGCAATAACGGCGTCTCCACCACTTCACGCAACTTTTCAATTTGTTCTTTGCAGCCACCCACATCGCTGTAGGTTACGTCAGGCTTGTCCTCCACCTGCATCATAGTGACTGTTGGATCGATTTTCGGAGGAAGTGGGATGTGTATTTGATACTTGTTGCGATCGACTCCGACACGCATACCTTCCTCTATATCGGTAGGCGCTACAGAGTCGGCGAGATCAACTACGAATTTGGCGAATTGTTTCACGTTAATGATGTACTTCGGGTCGTCAGAATCTGCGTTGATAATTTTGGTGCAACGTGCTACCTGCAGCGGCTGCTCGTTTTGCAGAATCTGCTTGTCTGCGGCCAAGTCCCAGAGGGCGGGTGGCGCAAGCCCAGTGTCGCTCTCTTTAATTCCCGTCAGCTCATTCACCTGCTTGATAGCCTTTTGTATGTCTTCTTCAATAGTTTTGATGACTTTGTGGTACTGACTTTGACCGTAAGTCTTCAGCAATTCGATGTCGCCATCATCAAGCGATTTTATTTCTTTTTCCTCCTTCTCTTCAGGCTTGACTTTACGTTGTTCGTTACCCAGATAATCAGGCATTGTTATTAAACTTCTTTCAGATGTAATTTATAAAAATGTTGGCCTTTATTTCGTTAAAATCCTAATGCACCCTATTCGCAATGACTAAACAAATTGAGAAATAAAATTTAGTTGTCAAAAAAAACGTTGTGACAAAAACGTAAGCAGCTTACTGTCAGTCACGTTAACACAATACAATAGAGTAAGACAGATAGAGAATCTAATAACAGGGTTGCAAAATACAGTACTACATCGTTTGCACTAACTTACACAAAATAAAATTTGTAAATTGGGTTTTTTATTAAGATTTGTAAACTTTTATGAGATTTCCATTCAATCTTATTAGATTGATCATACTGTGAAATACTTTTTAAACTTACCTTCATCTGTATAGCCATCGTTTGGACTGTTTCTCGATTTTAAAGTGGCTGGTTTTATTGAACTAGATTCCGCAACTGCAGAGTTACCTGCGGAATTGACAGACGCAACCAGCAACTTCTCCTCGAGCTTGGTCTTCGCATCCTCCAATGGATCTCGTGCTTTATCCAATGCTTGTCCCAAAAATGAAGAATGTTTTGGGCTGTTGTTCCCACTTTTGTGGACACTTGGTAGTGGCTCGAAAAGCACCGAGTGAACCGTCACCGGTATTTTAATAATCTTTCGTGCGTGTATCTCATTTTCTTTATCGATTTTGTTCAAACGTTTAATGTCAGGCACCTGTTGCAGAAAGATATTAATAACGTTATTCATATAAAATGTTCGAACGAGTATAAACTCACCGTGCAGTTAAATCTAAGAGCTAGTGCTTGCAATGTGTCACCTTCCTGTACTTCAGCTTCAAATGTGTTTTCAAACTTGTGCTGTTTACTAAGCTGCATACTTTCCATTTGCGGAAAGTCATCACCATAATAATTTGACTGGTTGTAGCTGGAGCGAAAGTTATCGTCATCAGCAGAATGGTGATGACTTATATGAATCCCCTCAAATAACTTATATGAATCAATGTTATTCAAATTTTTCAGTTACATTTATTTTTTGCACCACTTTTTTGTTGAGATACCACAAATAGCATTTCTGGGAATACATTTGAATTATTTTTATATGTAGAACACACAATAATAGTAATAACATTAAATAACAACAATCACAGTAAATAATAATAATAATCACAGTAAATAATAATATTAATCACAGCAAATAATAATAATAATCACAGTAAATTTTAGTGCCATCAGTTATAATAATTTTAATGCACATTAAATAACAATAACCAGTTATTTTCGACTTGAAAGATTATCGCGCACAGATTTAAAACTTTTAACAACAACTGCTTTTCGATTTTATTCTTTCGTCTATTCTGTTCTTTTGTCCTTTTTCAGTTTGTCCCTTTTAGTATGCCAAACATTAAAACTCAATATGAAAATTAAACCAAAAACGAAAATAAAGATTGTGTTTTGTGTTTTTAGTATTGCTTGAAATTATTTACTATTTTAAGTACATCTTTTTTACTAAAATTGTTATAAATACGCACGCAAATTTACATTTAATATTTCCTATTATATAATAATTGTTTAAATTTTGTATAATAATGTTAATAAAGTTAGTTTAATCAAAAAAAAAAAAAAATAAAGAACGAAACAAATGTTTTAGTAAAATTTGAAAGGAAGAAAAAAAATAAGATTTCTAACATTCATTCATTCATTCAAAAACAAAACCATCAAACTCACCAAAATGGTAAGTAAACAAAGAAAAGAAAAAAAGATAAAACATACTTAATATTGTACAATAACAAACTTACTTTAAGAGGTGTGGCTGTTGTTTTTGCTTTATTATTAATAAATAAATTACTGTTAAGTGTTAAATTACATTATTCAAAATAAAATATAGTTAAAGGAAAGCATTTAAATATAAATTATATTAAATTAATAAATGAATGGGCAATCTAAATGGTTAAATTTTACTAACAGCATTTGTTTCAAATGTAGCACTCAAAACTAACAACTATTCATACATATGTATGCAATTACGGAATCAACATATAACAACATTACGGATCAATCATATAATCCAGATCGTATTGTATTTACTTTCATTGTAGAGTTTGCTTTACTAACAGCTTACTTCTTACACCGCACTGAATACTTTAAAACAAATGAAACCGTTACAGTATACATATATAGCTACCGAACTAACGTGTATTTAGAGCATTCTTTTATTTGGCAAAAAAATTATTCAACAGTGTAGAATAGTTTTTGAATAGAAATATGTTTCAAGTCTATAGAGAAAGTTATTTAAAAAATGTGCGGGAAGTACATAGACCATTTGTGCTTGTGTTTTTATTATGGAAAGACTTTAGTATATATTATCTTCAATGCCAATTTAGCCCATATACAATACACAACCAGAACCATGTTTTTGACTTCCTTAAACAACATTTACTCGTACATTCATACATATTCATATTGATAAAGCTTCTGCTAACTAAGTTTCGCTACACATTTTTTCTCTCAAAATTCTCTTTACATAATCAAAAACAAAAAACAACTACACAAAAACTATAAAATCTACATTCAAAATACATTTCAAACTACAAAAACAACAATTGCAATTACCTGTACCTAAGGCTGCAAATACAAATCCAGCATCATTTGACACCACGTCACACGAACACATTTTTCAAGCTCTGCCAGCTCAAGTGTTGCCAGAACAGCCAGCATCACTCGAAACACAATCCACACTATCCAACCAGTCCCTTCAATCGACAACAACGACGACCAGCGATGAATTGGATACAATTCGTGTTTATGATTTCAACAAGCAGGAAACGACCGTAATTCGTGAAGCGACAACGAAAGGCGGCGACACCAATTCTGCAACACAGCAGTCCGTTGTGATGGATACGACCACCAACAGAAGTGAGCCAAAGGCTTTTGTGGTGCTTCAACGCAAAGAACGACCTACCGAGTTGCCACTTGGTAAGGGCAACAACCGCGATTTGACGGTTCATGGTGCTTCTGCTGCTACTACTCCTGCTTCCACAGTAACCTCGCCCACAGCTGTCACACCCAGCCGCGGCTCAACACCAACAGCTTTCAAGTTCTTGCAGCCCAAACGTAAACTGATCCATCCTAGTCAAGTGTTGTCCTTCGACGAAGACGATGTGGTAAGTAAGAAGTGGAGATGTTTTTGTTGTTTGTTACTGAACATGTTTCAAAAAAACTTAGCCACTATCAACACCATCCGTTGAACGTAAACCAATCGAAGATGATGTTGCACAAGCGCTGCCCTCGGTTAAAGCTTTGGCGCAGGCTTTTCTGATGACGTCCCATAAATGCCCGCAGGTCGTGTCTAAACGACGTTGGTCCATTAAGGTAAACAAAACAACTAAAATGTATATTTTAAAGTTGATTAAATGAAGTATTCAATTTGATTTGTGAAAATAAGAAATCTACATCCAATCAATTGTTGTACTAATCATTTAAATCCTTGCAAAGCCGACGCCAACAACACCGACAACAACACCAACAACAGCAGCAGCAACTCCGGAACCACATAAAAGTTCGCCGCCACCGCTTATTTCACCAAAGATACTAAAACCTAGTCCTTCATTCGTAGAGGGATCCGAAGATGCCACGATTGCCTCTGATTTATCATCTCTGGAGACGTAAGCACAAAATAGATTTACAATTTTTATAAGATCCTTCAAATTGCCTGCGATTTCTGCGATATTTTATAGCGATTCCCTCTTGGAGCATGAGACGAAAGACAGCGAAGCTGCCGTAGAACCGCCTGTGTCAGGAAAAACAAGTCCTGTGCCAGTGCGATCCGGTTTCCTAAGAAGTAATATCGCTTTCTTTGAGAACTTAAAGTTTAAGTGAATATTCTGTATTCATGCTCTATTCATGTATTATATTCTATTTAGATATTATTTTGGTACAGAAAAATAATATTCTAAGTTTGCAAATTGAATTCACATTCCATATATTGTGCCATCTTTCAGTTAACCATTTCTTAAAAAATTTCTTCCTCTTCACACTTTTATGAAAAGCCGACATTCATTTTAATAATTTAATCCAACATCTTTTTAATTATTTAAAACAAAGATGTATGAGTTTATCATAAGCTATCGCAATTGTACATTGTACATATGTACAGAATATACGAGTAAAAGTATAAAATATATTCTAGATCCACTATATTATAGAATCTTATGTGGCATCAATATCAATTTTTTTGGTAATCGTACTTAATTTATATATGTATTTCTTAGAAAGAAGCCGGTTTCTTAATTAACTATCGTATTTAGTGCCTTCAATTCAATATGAACACAACATTATATATTATGAAAATATTTATTTTATTCTAAAGAACAAAAATTGCTTAGAATTACTGAAGCATGTAATATTTTAAATTATAATTTCTTTTATTCTAAAGAATAAAAATTACTTAGAATTACTGAAGTATGTAATATTTTAAATTATAAATTATATATTTAAATAAAATAAGGAAATATAAAAATTCTGTGTTATTTATTTTACTGTACATTAAGAAGGTTTGTATTTGTATTTTTTTCTGGTATTCGTTTTAAAAAAAACATTAAAAGGCGATTCCTATGAAGTCTGTCTCTCCATCAAATAATATTGTATGGATTTTAAAGCGTTTGAAAAATAAATTGAAATTCGATTGCCTGAGTTCAATTGAATTGGTAATTTATGATTGATATAAGTGTAATTTTTTTAATAAACAAACTGAACTTTTCACTTCCTTTAAAACTCAAATAAAAACGCGATTTATTCATACTTTATTTATGGTGAGTATATTTTTGTTTTATATTTATAAGAAAGAAATTACAAAAAACAAATTAAGTATTTTTAAATTTTATATTTACATATATTTCTCAAAAAAGAAAATTATTTTTATATTGTACAATACATATGTACATAGGTATTTTATTTACAAATTGTATTTAATTGTATAATATTGAATGTACCTCGAAATAATTATTAAAATTCTATCGTATAAAATATGTAATTAAAATCTTTCACAAGATGTTTTTTACGTCTATTATTGTAGAATTTGAATTATATTATTTTACTACTTATAGATTAATTTCTCCTAGTTTATGTTTTAAAAACAAGTTGGGAAAAATAATACATATATAAAAAAGGTTGTATCGAAGAAATTTGGAATCTCACGTGAAATTTAATTAAAGGCATTTCTTGGCTATTTTAATTAATTACTAGAGATTTTGTTACTGTTAAACTTACTACGTATTTTTTCGTAATTAGAGTGTCCTTTTTATTTACAATTACTACTTTGTTTAAAATCATTTTATCAGAAGAGCAACACACAACGCGGAAATAAAATTGCTTTGTCGAATTGTTATATTGTCAATGCGATGAGCTGTGATGATGTGGATGCTCCGCTAGATATATTATATACAGCAGTGGAATAACGAAGCAGAGTGCGAGAATGACAACGAAGAGACAGACCCAAGACATGTCGCAATCCGATCCTGACCAGTCAATTGCACTCAGAGCGGGCCCACGTATCGGGCGTAGATGTGGTATGGATGACTCATCTAGTATGTCGTTGAGAAGCGGCGCTGTTGCATCTGTGCTGACTACATCACTAGTCGATGGTGGTAGTCGTTGCAAATCTATATAAAAACAGAGAAAAGGCAATGCATAAAACAATGTTAACTTCCTTCTTTGTGCTGCTCTTAAAGTATGTAGTTTTAATGGCGATGTGGCATTAGCTGATCTCATAAATGGACCGATTCCTATAAGTACTGTATTGATCGCAACATACTTTCATTGTTTGGCAAAAACTCTTCTAATAATTTCATTCCTTGGAAATAAAACAAACTTGGTTATTTTTTTCAAGTATATAGTTAACTAAGAATGTAGTTTATTTTTAAGAATACACAAGCTTTCATGTTTTTCATTTCAAAAATAATTGCAAATTTATTAGACGAATTAATTGTAGGTCATGTAACGAGGAGTCGCGCTGAACTTGGCGTAACTCTTGATAACCTTGTTGACAGCCTCCAAAAAGTCTTTCTCAGTGGCTACCTTACGACGAGCTCGGATAGCAAACATGCCCGCCTCCGTGCACACTGAACGAATTTCAGCACCGGTTGAATTTGGGCACAAGCGCGCCAAGAGCTCAAAACGAATATCGCGCTCTACTGACATGGAGCGTGCATGAATTTTGAAAATGTGAGTACGTCCCTCCAAATCAGGCAACCCAAATTCGACCTTACGATCCAAGCGGCCTGGACGCATCAATGCTGGATCGAGAGTATCTGGTCTGTTTGTGGCCATGAGCACTTTAATGTTACCCCTGGGATCGAATCCATCCAACTGATTGATAAGCTCCAACATGGTGCGCTGCACTTCATTGTCGCCACCGGCACCATCATCGAAACGTGCCCCACCAATAGCATCGATTTCATCAAAGAATATGAGGCAAGCTTTCTTGGAACGCGCCATCTCAAAAAGTTCACGCACCATGCGTGCTCCTTCGCCCACGTACTTTTGTACCAATTCCGAGCCAATAACGCGAATGAAACAAGCATCAGTGCGATTGGCCACAGCACGGGCACATAATGTCTTTCCTGTTCCAGGCGGTCCGAAGAGTAATACGCCCTTTGGTGGCTCGATACCGAGGTTCACAAACTTTTCCGGATGCAATAACGGCGTCTCCACCACTTCACGCAACTTTTCAATTTGTTCTTTGCAGCCACCCACATCGCTGTAGGTTACGTCAGGCTTGTCCTCCACCTGCATCATAGTGACTGTTGGATCGATTTTCGGAGGAAGTGGGATGTGTATTTGATACTTGTTGCGATCGACTCCGACACGCATACCTTCCTCTATATCGGTAGGCGCTACAGAGTCGGCGAGATCAACTACGAATTTGGCGAATTGTTTCACGTTAATGATGTACTTCGGGTCGTCAGAATCTGCGTTGATAATTTTGGTGCAACGTGCTACCTGCAGCGGCTGCTCGTTTTGCAGAATCTGCTTGTCTGCGGCCAAGTCCCAGAGGGCGGGTGGCGCAAGCCCAGTGTCGCTCTCTTTAATTCCCGTCAGCTCATTCACCTGCTTGATAGCCTTTTGTATGTCTTCTTCAATAGTTTTGATGACTTTGTGGTACTGACTTTGACCGTAAGTCTTCAGCAATTCGATGTCGCCATCATCAAGCGATTTTATTTCTTTTTCCTCCTTCTCTTCAGGCTTGACTTTACGTTGTTCGTTACCCAGATAATCAGGCATTGTTATTAAACTTCTTTCAGATGTAATTTATAAAAATGTTGGCCTTTATTTCGTTAAAATCCTAATGCACCCTATTCGCAATGACTAAACAAATTGAGAAATAAAATTTAGTTGTCAAAAAAAACGTTGTGACAAAAACGTAAGCAGCTTACTGTCAGTCACGTTAACACAATACAATAGAGTAAGACAGATAGAGAATCTAATAACAGGGTTGCAAAATACAGTACTACATCGTTTGCACTAACTTACACAAAATAAAATTTGTAAATTGGGTTTTTTATTAAGATTTGTAAACTTTTATGAGATTTCCATTCAATCTTATTAGATTGATCATACTGTGAAATACTTTTTAAACTTACCTTCATCTGTATAGCCATCGTTTGGACTGTTTCTCGATTTTAAAGTGGCTGGTTTTATTGAACTAGATTCCGCAACTGCAGAGTTACCTGCGGAATTGACAGACGCAACCAGCAACTTCTCCTCGAGCTTGGTCTTCGCATCCTCCAATGGATCTCGTGCTTTATCCAATGCTTGTCCCAAAAATGAAGAATGTTTTGGGCTGTTGTTCCCACTTTTGTGGACACTTGGTAGTGGCTCGAAAAGCACCGAGTGAACCGTCACCGGTATTTTAATAATCTTTCGTGCGTGTATCTCATTTTCTTTATCGATTTTGTTCAAACGTTTAATGTCAGGCACCTGTTGCAGAAAGATATTAATAACGTTATTCATATAAAATGTTCGAACGAGTATAAACTCACCGTGCAGTTAAATCTAAGAGCTAGTGCTTGCAATGTGTCACCTTCCTGTACTTCAGCTTCAAATGTGTTTTCAAACTTGTGCTGTTTACTAAGCTGCATACTTTCCATTTGCGGAAAGTCATCACCATAATAATTTGACTGGTTGTAGCTGGAGCGAAAGTTATCGTCATCAGCAGAATGGTGTATTCGCCTGTAATTTGAGTTGCTAGAAATGTTGTTTACAAATTATAAACAGAGGACTTACCTCTGCCTCCTCATGGACATAATTCTTGATAAATCCGAGAAACTTGATGCCTTGAAATAAGTTTTTTGCTAATTTCAATTTAGTCTTATCTTAATTCACGATTCGATTGTCGTTGTTTTTCAAGCTTGACTTGTTACTCCCTTTGCTGCTATCACAGTTTTTTACAACACTTTTAATACCATTTCTTATATACTGCTATATAATTGTAATCTTGCTAATGATACATCATTTTTTGCTAAATGTATTTAATTTTCGTTAACTAAAAAATAATTTACCAAATTTCTTGACATGAATGACGACTACATAAATATTAAAACGTCAAAATGTAACAGAAAGCAGCGGTGTTTAATATGAATTCGTTAACAGAGCAGCAGTAATGCGTCCCTAGACATATTACACACATTCGTTGTATTTTTTTAAAAATACAGATATAAATATAGGGATACAAATAGGGATCCGCTCGGAAACAAGTACAATCTTGTTGTTGTTGCTTGTGAAGCAGACACCAACAACAACAACAACCACTCCCTGCCTATCTACTAAATATCTTTCATTTGAGTTAAGTAACATTTTATCAAAAATCGCATGTTTTTGGAAAAAACCCGATTTTAATTTTAGGTACTTCTCTCGGGGCAGGATTTAGGGTCCGTCAAATATATAGGTATTTATACATTTTACTTAGCAAAAATTAATGAATGGCAAAACACGTTACAGAAAATCTAAAATTTCATTTTTCTGGAGAAGTAAACGGTTTTCAATAGAATGTTATTTACAGAAAAGAAAGATAATTAAAAAATGATTACCTTTCCAAAGACACTAAAAACATATACCTATTTTCTACAGATTAAGATATATATATCTCAAATTTCCAAACTTTAAAGGGCCGTAACGCGGAAACCAGACGAGGGCTGGCCCATCTGATGTTGTTGTTGAAGTTCCAATAGAATACAACAAAAGCAACAACAAATCGGAGTTATGTCACTGTGGTAACTTTATGCCTAAATATCTATCTCAAAATCTGTTATTGGGTATTTGGTTTTATTAGTTGAAAACATTGTTCCCTTTTTGCGCTGGCAACTCCATACAGCACAAAATTTAGAGCCATCAAAATAAAGAAATTTCCTGACAACCAAGAGGAATACTATATTAAAAAAGATGTTTGGAAATTAAATAATACAAAAACTCCACTTCAGAATGTTAGCGAAAAGAGCCTTCTGCAGAACATGGTATCGGCAAACAATGTAAGCTAATCCCACTCTTAATGAACCATTGAGACATACTCAAATAACTCTCGAACCGGCTTCCTTAACTAGGCGGCCAATGACGTCTAACCTACGGTGCAGGCCAAACCTTTTTAGCCCACGTTACCAAATCCCGATGCGGTCACTACGCAACAGTGCAAAAAAATCTAGTCCGCCACGTACACCCACGTTGCAGTCAGCTCCGATCTTTGAAAATTGCACTGTTGGTGGCCCAGTGCCGATTTCAAAATTGTGGAAAGCATTGGCATTCACAGGAGCGGTGATTAGAAGTCTGTTATTAAATTGGTTTAAAAGTATAAACGCATATTTCAATTTTCAGTTTAGCGGTGCATGTTTCATCAGCGCCACTGTGATGGAATACGAGAACGCTCGAAGCATTATGCTGGAAAGAGCTCGCAAATCCAACTTCCTTTGGACACGGAGAAAACCGCACGAGTCTGGCTATTGGCAAAATTTGAAACGCGAACTTCAAAATATATGGTACACCATGACTCCTGGTCAGAAGGTTTTCGCGCCACTGTGTGCTCTGAACTTGCTTGTTTTTGGCTTGTGGCGCGTTTCCGCACTAAAAAATATAATGATAACTTATTTCTGCTCAAATCCAGCTGGCCGTATGTACATATCTGCTTGCTATGAAAGACGTACATTTATTGGAATACTTAAATTACAGGTGCGCTCTGCTGGCCCATGTTTCTCTCGACATTCAGTCATTATTCGTTTTTCCATATATTTGCCAATATGTATGTGCTGCACAGCTTTTCACAAGCGGCCGTATTGTCGCTGGGAAAAGAACAGTTTCTCGCCGTATATTTGAGTGGGGGTGTTATAGCAAGTATGGGCAGCATAGTGTATAGAGCAATAACATCAAAGGCGGGGTTGTCGTTGGGAGCAGTGAGTTTTTAATTGGTTCAGTAAAAGGCATACTATAATTTTATGTTTGCAGTCTGGAGCGATTATGGCTGTTTTAGCTTATGTGTCTGCACAATATCCTGAAACACAACTGAGTATATTGTTTCTGCCAATGCTGACATTTTCGGCGGGATCGGTGAGTAATTTCCAGGGTTCAGACCGGTCGAAAGCGAGCGATTACGAACCCTGGTAATTTTTCTCCTGTAGATGTAAATAGCTTCACAACAAAATTCTCTTAGGCTATAAAAGTAATCATGGGTGTTGATTTGGCTGGTTGTATATTAGGCTGGAAATTCTTTGATCACGCGGCGCATTTGGGTGGTGCATTATTTGGCATGTAAGGATATATTTGTTAATATTATTCCTTAAATAATATATACATTAATTTATTTACATTGTAGCTTCTGGGCTTTCTATGGCCCGCAAGTGTGGCAACAGCGGATGACAATTATGAACATATATCACGACTGGAGAAAACCTAAATAGCCTTGACCCAGTGTACTATTGTAAAATATGATTAAAACTCATTTAAAATTAGAATATATTTAGTGACCGCGTTCATTTTATAGTTCAATATATTTTGCTTACAAACCTCTCTATTCATTGTACTAGTGTTTTGTTTCGTTCCAAAGAAAAAAAAGGTATAATTATATCTTAGACACTACCATATATACTATTCCAAAATATTTAGTTTAATTGGGTACCTTATCAAACAGAACTTTCACTCGTTTTTGGTAATATTTTCTCTTCATTCTTGGCATTAATGCGGATACGATACTTAACCTCACGTTCCCTTTGCTGCAGTTTAGAACGTAATTCTGTGACTGTTTCATATTCTGGGGCATACGATATGTGAAGTATGCCTCCATAAAATTCTTTTGCGTCCATAAAGCGTTTGGCTCGTCTGGAGTGCTCCAATTTTTGGAATTTAACATGATACACATCCGTAAAAAGCTCCAACTCAACTGAAATGTTTCCATAAAATAAATGGTCAAAACAAACGTTATTTCTTCACCATTTTTGGCCACTGTGTCTGTCACGCAAATGCTGCTATATAGACCACCGTACCGCTGAAAAGCTCGCTTCACCTCCTGATGTAAATTGATCTTAGGTACTCCAAACACGAGCAGATGTATCGATTCGTTGGCCACCGTATATACCTGTAAATATGCTTTACGTTTTGAACAAGGAAGTAAGAAACACAAACTTAATAATACCTTCACAGCCGTTAGCTGTTTACCCTGGCGATACTGTAGTCTCGTCCTGCAATATTCTTGTCTCTTATGGTGTTGGGAATTACATGACATTTCATGGCAGAATTATGGGCCTTTAGCCAAATACAAATATTGCTGTTAAATATTAGTACTACAGATTATAAACAATACAAAAGGTCTCCACTTTTCAAAGGATAATGATGCCACTATATTCTGTTAGAGTTTAAAAACACTGACCTTGATGCACACTTCGACCGATTTTCTAAATATTTACCGCTCAATTGGAATTGTGAGAAAATTCCAACCATCTAAATAAACCGTCTGGTTTCCACGTTATAGCCGTTTTAGGTTTGAAAATTTCGTGGCGTATATGGTTCGGTGGTTCGTATATCTCCTAACCTATACGATATACCTACATGTTATTGATACCGTTGAAACGTATTTCAATTATCGTAAATTTATGCAAAACAATAATTTATCCAAAACACTTTTCAAAAGAATTTACATTTTTAATAACTTTTTTCCCTTCATTATTTTTTTCTAATTAAAGTGTATAATTAACCTAATTACATACTTATCTCAATATTAAAAAGTATAAATATTTATTTTAATGTTAAAATAATTTTAACACATTTCAATGAGCCAACAATAACAACTGAAGACTAAAAATCTAATTTTATTCCACTAGTTATTATCATAACAAAATTATCGCAGTGGCTACACTTCAAAGACTAGTCTTTGCTACACTTTCTGTAGAGTTACTGATTTCGTGGAAAAAGTTCTTGCTTACGTTAGGCCGTGGTTATGCTATCGAGTTTTGCTTGGCAAGTAGGACTTTTTTTTTGTTGTTTTGTGTGTAAAAGAGAGAATTGCTTACACACAAAACTCTCTTTTACACACAAAACAACAAAAAAAAAGTCCTACTTGCCAAGCAAAACTCGATAGCATAACCTCGGGCTTACGCTGCGGTGGCTCGAACTACCAGATTGATTAAAAAATTTGATAATCAGGCCCAGGAATCTTGAATAAAATTTCATTCACTCTAATAATATAATCCATATCTATATATATAAAATCCCTATGCGTTTCTGTTAGCAAAATATGTCCGGGACTTTTTTTTGGACTTGCACATCACTTAGAAACCTGAAATTTTTCACAGATGTTCCTGGGCATCTAATGTTGATGAGAAAAATTTCAAAAATCCAAACGGCTTCGCCATTTTTTTGCAAAAAATCCCATTGGGAGGAAATTTGTATTTTTTTCCTAGATTGTAGTGATTAATTTGTCAGATTTTATTATGAAAAATTTTGTAATTTAAAAATTTAATAATTTAAAAATTTAATAATTTAAAAATTTAATAATTTAAAAATTTAATAATTTTTCATAATAATTTAATTTCATTGAATTTGTTTTGTTTGTGACTATTTGTGGCGGTGTTGGGTATAGTTGCTTACCCAACACCGAACAAAATGCTTATGTTGCTTACCCAAAATGAACATTAGTATATCGGAAGGTGGGCGATATCATCTAAGGCTACTTCTATTACATGTGACAGGAGATATCAGTTTTGAGAACTGTGCACGAGGTCACATTCAAAACATTCAAAGAGGCATGCAAGGAGTTGGGTATCTTAGAAGACGATTCTGTTTGGGAAGCCACACTGGCTGGGAAGCCAGAGAATTGTTTGCTTTAATCTGTGTTTTTGGGTGCCTACTTGAGCCGCAGAAGATCTACCTGGAAAACACCCTGATCATTGTAGAACACACACAGACTGTGAAAATTAGCTGTGAAATGTTGCTTTTAAAGAAATATTCTCAAGCAATATTTGAATCATATTCCAACAATCGATATTAATTGCGATTAATTTTTTATTTTTGATGCTCCAAAATAAATAAACTAAAAAAGTGTAAGGTGAGAAAGTCGAAAAGACGTCGCAATTTTTTTTACGAAATAAATAAAAAATGATAACTTCCTGGCGAAGTCGGGCTTATATACTAGTATGTATATAAAAATTTAATATATGTTTGCATGTATGTTTGTTTGTCCCAAGTGTTCTACGATATTATTCATCCGATTGTAATGAAACTTGGGTGAGTCATTGTTCAAGTGCCTTCGTACATTCCAAATAAGTAAAACCGTGCATACTACAGTAGTTATAAGCAGTAAAAACTATATATTATAAAATGATTCAATTATTTTTAAATACAAAATTCCACAGAAAATTACGGAACAATTGTTGCGTAATGTTACGTTGTAACCGGAAGTGGCCATGTTTTATCGAGGGCTGGTCGAGTCATCTTGGATTTATGACTGCTTGAAGTTCAAATAAGTGGTACTAATAAAAGTTATGCACAAAAATATATATTACATAAATTAAAGGTGTTTAAAATATATTTCCAACAGTACTTTGATTGATTCGCTAGCTCACTTGGTTTAAGGGAAAAGTTTCTCTTATTATACTATATATTTGACTTTCAACCTGTCATAACTCAAAGATGGCTGACCAGCCAGTAAAGAAAACTAGCCACTTTCTTCCTGATGGTCCCAACTAACAATAAAAAAATTAAAAAGATCTAAGCTTGGCACCTATTCTGCATTTAAGCCAAAATTACCCACCTAAAATGATAAATTAACCAAAACTGGTTTAAATTAGCCGCAATTCGTGGATCTCTCCACAATCTGGTAACACTGGTGTCGGCTGTTATTCTCTCCAAAAACAAAAATAACATATCCATCAAAACTTTTTCATAATCTATTCCAGCAACAAACAATGCTGTCATTATCCTGGAGCAACAACAAAACTCCATGCCCGCCAAAATAAAGTACTACGCGCCAATTTTTCCACATTTGTTGAAGCCTACCAACGTGACGTCGAATGTTGGTTATTCTTCGGTTGTTATATGTTTGCCGCACTCAAGTAGAACGTGTCGTGTTGTTCTCTGATAATATATTTAGTTGGAGTTAATATCTTTTCCGTCATTGAAAACTACGAAAGTATATTAGGCTAAAATGTCTTTCACTGTTGGCAAGGAAAATGTTGAGAATATGGAGAAATGTTCGCTTAAGGTATATCGAAGTTTTTTTTATGATCGATGGTTCAGTATAATTGATACGATGTTATCCAACAGAGTCCAAGAAAGATTTTAACGGAGAACCTAAACAATGTTCGGAAAATGTCAATTGGTAACGAGGACTCTGATCTGACGAAATCAAGCAGGCAGTACCAACAGATGGAACAGGACAGTAACAGCAACAACCACACAGCAGTGACTACATTGGCCGATAAGCCGGCAGTATCCTTTGACCCAAGCATTGAACCTCTTCTGAGGGAAAATCCACGCCGTTTTGTCATTTTTCCAATCCAGTATCATGACATTTGGCAGATGTATAAAAAGGTTAGAAAAAATGCGGGAAAGGCGAAAAATGTGTAAAAAACGCGGGAACATTTTATTACCTTGAAATTTTTCATATGAAATCTAATGTGGATTCTCATAAAATATTTCATGGGATTTTTCATGCATTTTAAATGATACAACCTTGGAAGCTTTTACGAGTATATGTATCTACAGACGTAATAACTACATGCAGTATTTCTTGTTTTTATTACAATTTATTTTACGTATGAATATAAGCTTTATAAAAAACTTAGTACAAAGGTATGTACAATTTTTATAACAAATAATTTGTGTTTATAGGCAGAGGCGTCATTCTGGACGGTTGAAGAAGTCGATCTCTCCAAAGATCCAAGCGATTGGGAAAAGCTGACTGACGATGAGCGTTACTTCATCTCTCATGTGTTGGCATTTTTTGCTGCTTCAGATGGCATCGTCAATGAGAACCTGGTCGAACGCTTTAGTCAAGAGGTTCAGATTACAGAGGCGCGTTGCTTTTATGGATTCCAGATAGCTATGGAAAATGTGCATTCTGAAATGTACAGCATACTGATTGATTCCTATATTAGGGATCCCGAAGAGAGAGATTACCTCTTCAATGCTGTTGAAACTATGCCGGCAGTAAAGCGAAAGGCTGACTGGGCCTTGGCTTGGATATCATCCAAATCGGCTAACTTTGGTGAACGTATTATTGCTTTCGCTGCTGTTGAGGGTATATTTTTCAGTGGCAGTTTTGCGTCGATATTTTGGCTCAAGAAACGTGGACTGATGCCGGGTTTAACCTTCTCGAATGAGTTGATTTCGCGCGACGAGGGTTTACACTGTGATTTTGCCTGCCTGATGTTCAAACATTTGGTACAACGTCCCAGCAAGGAACGAATAATTGAAATCATATCGGAAGCAGTTAAAATCGAGCAACAGTTCCTAACAGAAGCATTGCCCGTGAAGTTGATTGGCATGAATTGCAAATTGATGTCTGAATATATAGAATTCGTTGCGGACCGTTTGTTGATGGAGTTGGGTGTTGAAAAGGTGTGTATTATTGTTATTGAAAAAATAATATAATTTAACACAATTATTTACCTTGTTCTACCCTCTTTTACCTATCTTAGATCTATAAGACGTCTAATCCGTTCAGTTTTATGGAATTGATTTCCTTGGAAGGTAAGACAAACTTTTTTGAAAAGAAAGTAGGTGAATATCAAAAGATGGGTGTGACAGCTAACCGTTTAGATAACGTGTTCACATTGGACGCTGATTTTTAAGTGTATAGTTTCTTAATTTTAATATAAATCACTAGATATATTTTGTGTCGTCAAAAATTGAATGTTTCAGTTATAAAATTAAATTGTTTTATAATATCCTTAAAAAAATCTTCGTTACAATATCAAAATCAGTTTGAACATTGAACCTTTTTCAAAAAAATTTAAATTTTTTCTATTTAGCAGTTCAAATAATAGTAAAACACTAACTTCATATAATTAATGTAACTTAATTCATTTAAGTAGAAATTGACAATATTAGAACAGTGTTATAATTATTTTACGATGCAGCTTTATTATTATACCGTAGAAGTAGAACTTATTCATTGACAAAAATATCTATATCTACAATGTACCTACACCAAGAATTATAGAATGCAAGATTGGACCTCGTAAAGGTCCGTTATATGTTTTCGCTTCACAGTGACAGATTTCGTTTCAAATGACGTAATAGGTCCCTGGTGCATACACGCAGCGTGTAACTATAATTTTTAATGGAAATGAATGTATGAAGATCAGTAATGAAGTGCTTAGTGAAATTTTGTAATAATTCAGAAAGAGTTTCTTTCGGTTTCCATCAGATGCTCGGTTATCAAAAATTTAGCAAGAGTTTTGGCAGCAAGATAAAGCATTTAAAACAAAACATATGGCGTACATGCGCAGAACGAAATCACTTTTTTCCTTTACAGGTGCAATCTTGTATTCTATCATTCTTGTACCACATAAACACACATACAATATATCTGTAAAGAACATTTAGTTTCCATTTTAGATTCTTTATTTTTACACGTCAATAATCTCAAATTTTCTTCTCTGTTTATATTCTTGCTATGAGAAATTTATATATGTTTTTAGCATAAACATTTTGAAACATGAGAAAGTTTATTGTTACTATTTTTACGAATCGAAAGTGTGTTTCAATGACATTTAAGCTTTTATTTTTAATGATAAGCTTTTGTAAATATACAATAAAAATGTAATAAAAAAATAGGCTCCATTCTTTTTTTCACATTAACAACACTAACTAGTGTTGCAAGTTCAAAAATCATTCAGTTCATAAAAAATCGTTGTCTCGTGCTTTTTGAGGACGACTTCTACACCCACCAAGTTGTGGGTGGACTGGGAGGGTCAAGGTAAGATACGAAGAGCCAGACACAATGAGAGTCGGAAACAAGTCCATAGACTTTTGTGAGAAAATCGAACAAAATTATGCTTCGGCTCCGGTAAACATCAAGCCGAAAGCTTTAAGCTTCGTGCAAAGAAAAGCCGCATCTATTCTATTCGTCACTAGTCAAAGTGCATTTAGTCTCCTTTCGAACAAACTAAGTTATGCACGAGAAAGATATCTCTATAGAAATCATACAATAGAAGTGTGCCATAATGAATCCACGGCGTTGCATGTAAACAAAAAATCCTACAAAAATCCAGTGCAAGCAAGACAAGGTCACGAGCTCGCGAATTGTTTTATAAATCGATTTTTAAGCAAACGACAATATTAAAGAATAAAAAACCGAAAGTAAAAAATAGTGCCTCGATTACCGAAAATAGAAAAATACAAAATTGTAGCTAGAATAAAAGGAATGAATTTTTTATGTATGAATAAAAAATAAATTATGTAAGCAAAATAGATAGAGTAAAAAATATAAGATTTCCAAAGCTTTAATAGTTGTTCACTTGTGTGACGAATTTAATACAAATTTCTACATGAAAACTATAGATTATAGCGGTTTTACAAGTTTGAAAATTTGTTGTTGACCCTGAAATTTGTTGTTTCCGATAGGTTTGGAATGTAGTTAATATCGAAGTTAGAAAATTGGACGACTGTTTCTGTGATTCTACATTATTTCGTATTAACGAAAAGTTCATTTAAATTCTAGAAATTTACATGGAAAAGTCTAAAGGATGTACGTGTAATAAATATCCATTATCCATTTAATTTGTTTCTCATCATTTTGGAACTTCTTACAGTAAAATTCTTTTGCCAACTTTTGGCAACTCGTACATTGAATTTAATATCAAAAAGAAAAACAAAATGGAAAAAAAACAAACAGAAAAAAACAATATTTCAAAATTGTCATTTAATTGCATTTTAACAAATTTCGGAATCATTTCGGACATCCGCCAAAAAAAGTGTAAAAAGAACTAAAATTAACAGAAATAACTAAATCATACAACAAAATTACGATTAAATGTGTGCAGTTGAAAGTAAACGAAATAAAGTGCAAAGGTTTCATAGTAGAACAAAAAACATCCGTAAGATACATATGCATATCCATACCTTCACATGTATTTAAGTGGCTGTGCCGTAGTTTAGCCAAAATTGGACAGGGTCCTGTCATGGTTCGCCGTACTCTGAAGATTTTCGAGTACTAACAACAATAATTGTGTGGATGTGTGTTGCGTGTTGAGCACTTACATGTGTATGTAACTCGTATAACTTTGGTTATGCCCTTGGTTGTAATGTCCAAAAAACTATAGCAACAGCTATTTTTATGTAAATGTACACATATACATATGTAATGGTATTTATATAGGAATTCCTTCTGCTCGAAAAGGAACCATTTTGAACCATACCTACACAAACAAAGGAATTTTACTGCCTTAAAAACTAACCTTGCTGTAGGTTGAAGGTTTAAGAAATGAGTGGCATTTAAAAGACATGACAAAAGGCATTTTGGTTACTTTGTTCTTTCATTGACATTGTTGTTGGCGAGACAGAATGTTTTACGAATTTTCTATCACGTTTCACAAGTATCGCAGTCAGTCGGTCAATAAATAGTTACATTCTCAGCATGGGACACTTTAAAGCATTCTCTTTCATTACAAAAGCGAAAGCAAGCGTTTCTAGAATTAAATTATCAAGAAAATTGTAGAGAAAGTTGAAAACAAGAATAAAAGAAAAAAATTCGATGGAAATACTCTGTGATTCGATTGATTTTTCCGTACATTAGACCTGATTCTTAGAATTGCAGCACCAATTTTCAATATTAGGACAGAGGACTCTACAGATAATCAAAAGCAAGATATGAGAGAGAGAAACGTCTCAACTTACACTAAAATCTCGATTATATGAACTAATGATAATAAAGCCAATTCATAAAATCAATAAGTTCTGATAGTTAAAGATAAATTATAGAAAACACTCCGTTTGTGTTCATTTCTATGTTTTTGTTCTTTTATTAATGCTTAAGAATTACAAGAAACGCTAAATTATAAATGCAAATTACTCATTTAAGTTTTATGATAGGTTTTGTGGAAAATAATCAAATATTTTTTGTTTGCTGTATTATTTTGAGTCCACAATTAATAGCTTTACATACATTAAGAGTTATTATAACTCAGACGATGATAAAAGGTAGGCCATGGCTTTTTGAACAAAAAAACCCAGCCGATGGTCCATTCAATATATTTCTTGAATAATAACGTTCATTGGTTCAGTCGTTATTCATCAAGTCCTCTTCAAGGAAGATGTAAAGATAGGCAGTAAAATTGGGAAAATCGAAGCAATCAATATCTGAGGTTGGCGAAACTATCCTTCGTATTATTACTCGTAATTATGAATGTGAAACTGAAAGCATATTTAATTCGGCTACTAAGAAAATCGCCACCATTAATGGCTGTTGTGCCCCTGTTTTCATTGTGTCTATTATTGCCCCAAATTTAATGCTTTAATAGTTGAAAACTCGTTGTCCAGACTTTAGACGTTTCATAGTTAATTGTTAAAGGTTCCCGACTGTTAAAGTTTCATGTTCGCTGGTATAACGATTCGAACAAAAACAATACTTAATAAACAGAATGCAAAATCGAATTGTAATACGAGTATAACACATTATTCTTTTATTTTTCTGACATCTAATAGCTCAAAGTTAACTAAACAATTCATTGTTTAACCTTTATGTTGGATAACGTAAATTGTTTTTGCAATATTTTGCAATCATTCGCAATTACAATTATAAGTTCAAGAGAATTATAGAGTTAGTAGCTCAAAGTTCATTGTGAGAGTTTGAATAATTTTGCCCACCTTTTCATACTACTAAACTAATATTAATTGTAAAAACATGATCCAACATTTGAAATTCTACTGGAATACATATAATAAAACTAATTTTATTTTTGTATACATACTTAAATAATTTAAGCACATACTTAAAAAGTATGACTTTAAAAGTCAAAGCTTTAAGGTTTATTAGTAAAACTTAAAGATGTGAATAAAGTGATGAATAAAAAAATTATTACAATTTGCTTTTGTAAAAGAAAATAAAGATTTTTTTGTATTTTCGGCCAAAAAGATTTTTTTAATTTCTTGGTATTATATGAAAATCAAATATTGTTTCAAATTAATCCACAATCTCAGATAGTTTATTTACTCGAATAGCTTCGAATGAAACAAACAACGACAAAAAAACCTTGCATCAGAAGCGACCTTATACAAAAATTTGTGGTGTATTTCAAATGTGCTTTACTTGGTATTCACCATTCGATTGGAAGTAATGATTCATTAATGATCAGCTAGCTATCAGTTAGTTAACTTGTTCAGTAAAACGATCCAATTAGTCTATGAACAATCAATCTTTATTTAAGCTGTCCGCAAGGTGAGTACGAGAACCGCAGCACTGTTGCAAATCCCACACACAAAAGTCATGAGATATAAAAATAAATAAATAGATACAAAGTAACACAATGAATATCACTTTAATAAGCTTTTTGCTGAGTAAATGAATCCAGTCATCAGTTGAACAAGTTTAAACTGAAAGCGTCCAAAATGCAGACATGATATCATCAAGTCATTAAATGATTAGAATGATAACAAAAAGTTTTCCGTGTTATTAAACCTACGAAGAAAATAAATAAGTAAAAGTAAAAATAAATACATATGTATATGAAATCATTCTAAGCCCTTTAAATTCAACATTCTTAACTTTGGTGAGTCTGTTTATTACTCTGTCGAAAAACAGAAGCAAACAAACAGCTTTTCAACAGACAAACTTTTTATTGAAAAGATGTTTTACTTAATTTATTTGTGTAAATAATAATTACATTTTTATTATTTATATAAAATACATATTTATTTAATTTACCACATTAAATTAAAAAGATGTTGATGATGTTTTATATAAAAAATATCCGTCGATGTCTTATTATTTATATTAAACATTTGTTAATGAAATAAATGAATAAATTGAAAAAAACCTTCTACTAATAAATGTAAATTAAATAAAATAAAGTATTTAATTGCGATTAAGCAATTCTACAATAAAAATCAACTTTCACGTGATCTTGTAAATTTATTAGAGTTTAAAGTTTAAACTTTGTATTTTGCTCTACTGATGAAAAAACTTACTGCAGTTTTTTTAGTCTTTGCTTCAATGTAAATAAATTGTGATATACTTATGCACATATATATACATATGTACATACGAGTACATACATACATACAACGCACTTCCAGATAAGTTTAATCTAAGAAACTAGACCGACCATGAAATGTAAGATGAGTTTAATGAAAGTAATTCTTAGAAAAGAAAATAATTTAGAAAGAAAAGAAAATAATAAGAAAACAGGAATATTTAAAAATTATTTGAAATATTAATTAAAATGCCAATGAGACTGCACTTTTTCCATTTGTAAATCAGAAGCGTTCTTTTTAGACCAGAAAGCGTCGTTTGTAATTCAAAATACTCATTTGTAAATGAGAAAATACACATAACTTTATTTTATTATTAATTATATTAATGTTATAATAACTACAAATGACTATTCTGAATTACAAGTGACGGTTTCTGATTTACAAGTGGAAAATGTGTAGAAATACACACTGCATAAAGCTTGTATAGTTACTTTTTTTGGTAACTCTAATTTTTAGTGCAGAGTTTTTAGTGAAATCTTTTACGGACATAATATTTCATTTATATAAATAAGTAGTAAAAACAAGGATTAATACAATCAAGACTTTGATGTATCATTGGTTTGTAGTAATTTTCGCTTTATTGTATTTATTTTAGTTATTTGTATGTCTATTTTTACTTTAACCTACTTTAAAAGATGGCTATTAATATTTTCTAGTCTCTGTCTATTCACAGAATTTCCTACGTAAATTATTTTCGATACCGAATTCCACCGGACACAGAACTATTTTCCAAAGGTCACAGAAATGTTTTATTCCATGTATTTTTATCTATCGAACTTGCCACGTTGGAACGTATTTGCTTTGGCTCTAATTACGTACATCATTTATTATTTCATACAAGTCGTTAAGGTGAGTTTAATCGTTCTTTTCATTTTATTCATTTATTCAAACTTTACTTTTTAAAAGGTTATTAAATATTTTACACACACACATTTAATGAAAGTATGATTATTTAGTCGAATAGTTGTGACTCTGAAGTATCTACGTTAACTTATTATATACTATTACCAACTTTTTGAAAATTGATAAAAGTGATCTCATCCAGTTTCATTATATCCAGTCCATCCAGTCACTTGTATTATTTACATACTCGTAAATAATTTTATTAGGTATAAAATTATTATGTATTGTATAATACTCGTAACTATTATTTTTGTCGCTGGTCATATCTATCGCAGCTTCTTTTGATTTTTCAAAAAAAATAATTTTACTCCTAAAGTAACACTTTATTTTTGTAAAATGATTCACTGTTATAATTCTTAACTGTTGTAATTCTTAGCTAATGTTAATTGTTGTCGTTTGTAACACAGCGACCAATCCTTGCCTGTTCCGATGGACCTTTTAAGAAATTTCTCATCAAAAAAATGCCCACATTGGAAATGAAATTTTGGCCAACCTTCTGGTGTGTAGAAAGTCGTGCGCAAACAGTATTTGCAAGCATTTTAAGATCTCAAACATTTCCCAAACTTGATTATAGAAGGTAAAAAAAAGGATATTATATCAACATCTGCTTTCTTCAGTGAGAAATCTTTCTGTTTTTTCGTAGAGAAATATTAACTTTAAAGGATGGTGGTGAAGTTGCTTTGGACTGGTTTGAAGAAGGTTGTGCCGTAGATGCTCCCTGTATAATAATACTACCAGGACTAACAGGTAACTGTAGCATTTTTGTTATAGTTTCTTATTTATTTAATTATATTTTCTTTTTTGTTTGTTCTGTAAATGAACTCAGGTGAATCTCAAGCTGAGTATATCAAATGTTTAGTTCTGGCTGGCAACAATGAAGGCATGCGAGTGGTTGTCTTCAATAATCGTGGTCTCGGCGGCATCGAATTGAAAACGCCACGACTTTATTGTGCCTCTAATTGTGAAGATCTAAGCGAAGTGGTGCGTCATGTGAGCAAAGTAATGCCCAACTGTAAATTGGGAGCGACTGGCATTTCAATGGGTGGCTTAATATTGGGTAAGTTCTGTATAGTGGGTGGAGGAGGGGGTGAAGAGGGGTTCCTCCTTAGTTGAGTATATTTTCTAAGGATATATTGGATTATCAATACAGGTAACTATTTGGCACAGAAGAACGAGGAGGCCCAAAAGCTCCTGGCGGCAGCTAAAATCATTTCGGTGCCATGGGATGTACACAAGGGTAAGTGATTTAATGAATCAAATTATAAGCAAAAAATTAGGATATACTAAGTAGTGAATGCTGTTTAAGGTAACGAAAGCATCGAAAAGCCAATTATTAACAGTCTTCTCGGACGTCATCTCGCCAGCAGCCTCTGTCGTACTTTAAGCAATTGCGAGATATACAAGGGCACCGACATTGACATGGAACGGATACTAGCGGTTAGTAGCGAAAAAGATTTGTGTACATATAAAAATTTTATTCCTTGGTTCAGTTATAAAAATTCGCTACCGAAAATTATTTCTTATATACTACAGTGTAAAACTATCAAAGAATTCGATTCCCACTTCACTTCCAAACAATTTGGTTACGCTGATGTTGAGGATTATTACACGGATGCAACGTTGCATAATAAACTGGATCACATCTCAGTGCCATTGCTGTGCCTCAGTGCTGCGGATGATCCATTTCAGCCTCTAGAAGGTAAATTCTTCAACGTACACACATGCAAATATTCAATATTAATGGGGTTTTTTTACTGCTTCCATCATCATCATAATCGTCTTCTTCTATAGCAATACCCATTAAGGCTGCCGAAGAATGCACACACGTGGCCATTGTTGTCACTGCTCGTGGAGGTCACATTGGCTTCCTTGAAGGGTGGTGGCCATCGACCAGAGATCAATATATGGGCCGTTTGTTTGCGCAATTTTTTCGCAAAGCACTTTTTGATGAAGACGGCGAATTCGAAGCTGCCAGCGAGCAGTTGCGTAAGAAATTCCTGCAAAAGAGAGCCGTGCCTACACTGGAAACAACAGCAACCAATGGAACTGCACCAGAAACGGCAACACCGGTAACTGTAACTTCAACTTATCCGGCACCAATAAGTACGGCACCCTTGCTGAGCTCGGAACAGCTGGTGGAGAAGCTTATGGAGATGTAGTTGAAAAATGTGGCTACCTTGAAGAAGTTTGGTTTCGATCCAGATGCAATGCAATGAAGAACGAAGAATAACTTTATTTTTAATTAACTCTTTACAAACAAAAAGAAACGTAGACAAACAAAAAGTGAATCAACAAATTTTTACTGATAAAAAATAATTGGTTTTTTAAATTGTGTATCAATTTAATATCATACGAGTATACTAAGCTATTGCCTACGCTTATCCGCTGTGAAGCTAATCACAGACGTGCTAACAGATTTCTCAAAAGAAAAGAATTTTATTAAGAGATTAAAAACACACACTAAATAATTCCGTTAATCTAAACCTGAAAGTACTTTTTAAATAAGAGATGAAACATTAAAGAGTGCGAAGGGTCGATACATCGGGAAAGATAGAATCTAGCTAAGCATAAAGTTGTTAAAAATTAAAATATATTAAGTTAAATTAAACCTTTAAATTAAGTCTACTCTTAAAAAAGATTAATAAATTAAGACAAATATCAAATAAGAATATTCAACCGTCAAGTGAGAAAAATTGTGACTAAAGTGATAAGATTCTTCAATACTTTAAGTTTTTTACAAACGATGCGAAATGATAAGCTTGTAAATCGTGTTTGTTTGTAAAATATCGGAATGATTGTGATATCTTTAAAATGTTCATAATGCACGCAAAAAACGTACCTGTTTATAAATTCGCAACTCTATTGCATTCGTAAAGTGAAAATCATATGAAACGATTTATTTCAAAAAGTTCGTTAAGAATTTTAAAAGCGATTTTTAGTAGTAAAAACTATAAATTAACGAAAAATATGTATGCATCATGATGTTCCTTGCCATTAGCGATTTCTTTGCATAGAAGAACAAATCACTTAATTAATATGAAAAAAGATTTTCTTCAGAAACTGAACTGAACACATATCAGTGGGTCTTTTATCTCAAAGATTGCTAACATATTTTTAAATTAGATGTCAAAGTTTCATAGTAATGAACTTATGAACAATAACAATTAACTGCAACAAAACTATTACAGCTAAAATAATATAAAACCAAATATTCGTCTAGAATGAAATTTGTTTTGTTTTTCTGGAAATCATTAACGTAACCAGTTGTCCTTTAAAAATTTCGAGTTGGGTATACTTCCAGTTACAATATTAAAGTCTCACCTGCATCTGAGTAATCGTGGTTAATAAGCCCTTTAATAAACAGTCGATTTCCGGGTCTCGCTGCAGTCCTCAACAGTCATCATTCCTTTCAACCTTCTTTGTACATTTAGTTATGCGGAAGCTACGCGCCTCATACAAAAATAGATTACATAGATATCTCGCTGCTTGTTATCTCTTATGACTACTTCTATATTTTGTGCCTCTTTTTCCCTCCTAGAGTTAACTAACTTAACCCTTACACATATTGTTTATTCCATCACACATACACTATGTAAATGATGTATATTTCTCTCATAAGCCGAGTATTACTAAATAGAATATTATTAGTAATTATTACTGCAATACTAGTTCAAACCCGTGCTATAATCTATAAGATTTGTATCCTGTTGCATTCGGGCAAATCTATTATAATAAATAAACAAAAATAATGTTATCTATCTTGAAAAACTTAGCAATAATTTAGGAAAAAGCTTCCGAAAAAATTAGCTACTTGAGTTTCATACACATAATTATATTGAGTAAATAAATAAAATCTTACATATTCTGGATAAAAATTAGATCCGATTATAACTGACATTTAATTACATACTACATTATGTTTCCAGGAAAATTTGCTTTTCTCTAATAATAAAACTGTATACGAATTTGAACTATTTTTTTATTTTTATCTTTAAACCAAAACACTACAAAAATATTTCTAAAAAAGTGCATTAACTATGGATATTATCCCCATAATATGCACGTATATATAGCATCGATTAGGAACATGCATTTCTTTTTTTCATATTTGATTCCGAAAGTTGAACATTTTAATTCGATGAAATCTTAAACAAGAACAAAAAATTAGTAACAACAAAAATACTCGTAATATAGTACTCGTAAAATAGAGCAGTAAGCAAGAATATGTATATATATATAGAACTATACGATATTTATATCGGCTTATATAGAAGTGTTGTCACATATTTCTTGCGATAACGATGCGTAGCGCTGAGAACCATAACACCGTCTTTAATAGAAAGAGCATACAAGTGATTTAACATGACATGATTGGGTTCTGGTAACAAAGTTGGTTCGCACTGTGTGGGCGGAGGTGAGATTAAATTTAGATTTGGAAAACTTTAAATTAACTTTGCTTTATTAATACAAACCGATAGTGGTGTGTCCTTGTTTAGAATAACCTGCAGCAAGTGAGGCGGCAGAACAGGAGGGCCGGATATTTTCTCCCATGGCTTTGCCTGTGGTACCTCCTGCGAGTATTCCTTCTCCGCGAGGTTGGGTGCATTTTCGCTGTCTTTGGCGAGAGCCTGAAATACTTCGAAATCTGATTGGCGCACTGACACTAAGTTGTTCTTTTGTCCATGTTCATTATCAACACTTTTCTGGAATTAAATAATGCAAACAAATTTGTAATAGAAAAACATTTATGTTTAATTATATATTTTTGTATATATGCACACGCATAGCACATTAAATTTTATTAATATTAATTACAGTGTTAATGAGAAAAAAAACAATCATATGATTTCAATTAATCCCAATTAAGAAAGAAACATACACACACGCACACACACTCGCATGGTTATTTAAACTACCTTCCCCACTTTGCCCCTAAATAATTGAAAGCAAACAAATTCAACTACGTCGTGCTGATTTAGAACAAAACTATTGATTTTCCACGTTGTCGGTACGTCTGTCTGTTTACTTACCAGCTTCGGATCGTATTTCCACTCTCCATCCACACAAAACTTATACTGATGATCCCCCTCTGGTAAATCGATGATCGTCACAAAGTTTCCATGACTCCTCACCATCGGGATGGTCTTCCAGTTGGAGAAGGTACCTGAAATCATTACATTTCGGCCACCACCGTCCCAGCGCAGAACAGTCGGCAATGCGGGATTCTTTAGCGCTTCTTCCTGCTGTTCGTCAGCCGAATCAGATTTCTTTGACATATTGGAGCCACTCGCACTGGTGCCTTCTGAAGCTGTACTAGAGCGTTTACGCGGTGTTGATGATAAATCTGCGAATTCCGAGTCTGCCACTGATGTCACGGGTTTCGTGTAGTATGGTTCTTCGTCTTCTTGCGACTGATTGCCATGCAAGACTGAGCGAGTGTCTGGTCTCTTGTCAAACGAGAATGCACGCGCACCCGCACCAACAACACTAGATGCTGCTGCACTCTGTACGGGTAATTCACGAAAGGGCGAATTAGGTGTAGAAAGGTCGCTTGACTTGTGCCGCTCACGACTCATACTAGCGCTACCTGCGTTGCCCATTATTTACGGTATGCGGGTGGATGATTACGTGTTGTTTTGATTTTTATTGCAATATTTTGGGCACAAAAAATGGCGAATGTGTTAACAATTAAAAATTTGGCACTTTGTTTGGCACACACGTCCTCCTTGCTGAATAAATGCGTAATTTTCAGCAATTATGCAGTTTACAATACCATTTACTTTTTAATACATAAGCCTGAAAGCCCTCAACTATATAGAATTTACTTCATACTTAGCAAAAAAAAATATAAATGAAAACTAAAAAATTCTTTCAAATTATTATCGTACAGTTTAGAAAATTTTATCAGCCAAGACGGTGGAAAATTGGAACTGAAAGCTTTTTTAATATTTTTCTTTAGCTGGCTTTTTATTTTGCTCTTTCCGACTGTTCCATACTTGTTTACCTTCGGAAAAAAGTCAGACTTGGCAAGAGAAGGGAACAAAACAAAACACACAACAACAACAGAAAATTCTGTTAAAGCAGACGTCAGAAACCATGTCTTGCCAGTTCAAAAAACCTATATCATGTACCCTGGATGTATACTGATTAATACTATATTATTTTGTGACATTTTCTTCAATCCCCTAACGCATGTGTAATAAAAGCAACGAATTTGCTAATACGGAAATGAAAACAAATATAAAGGAAGAATAGACATAAGTCTGTTGTTGTTTATATATCCTAAATTATAGCACATATCATGTATATAACGCCAAACTATATTGGCGTAGGTACAATTAGTAAAAGTAGTACATACTAAGTAAAATGATCATTAGAATATATATTTATTTCAATACTAAGAAAGAATTAATTTTTAGTCTTTTTAAATTTTATTTCGCCAGGATCGTTGCAGGAGGAGTAAAAGAACTGAAAATTTACATTACATTACATAAATGAAAGATATTAAATTTATTTTTCAAACGGTATACATTTCAAACGGAGATGTACTATAGTTTAGGAGATATAGGCGGTAAATTTCAAATAGCACAACAGAAACACATCACAAAAGCATTCACCAAACCTTCGAGGAAACAAACATTACGAAACAAAACTTATGTGTTTATTTTAACTTGAAAAAGGTGGCAACAATAAATTCCGTTTTAAAACTACTCATAACTAATATGAAATAATATTTGTGTATAAAACTGTAGATAATATAATAATTAACTAAAATGCCAAAATCGTGCGCAGCTAACTGTGGAAATAAGGCCGTATTAAAGGTAGGACCAATAGATTTATAATTTAATGTTTACATGAAATAAACATTTCTAGTTTAGCGCCCTAAAACTGGCCACGCACTCTGCAAGGATTGCTTCTTCGCTGCCTTTGAGATTGAAGTACATCATACGATTTTAACGAACGAACTCTTTAAACGTGGCGACAAGGTAGCATTGGCCGCGAGTGGTGGTAAGGATTCCACAGTTCTGGCTCATCTTATGAAGCTGCTCAATGAGCGCTACGATTATGGGTTAGATTTAACGCTGTTGTCCATTGATGAAGGTATTACAGGCTATCGAGATGACAGTCTTGAGACTGTCAAACAAAATCGTGACGACTATCAAATGCCACTGAAAATTCTATCCTATGAGGAGCTTTATGGTTGGACCATGGACAAAATTGTGGCTCAAATTGGCCGAACGAACAATTGCACCTTCTGTGGCGTCTTTCGGCGACAGGCTCTTGATCGGGGAGCCAAACTTCTTGGTGTCCACTGCATAGCGACCGGCCATAATGCGGACGACATCGCCGAAACAGTGTTGATGAACATAATGCGTGGTGACACGGCTCGGTTGCGGCGTTGCACAGCCATTAGAACGGATGGCGGCGAAGATTCAATTCCCCGTGTTAAGCCCTTGAAATACGCCTACGAAAAGGAAATCGTGATGTATGCACATTACAAGAAGCTTATCTACTTCTCTACGGAATGTGTTTTTGCCCCAAATGCTTATCGCGGTCATGCGCGTGCTTTTCTGAAAGATTTAGAGAGGGTGCGTCCATCAGTTATCATGGATATCATTCACTCTGGCGAACAACTGCGATTTAAAGATACTGTGAAGTTGCCAGCGCGAGGAATTTGTTCGCGTTGCGGCTTTGTGTCATCGCAACAGCCATGTAAGGCCTGCCTACTGCTGGAAGGTCTCAACAGAGGATTGCCAAAGTTGGGCATAGGGAAAAAATCGAAGGGTGACCGCATGAAAGCGCAACAGGACAAGGAGTTGGCGCTAAAAGAGCGAGCTCATTTGGTCAAAAATGATTTCTAGTTTAAACTGACTAGTATAAATAAATATTGACTCATTCTGTTTATATTACATTTTACACACACTTTTTATGACGATGTACAATTTCAAATTAAAGATGTAAAGCTAAGCTTAAAGTTAAAACTCTACCTCTCATGGCTGTTTATAATAGATCAGCTAGAAGCTCGCTGCTGCCGATGATCTTAAATTATTTTGAATTATGTTATGTTGATAATGGCTTTACTTAATTATTAAGGAGCTATATACAATTAAACTATTTACAGTGTTTGCAATATTGACTGTATGAATAATATTGACACATCTACTGGATTCCTAGTTTCCTCGTGTATTTTCTATAACTTCGATACTTCGTTGTGTCGAGGTTACCTACGGCAGGTGCAATAGCGGTAGTGGGTAATAAGGAAGCAGATGAGGGATAAATTGTCATACGGTATCTCTTACCATAAAATATTTATTAAAACGTTAAACATTCAATTTTACTTTTGCTAATGGAAATATGCGTGAAATATTGTCTTCAAAGCCCTAGCAATAAAAATACTCATGAAGGGTTATATTGCTACTGTAAATGTTAGTTATAAATTGTAATTATCGAGCAAAATTAATTTAAGCCCGTACCTTTTGTACATAGAGAGAAATAAAAAATTAAAAAGCAAATAATTTCTAAGAAATAAAAATCCAATATTAAATGTTGTTTGGAATTTATTTTTAATATAATAAATTATTGAAATTGCCAAATTCTGCAGATCTGTAGTCAGGTAACACCACATTAATGTCCAAGGTTCTTGATATTGAACCTATAAATAAAGGAAATGAAAAATATACTAATCAAAATTGCAGGTAAATTATTGAATTTAAAGGATTTGATGGCAAATGCAACTACTCAGTGCCATTTTTTAACCATTGTTCATATAATTAGTTAAACAAGACTCACTAATTCCCAAAAGAATATTGAGACAGCTTATCGGCGTTCAACCTTTATATGGTTGTCTGTGAATGGTTTATGGTATCATCACTGCAGTATTTGTAGGTATATATATATATATATATATAAGCAATATTTTTAAATCGTTACCTTTTTATAAAGTTCCCTGTAGCAAAGTATATTTTCTATATATTTGCGTTTGTAACAGACGAATGAGTACAAGTTGCACAGGGCTTAGAAATTCCGCCCATGTTGTAACAGACCGCAACTGAAACTGTTTAAAGAAACTTAATAAGTGACTACAAATTAAAGTAATTTTCATTGAGGACATAGTTTAAAAGCCATCAGTTTATATAATTAGGAAAAATCACATTGATTCATTAGAGATGTCAGAATAATATTTCATCAGTGCCGAAATTTCATACTGATAAATAATAAATTAAGAACTTAGTTACCTATACGGCTGAAGACAACACCTTATAAACACGTGCTGTACATCTTTTCCACAATGAGATTATTTTCAAGCCTGTAACAAAATATATTAGTAATTAAAATGTAATCCATTAAACAATATGAGCTTTCATATATTATAAACCTATATGTATATATAAATGTAATTTTCAGAAAAATATGCGCCGCAAATTTATGATTTTAAAAAAATTTGGGTTTTGCTTGGTTGAAAACAGCTTTTCTTCGATCAAATAAAAGCACTGGAAAAAGTTGTTTTTTATCTTTAAACCAGCGACTCTTGATCGAATGTGAATAAAATTATAAATATCTATTATATATATACATTATAAACATCAATTAGGAGGAAAATTATATTTGAATGTAGACAATACTGACCATTTCAGTGTAAGTGCCGCCTTTCCAGACTCATCTGCAGATAGTTACCCTTTTTAAATACATTTCACTGCAAATAAATGAAATTACAATTAAATTTAATTAAAGTATTTGATTAAAGTTTAAGATTGTATTAAATATCACATTAATATGTTAAGTTGATTTAAGTGACAAGCACAATTCAATACAGAAGCCTCTAGATTTTTGCTTATATTACATGTATATACATATATCATCTTAATTTTATCAATTCTTCTAGAATATGTAAGCCGTTTAATGAGACGATTCAACATTGCCAAGTTTGCAGATGTGTTGTCACAAATAAGCAATTATTCTGGCAAGCCGTTTGTCCATCGATGCTAGCAACATATTCATCGTAGGTATATAAATCTTGCTCTCATTATTAAACGTCTATTAATTCCAAAGAAATTGCTACTCACGGTTTATTTAACGCACCACTTCGAACATGCAGAACGGAACATGCACAACCACTCTCACCCATGATGCAAATAAAATGAAAGATTTTGTCAAACGGATGTGTTTGAAAAACAATCCATTGGAACTTGGTTGCGATTTCACATTAACAAAATGTCCGAAAGAAATCGCAGCTAACTTCGCCTTATGCGCTGTTTACACAGGGATAATTATCGCCGAGCACATTCAAACAGGAGACAGATTGGATTGTGGATCGTAGTCACATGGACGATTTTACTGCATGATTAATTAATACTTTTTGCTACCATTTGCATACTTTTAACGATGCTAGCAACATATTCATCGTAGGTATATAAATCTTGCTCTCATTATTAAACGTCTATTAATTCCAAAGAAATTGCTACTCACGGTTTATTTAACGCACCACTTCGAACATGCAGAACGGAACATGCACAACCACTCTCACCCATGATGCAAATAAAATGAAAGATTTTGTCAAACGGATGTGTTTGAAAAACAATCCATTGGAACTTGGTTGCGATTTCACATTAACAAAATGTCCGAAAGAAATCGCAGCTAACTTCGCCTTATGCGCTGTTTACACAGGGATAATTATCGCCGAGCACATTCAAACAGGAGACAGATTGGATTGTGGATCGTAGTCACATGGACGATTTTACTGCATGATTAATTAATACTTTTTGCTACCATTTGCATACTTTTAACAAAAAGTAACAGTAAAAAGTAAACTACTGTTTAAGAATTTAGAACACTTTTTGACTATGCAGTTTTGCAACCATTTGATTAATCTTAACTTCGTTATACCGTCGTGATTATTAGAGAAAATATAATGGAAACTTTAGAAGAAAGAACAAATCGAGCTAATTTCGATGGCAATAAAGTTTTTAGACGCGTTGTTCACAATTCGCGAAGAAGACGCCGAAATTATAAGTGAAATATTACAAATATTACAATTACTGGAAGAAGTAGCGCATTGTCGTTTCAGCCTTCTCCAAATCCCTTTTGACAAAAGTCAATAATACATTGAAATTATACTCAGACGTTCTTAGGTAATTTCTACTTATTCGAAGACTTATTTCTTTCAATAAAACTGCAAATGCACCAGTTGAACTGGCTTTCTCTAATTCTTTACTCAACAACTTCTTCTTGGAGTGGGTGGGTTAAAGAAAATTTTTTCATAAATGTGTATACATTCACTTTTAGATGTAATGACAATGCATACCTTCAGACTATAAATATTTCAGACTGTAAATAGTTTTTCACTAGTAAGCAACTCTGTTTTCTGGTGTGCCTAGAAAAATCGAGTGACATTTGTGTCACATAAGGGACACGTTTATTTTCTCACCATCCACAGTTCATCTTGCCATTTGGCTGAAAAACATCAAAAATAGTGTCGCCATGGGACATATGTCCCACGTGTAAACACGGCATTAAAATAATCCACTATGTCATCAAATTTTAGTAATATCAATCAAATGGGTAAAAGTAAAGTGAAAATGAACACTTTCTCATGAGACGATGATGAATTCATCCAGGAATAAAAGTTCATTCGAGAACTTCTATGGCCGCCACTTGTCAAAATAACACAGGTTCTTATGGGAAACGAGAAAAATATAAAATATCGCCGCTGCCGACGCGTACGACAAAGACAAAACTGCCAAATTTTATTATTTTGTCGTTGCTCTTGTTTTACTTGTTTACATTCTACTTGACATTTGAAGTTAGAAATTCATGAAAATTAAATAGGAAAAGCAAATTTTATTGTGTGACTATAATAATTATAGTAAAATGAATGGTAGTTTATCTATTATTTCATATTTTGGACAAAAAAATAACGCAGATTGGATTATGTTATAAACAAAAGATGCCTTTCAACAGCAGCAGATTTCTGACAAGTAGCGGCCACAATAGTCGTCGAACGACATTCTACAGCACTATTCAGTGTAAATACTATCAGCGAGACAAAGTGAATTCTCTTGTTAATGAACTGACTCCCGTTCTCCTCAATGTAAACTGAGCCTTTTTAACGAAAATGTGTTGCTGCCTCACAAACAATCATCCCAGTCACAGATGGCGCCTTTTCTTTTCTTTTTTTCACTTTCATTTTCATTTAACCTAGTTTTGTTCAACGGTAAAGTTTAAAAAGAAAACGCGATAATTCTTTCTATTATTTGAGCCTTTAAAAAACGCGTTGTTGCGCATTGCGATTCTAGAAATTTGTTTTGAAACTTAAACAGCAGCTAAAGATATGGAAAAGGCTATGGACATGTCCCTAGGTTAGTGACAAAATGGAAAATATATTAATTTTACTATATTCATTTAATTTAAATAAATAGATGATTATATTGCCAGCTTCAAGGCTGAGCGGAAAAATAATGGCGTCAAGTCTGAAAGCAATGGAAAATTCAAAGCTGACCGTCGTTCGTATGACGAGGATGAATTGTTGGTAGACAGTGACGGGGAAACCAACGAAATTTGGAAGGGTCCAGACGCCAGCACGGCTTACATTGATTTAGATATGCCCGACAAGGATATCATAGATGCGATGGCTTCTGATGGGCAGAATGACTTCGGACAAAATTTGATACAAACTTCAACACAAAATTCGACACAAAATCAAATTCAGAATCCTGAAGACCATCGTTTTCAACCTCAATTTGACTTACGTAATAAACTCTCGCGAAGTAAGGGAATCAAGCCGGATTTGAATCCCGACTTCAATTCACAACAGTGGCGTCTCATGCAACCAAATATAAACCAGCGTCCAGCTGGAATTCCGCCGTTAGTACCACAGGTTGTTTTTGAAGAGGTTAGGACGCGGCAGAAGCGAGGTGGCAAGCGTTTTTGGAAACGCACGTCAAATCGGAATGCATTCATTAACAAAAATGGATTCTCTAATGGTAACGCTAACGGTTTTAGCAATAATATGAACGGTAATGGTAATGGTAGGGATGATGGATATGGTAATGGTAATTGTGGCTATGGCATCACTAACAGTAATGGCATTGGTAATACCAATTTAAATAATGGTTACTCCAATAACGACGGCCGCATTCAACGCTTCAATCAACGCCCAACTGACCAGGAAATTAAGTATGTTTTGGTTTTGTGCGAGTTTTTTTTATTATTTTTAATATTTATCTCGAATTGACTTCGTCAATATAAATTGATTCATTAAAATATTTATATTATTAATTTTATACGATTAAAAATCTTTTGCAGGAAAAACGTGAACGCTGTGTTGGAGCGCCTTAATCGACCCAATGGTCGTGTTTTGCCAACTGTTGGAAGGAATTTGACCATTGAATGTGCTGCAAATTCTATTAATTTATCATCTACTCCTTATCATCGTTCTACGATGAAGCGCTCGGATGCTAACGTTAAACCTCAATTAACAATGAATACGGCTTTAAAAATGCCAGTGCAGAGTCCACCACAAGTCAGCGACACTAGCGGCACCATCAACAAATCAAATGATAGTCTTCGCGCATTGTTGGGTATCAATGACACCAACGCCATTAACATGGATATGATGCCAATCTTGGCCTCAAAAGTTTTGGATTTCTTTCAAAATTTTACTCCGCAAACGACACATAAACCGATTTATGACATTCAAGTTCAAAGAGAAATTCGTAATATTCAGGTCTGATTCTCATTCGTAATTTATATATATACGATTATATTTTAATTACATTTTTAATTTTAGAAGAAGCCTCTTTTATATAAATGTCCCGGCGGAGAGATTGTCAGCTCTGATGGCAGTGGCATAAATTGCAAAGTTATACCGCGCACTAGTGGTATTTCATTTAATCAACGTTTTGCTTAGGATAGCTTCTTATTTTGCAGACATGAAGAATGAAGTCCTTTATTTCATTTATAACTTTATAATAACATCGACTTCTTCTTCAACTTATTATTTTTTATTCTTATAAAGCATTATTTTTTTTCTCCATCATTAATTCTTTGAAGTAAAAATCGAATATATATCGATTATTTACCCTAAGCTACGTAAGTCGTCCCGTTTTTTTCTGAATTGAATTTAAAGCATTACTTGACGCCAAAATATTTTCCAGTTTTCTTATAATTTCGTGTACATTTTTATAAATCTAACAATTGAAACTAAACATTTCGAATCGCCATATATTCAATAAAAACCAATTCATTTTGTGTCTAAATAGTTTGGAATATTTAATTTAATGAGGCATTCCTGATAGCGTAGAACTAAGATATATAGCATGTTTAATATGGAAGTAAGATTGTCTTGCAGAAAATATGCTCTGATTGGATATTGGATATTTGAAATTCGTCCAAATATTAATTTCATTTATATCTGATGGAATGAAAGTCGAATGGTAAATTCAGTCCAAATGGAAATCAATTCAAAATCTAGTTAGGATCTGGTTTTCGTATTTAAAGTCAACCAACAAAAGTAGTAATTCTTGTTATAGTAAAAAACTACAAAGGGGGAAATGTTTGCCAATGTTTGCCAATCAAGATTTTGGATCATTCGGAATTTTTGTGATGTGTGTAATATATGAAATGTTTATTTAATTTTAAAAACAAATTAAAAAGAATGTTTGTGTAAGTAAAAGAGTTTATTCGAATAAAGTAGCATATAATAACTCATATAAAATATAAGTTCATATGATAATGAATTCATATTCATAATGAATAAAATTTATATATTCATAAAAAATAATTGACCAATTCGCTAAATAAACTAATTTTGGTATCGCTAATTTTACTTTGTCCTATATCCAAAACAGAGATATCTCTCAGATCAGAGATTATCTCTGATCCAAAACGACAAGACAAGATTACGCGGACAGTTCTAGGGATACGTCACACATTTTATGTATGATGGTCGAAACACATGAAGTTATTTTTAAACTTTATATGCGGAGTGAATTCAAAAGAATTGAAAAGAATTAAACTGTAATACTATATTTTAATAACTGAAAACATTTGTAAAATATTATTAGGCGATTGTTTTACTTACGATCCGTTATTTTTAGAATAAAATTAGGGGCATTTAGCTGCTTATTTTAGGACCGTTCTTCATTCAAAAATTTCTACTTTCTTATTATAGACGTACATATGTATGGTAGTTGTTTCTTTACCTATAAAACAAGTAGTGAATTTAAATAAAGTACTAGAAACTTTAAATTGCTTTTTTATCGAAAATTATAAGGTTTCCGCTAAAAAGTTACAATACATAAGAGAGGTTAGGAGTTATAGGGTTAAATTTAAAATTTTAAGAAGCTATAAAACCGGAACCGGAAGTGACTGCATTTGTTATTAGCAGCACAGTTAAAAATAGCGACAATGACAACAACAACAACATTGGAGAAATCGTCCGGAACCGGATTTAATCTGCATTTTATTAAATTACTAATCTGACAGTACTTATAAAAACATAAGGAAAACTTATTAGATAGTGTAAGGGGGTCTTTAATCTGGTTTTCTATCAATCTTGCTAATAACAGGGTTGAAAAAACATAAAAAAATAATTATCTGTTCAACCCTGATTTTTGCCAACTGTCAATGCATTTGCAAAAATCAACAATCTCGCAAACTTCCAGCTGAATAATTTGTTGTTAGTTTTTTAACCTAACATCATCTTACCGGCAACAAATACTGATCTGATTACAATACAAATCTGATTCAACTCCACAGTGGTTGGAGATGTTGAAATTGGAACTGATAACAATGGCGGGTGTTCAGACAAGCGGTGCTGCTCTTCTTTATCAACTGCTCCAACTGCGAATAGCAATGAAAACCCACAATGTATACGTTGAGTGCTCACAATTTTTAAAAAAGTGGCAATCAGTCTTGATTTAAGTGTGGAACGCGATTGGAGCAAGTCGGGGAAGATTGCTTGAGCGAAATAAATTGCAAAAGCAAAACGAATTTAATAAAATCAACAAACGTTAAGCAAGCAGAGTGTAATCGAGGAGGAAGACACACAATCAGGAAGCATTTGACAATAACACTTGAAAGCTCAAATGTATATAGTGAAGATAGCCGTGAAAAGAAAAACAAAAACGCTTCTGGAATCGTGAACTTGTGTTGACGACCCTTGTATTTTTATCTAATTTTTTCTGGGCAACGCTGTGCGTGTCACTCCCTCAAGCGCCCAACGGATACCATTCAAGTGCTAAAGTTTTGCGAATAACTAAGACGCCAGACCAAAAACAATATAGAAGGCTTCCATACACCGTAAATAATTCAGTTGAGCTGCTTCTATTGCTTGTGTGTGCTATTGTCAGGCAATTTTTAAGATAAACTCAAGTGTTCTTGAAGTAGCAAGCAGGTGGTAAAACCAAGCAAACAGGCAGCCACACGATTTCCAAACATGTATAAATCACAGAGACTCGTCCATCAAGTCATCAAAGGTAATAGTTTGCAACCGGTTTCGTAAGTGCCGATCAGTAGGCAATTTAATAAATTACATCGCTCATAAAATGAAACAAATAAAATAATTTAATTCTTACCATACATATTAATTGTAATCACAATTACTGTGACTTCCCTATTTGTCTTTGAACATATTTGTTGCATACAGTATACGGTCAATAAACCCAACACTACACATAATTATATGTATATTAACCAGTTCTGAAATTTGAAAGCTATTTCGAAAACCATTGCTTTGACTATTCAGCAATATGAATTAATAGCAATTAATAGCTTTTATGATTAGAAATAACCATACATCAACATACATACATATTTTTAACAGATTTTTTTCAAAATAAATAAAATTATAAAAATAAGTTAACATACGAACATTAGAACGAAAATAATACTAATTGTTTTCACATAATATTGAAAAAAATCATTGATAACTGCTTATCAATGCTTTAGATACTTCAAATGAACAAGATATACAAATGTTTGAATTCTGATGCATTTATAATTGTGCATTCTACTACGTTGTAGCTAATACAAGTATAAACAGCTAAAAAACAACATAATATTTTATATAATGGTAAATGACGTCATTATTGAAATCAATAATAAAAAAAAACTTACATTCGAAATCGAAATAGATTGTCGTCAGAACCACCAATGACGCCAATTTGTTGTTTTCGGTAGTTTTTAAATTATTCTGTTAATCATTGCTTGATGATAAAAACTGCAACTACGAGTAATTATTTTCATTGATTACTACTGTGAAAAATGTTAAAGTTAAAAATACATCAGCGATAACGAGTGCGTTTTTTTCCATTGACTCAGATGATTAAATAGGGAAAAAGAAAGACATACTCGATCGTACGTAAGAGCCGCAGTGCAAACCGTTCAGCTACACTTGTAAAATATTCTTAATAAAATACTAACTCTAGAAAAAAACCAAGAATTATTATTTAAATTTTAATTATAATTACAAGTGATGTGAAAAATTATTGATCAGGTACTTAAGTTAAATTTAGCTTTAAATTAGATGGCTCTTAAATTAATAAATACCTATATTTAGGTATTGGTATATGTCCAGGTATTATTTATCAAATAATAACCATATGTATTTGTAACGATAAGATAAAATTTAATGCGAATACTAAAGTAAGGTACGAATTCGTACTAATTTCAATAATAATGAAGATAATAACATCGAAGAATTCTGATAACCTGTATTTTAGTCATTGTTATGAATTTCTGCTGACTTCAGTGTACGAGTACTGAAGAGTATAAATCTTATCGAGGAATTGAAACCGAGGCGCTATCAGCCGCCCAAATGTATGTGATTATAAATAGCAAAGTCGCACTCGTTGAGTGCAAATAAAGCGCACGTTTTGTTTAAAAATAAAAATACCCACGACAAAACTAGCCAGTAGTTACCAGTTTCACAATAATTGCATTACCAGTTCTAATCACAACTAAAAAATTTCTGATTGTAACACTCTACTCAAATGTAGGACTTTTTGATATTGGAAATGGAGAAAATCGGACCACTGTTACTCTTACTTTTCGCGTAAATATTAATGGTTCCAATTAGAGAGCTGAATGTCTTAGCTAGTGGTCCATATCTAAAGTCAAGTCTTCGGCCAGGACAAAGTTAAGTGGTTAAGTAAAGTTAAAACTCTGGTTTAGTTTATTATTATTATTTTGGTAATAAAGTTAAACTTAATGAATTCGATTCTTCTTTTAAAATATTCAAAATTTTCAATTTAAATTAAATTTTTCATGCATATTAAACTAAATAACTAATTAAACAATTCCGTTCAAAGGATTCCATAAAGATTACCAAAACAATCAAAGAGATTTTTGTATACTTATTGTTTTAATACATTTTATACTTATATTATATAATATATTATGTATATTGTATATATTTTGTTTTATTAGTTTTATTTTACTCGTATGAAGTTTATAATCTTCGTTTAAACACTTCATTAAAAATTTCCGGTTTTCATTTGCGTTAGAAGCTATTCGAGAAATGATAAGCTTTTATTGTATTACTCGCGTTTCACAAAAAGAAAAAAGAAAAAACAACAACATTTCGATGATCTTTTGGAGCCTGTTTAACCCTTTCATTTACCTCCACAATATTTTGCGTTATTAAAGTGAAAACAATTGTGAATTGTTATCAGTAAAAAAAAAACGTGTATGTACATATATAAAGGCTTTGTAAAGTTTAGAAAATTATCAGTAAATGCAATCGCCATAAATACGAAATAAAATTATTGTATTTGTCATAGAAGTTTCTTAAATATATTATTAACTAGGAAATGTTAAGTAATAATACTTAAAATTTCTAGATTTAATTACATCTTCTATCAATAGAAAAATTCTATTTCGTTGAATTCTAAACGGAAATGCTATTCTTCCTTGATATAAATAAATCGAGTTTAATTAGAAAAAATAATAAACATTTAATCTATTATATTAATAATTAATATTCTATAATCTCTCCAACTTCTTCAAAATATAATACAATATAAAGAAAAATTGAAGAAAAAGAAACGATGATTATATTATTTGCTAAAATCATTTAATCTTATCGTATCTTATTATAGAGCAAATAAAAAACAATCAACAAAACAACAACGCTTTATGAAAGGGGGCGCCAAATTGTTATCTTAATATAGAAAAACAGAAAAAATCTTTCTCCTGGTATATCATTTTTACAGCTTAAAAGACAAACCTTTGTTTTTAACGAACATTCTAAATTCATATTATTTTTTTTAAATATATGTATAATCGTGGATATCAACACATTGACTATAAACGATTCTGAATGTTTCGTTATTTTATTTTTCCTGTTTATTTAGTTTTCTGAATTTTTTCTTAGATTTCATTTGTCAAAGTAAGTTTGTCGACTCAAAAACACTCATCTTTATTAATAATATAAATTAAAAACAACCTCACCAAGAAAGTCCCGAATCAACTATCATAATTCAGTCGATTATAGTACATATTACATAGCATAGAATCATTGTAGATTATAATCATAACTTTAAATATATGTATTTGGTTAGAACTATGAATATTTAAAAAATTTCTTTTCTCCTCAGACTTTCGGGCGTTTCGTAAATTTAACAATCAATCAAAAAATGTGCCCATAAAATTTACACCCCCAAGCTTTAAGCTGCAGCGTGCGTTGATAATCACAAAGCTCTCACGGTATGAATTCGAGCAAATGCGCCATCCGCATCTGAATCAACATGAACTGGAAGAACTGATACGCAATCGCGGCACCGATTTTGAGGCACTAGTGTATTTGCATAATTTGAATAAAGACTTCGAGCGCAAGATTGTCAAGTGCTTTAAGGATGTTGGTTGCGAGGTCAAGTTGGCCAACAGGTGAGAGAACGTCGTCTATGTTTACAATACTCATATATACAATTTTGAAATAGAATTTTCATCTTAATCGTTCATTTGTGCTCAGGATAATAATAATGTTATGCATTTTTCTTTTGGTCCCTGTATTTCTGAACTCATCGTCATCACCGCATACATTCGACTCAACTGACACTCATCGCCTACCACACCATCATCGAACATCGACCATGTCACCCACGCACCACCCACCTGTTTGATCCTGTAATTGGTTCTTTTTACTAAAATCAGAGTTGAATTTAGAACCTCGCTGAGCAAGGAAATCATGAAGTGGGCCGATGTTATCGTGCCCATTGGTGGCGATGGCACCTTCTTGCTCGCCGCCGGTCGCGCGAGTCCGCTTTTTGCACAGAGCCAACAGAAGACACCGATCGTGGGCTTCAATTCGGATCCGCAACGTTCCGAGGGTCGTTTGATGCTACCCAAACACTATTCCGAGTGTCCTGAAGATGCAGTGGCGAAAATCAAGAGCGTAAGCAATACCAAACAATTTCACAAGGTGCTTCTTGTGTTGATTTATGTTTGGGTCCTAAAACGATTGCCATTGTTTTCCATTTAAGGGTGATTTTGAGTGGATGCATCGATCGCGCATACGCACCTCAATCCTCGGCAACAATGGAGAAATACCAGAATCTACGGACCTGTTTCGCCATACCGTGTGCAAGATGGAGCAGGAAAAGACTGAACCTGAATATCTGCCCAAGTCAATGGCCAAGAAATACAAAGCGAAGATGAAGCGTGTGTTGCCATATTTGGCGCTCAACGAGGTTTGTTGTGTAAACTAGCGTTAAATGATAGCGTTAAAGAAATGATTTAAAATAAAATAAAATATTTTTTTAAGGTTTTCATTGGTGAGCATCTCTCAGCGCGTGTTTCACATCTACAGCTGGTTATCAACCACGAGGATATCGTAAATAAGACGAAGTGCTCAGGTTTGTGTGTGAGCACAGGCACTGGTTCGACATCCTGGCATACAAGGTAAGATTCCTTAATAACCATCTTATTGCACCCACATTATAGTTAACCGCCCCCTCCGCTCTTTTATACAATACAGCATAAATCGTATAACGAAACGAGCCGTCGAAGATTTGTTACAAATTCTGCCCGCCAGTTCAGTATCAGATGGTATCGACGCTGAAGCCATCGCGCAGCAATACAACCAGAATCTGCTCTTTGCACCCGGTATGCGTATGCTTTATTGATGCACTAACATTTCTAGGAGAAATATAATTGATAATTGAATAATTCTGTCCTCTTCTGTCACAGATGATCCACGCATCTGCTACTCTATTCGTGAACAAATCTGCGTTGGCGTCTGGCCGAGTCCGAAAACATTTACATCACGAAAGTTTGTTAACAATTTATTTGTGAAATCACGCTGCATTGATGCAAGTGAGTATGCCTATTTGTTTCTTGTGTTGCTTTCACGTCACGTCACGTTACGAAGTGACATAGCTTAAATAGTCGTTGTATCAAACCACCCACGGCGTCAGTTTACTTTGCAAACTAACAGCGAAAAATCCATAAGAAAAATTGTTGAGAACAAGAAGTGCACATGAGGACGACCATGGTCCAAACTATCTCCAGAATGTTCTCTGATCGTATAGATGTTCCAAAATATTGAAGGTTGAAGACATTTGCGAGAATTCTGTTTTTGAAGATTGAAAAAGGCAAACTTTCTGTGAGTACGCTTCACGAGAGGTACTATTTTACGGTAATTTTACCGGACTGATGATGGCACAAAGAGCCAAACTATTCGCCACTATGGTTACGAGACGGAACGTTAAAACGCATTTCGATAGGACTTTCGATGATATAAATTCCTGTCCATAGCGTTTGACGATTTCTATACCTTCACAAAATGCCGTGTGACAGAGCGAATAAGGGAGAATTGAGAACAATTTTTGAGATTCCAAATAGCTGTAACGGAATTTTATTATTCACTAGCGATAATCAGATTTCATGGCTTACAATCGTTATCATTTACAGAACACACACTTTTAAACGTATACTTCCAGCAAATTTGTTGAAAGATGTTTTGCTATGGTTTACTCTTAAAAATTTTCTACACTTAATATAAAAGGATTTTTCTTGTTGCATATTCTAGATTTAAAACACTTTTCGTACAAAATAAATTAGAAATGTACTTCGAAACAAAATACGAAAATAACAACAAAACAATTCAGTTTTACCTTCATTTGATTGAAGGCAAAATTAATTACTCCGTGGGCTGGTGGAGTGTTCAGCGACTTTTTTAATATACATTTTTCTTTATTAATCTAATCTCACTCACATCTCCAATCTTTATCTTCTAATTTTAAATCTGTGTTTCCATTTTTTATCTTCTGAAGTTTGTAACTTTGAGGAGGATTCCCTTTATTCTATTTAACAAAATGTATATATTTTAGCCTAGAATAATAATAGTTGCATTTGTAGAATTCAATTTGCTGCTAATTTTGTGATTTTGATTCAGAGATAAAATAAATGCTCATCTTTATTCATTATTTCTTTTTTTGTAGATCTTGTTATAGATGGCAGCATTTCGTATCCATTTAATGATGGTGCCAAAGCGCTTTTGGAAGTTCATCCGGAGGATACTCTGTTGGCAATATCATTGGATTAATTCAAGGAAATCTCTAAATTATGAAGTGATTTAAAGTGTATATAATTAAAAAGGCCTCAACTGCTTTTAGGTAGTGGTTTTGTAAATAGTTTTTCTTATTTAAGTTCGTTTTACTTTATATAAATTGCATTTAATTATTATATAATATGTTTGTAAAGTTGTTTAGTATATAAAGAGTTCAATCATCGATCAATCATCTATATTATAACCTAAGTAAACTAATCATATAATTAAGAAATTTAAAACAATCTTTTCTACATAAAACTATTCGTTGTTCTATTTTTTAATCTTCCTTTTAATGCTTGCTTTTTTCCTATTGGTTAAATTTTTCTCTTTGCTTATAATTTTTGATTTTTCATGTATCTTTAGAGCTTTTGCCCTTCCCTCTGTTGGATTTACTGCTTGCAGCTTCGTTTTTAGTGTAGGTGGTTTTTTCTTTTCAAAACGTTCAGCTTCGACCGCTTTGAAACGCTCGTCTTGCATCAAAGCGTGTGGTTCTTTTTCTGCCATCTGTTTTTTGTAGTCTTTTCGTTTGTGTCGTATTTCGCGCAACTTAGTTTGTTGCTTTTTGCGATAACTAAAAGAGAAAAAATTAATGTTGAATTTTGTTAAATATAATATTTCTAATGAAAATTTACATAGCTTCCATTTCATCGGGATCCTTGCCGTCCAGTATCCATTGTTTGCGTCTGTAGTTCTGAGCGCGTTCATCAAAATCATTGTTATCCATTTTCATTTCCGATTCACGTCGAGCCACATTTACTTGCATGAAAATTCGTTCAACCATGCGTTCTATAAAAAATTAAACAAGATTTTGAATTTTAAATTTGTGAAAACCTAAATTTCTATAGGACTCTTACGGTCAACAGGATGCTCTGTTAGTTTCGTATTGATGGCCGCTTCAATCTGACCGAGAAATTCCAAGTCACGGGGAAAACGAAAGATGGAAATCGCCACCCCCCTCCGTCCAGCGCGAGCTGTGCGTCCCACGCGATGTATGTACTCTTTGGGTGTCCGCGGCAGCTGATGATTGATGACAAGCTCCACACTTGGTATATCTAGTCCTCTGGCGGCGACATCCGTAGCTATTAAAGTATTTACATGTTTAGATTTGAATTGATTCAGAGCAGCAACACGTTCCTTTTGACGCATAAAACCGTGCAGGCAGACGTTCTCAATGCCAATGCCGTTTAGGGTCATGGAAAGAAGTTGGCAATATCTAAAAAAACCAAAACGATGCTTAGAGTAAAATATATAGACCGAGTAGAAGCAGTCATCAGTTAGCAATCGTACTTTTTCGTGTTTGTGAAAATCATTATGTTCGAGTTTTCGTGTTCCTCCTTATACTTGCGCACAGCTTCGATCAGCACCATGTCACGATCATAGTCAGCACAGAGGAGATAGCGTTGGTCCAACGTGTCTACGGTGGCAACATTCGATGATTCGGACCACTCAAAAGCCTATAAGTAAAAATGCGTTTTTTAAATTATTTTAATTCTCCTTTATGTTTAATTTACATTCAGTATATTATCCTTTACTCTTTACCTCTTTGGCAATCGGAAATATGCTAGACTCTTTAATAAAATCTTTCATGGTCGCCGAAAAGAATAAATTCTGTCGCTCCTTTGGCAAACAACTCTCGATCACTGCTAAGCTCTCGTCAAAATCACCGTTCAACATGCGATCAGCTTCGTCTACGACCAGAAATTTCAAATTATCGAAGGAAAAAGTGTCACAGCCGGTAAGATGATCTGCCAATCGCCCTGGCATAGCAACAACTATGTGCGGACGTTGCATTAACTTCTGGCTTTCAATCATTTGATCCGTTCCGCCTGCCACAACGCAAACACGCACTCCCATCGGTTGACCTGCTACGAGAAACTGTTCGGAAATCTAAGAAACAAAGAAATACATTGATTTGTTTTTAATTTTTAATGATTTCTATACTTGATAAGCTAATTCGTGGGTAGGAGTTAGCACTAGGGCAAAGTGATTGACTGGCTCGTCACTTAGTTTCTCTAGAATGGGAAGAGCAAAAGCGAATGTCTTGCCGGAGCCCGTCTTAGCAGCGCCTATGCAATCCTGGCCGGACAGAATTACAGGAATGCAGTTCTGCTGAATTGGTGTAGCGCCTTTGAGACCTAATATGGAAAGAGTGGAATTTAAATAAATCTGGATATTCTTTATATCCTAATATTGAAAGAGAGAAAAACTAAGGATATTTTAAGTATTGCAAGAAATTCATTGCTAGGTTACCTAATTTCTGCAACTGTTTTCCTAGCCATGGTTTCAAGCCAAGCTGTGTGAAAGGATTATTATCCTTTTTAAGCATTTTAAAATGTGTGAAATTAGAAATTATATGGAAGATTTCGTCCCCAAAACAATAAACAAATGCAAATGTGTCTCTTTTGACAGCTTTACTTGGCACATGTTTTAAAATGTTTTTTTTGGGGAATATGTTTCTTAAAGTGCTGCCATATTTTAGTGTTTTTAAAATACCTTAATATGAACGCCGTTATGAACTGGTTTTTCAGTGTTCATCCAGGTAAACAAAGTTTAAACTTTTATAAGTAAACATAGTTTAAAAGGGCTTAAATCAGGCGCTGTTTGGCATATGATTTTACTTTGGGTATGTCGGGCGTTCCCCGAACGTCCAGATTTTTTTATCAGAACTCCAACACAATTGCCGCAGACGTCATTTGATTTCCGAATTATGGACCTTTAAAATTTGGAAATTTCATACTTATATCTCCTAAACTGTGAATAGTGATACCTAAATGTTATTTGTAGCGTTGGAAAGGTATTTGAATTATCTGTCACCTATGTGTACAGAGTTTAATCGAAAAACGTTAATTTTTAAAGAAAATCGCACAATTCAGTTGTTGGTGTTGGCTAGGAACGACGTGTGACACCAGTTGTTTCCAGACGCCAGAAGAGAAGCGGTTCCAAAAGGAAATACGTCCATTCAATGGCAAGTCCCGCTTTTTGCTTCAAGCATTCTCTACACTTGAAACCAGATTGTAGACTTTTACCTCTCTTCCTGGCCGCTCTAACATTCAACTGTTTCAAAAGCAAACACGTTTAGCCAAGGCCAATGTTTGGCGGTTTAAGCCAACCACTTGGTCACTGATAAACAATCCATTTGTAAATTTTCAGAAAATGCCACATTTAAATTTTGGGTTTTGGGTTCACTTTTTACAAATTTAACATTAACGTTGAAGAAATTGCTGTTTTAAGCACAGTTTCCACTTGATATCAAAATGTTTATATTCCTTGCTTCGAAACAAAATGAAAGTTTTCCATAAGCTTTTACTAATCCTTTAATCATTATTGCCTAAAAAATCTAAAACTTTTTTTGAAAATAAATCATACTTATAGCCAGATTACTGGTAGACAGCTGATAACCTTCAAATTGTTCTAAATAACAAAACTATTAGATTTTTTAAAAAATTTACTTTTAAAGTTTTTTTTATTCACTTGTAAACAAAAAAGGATGCCCACATTTTTCAAAGTACGCACAGACCTCGGAAAGTAAATACATTGAAACACATTTTGTTTTTTGTAAAAATTACATCTACATCTTTCGCAAACTGGTTGCTGGAGCCTAGCAGAAATTCTATTCACTTAGCAGCTGTTTTACTTCTTGACGCCTTGACCAATCTTTGCCTTGGCGGTACCGCGTACCTTCTTCATTCTGTTGCGACGTTCCTTGCGCTGTTTGCGTGTTTGTTTCTTCTGTTCGAAGAGGCCGTGACGAGCCAGACGATGTTTGGGTTCGAACTTCTTGGCATAGTCCAGAGTATCATAGATGAGGGCGAAACCAGTTGAGCGGCCACCACCAAAGTTTGTGCGGAAACCGAAGACGAAGCAAACATCTGGTGTCACTTTGTACATAGCGGCAAGCTTCTCACGGATATCCTTTTTGTTCACGGAGGAGAGGCCCGGGTGAAGGACATCGCAGACCATCTGCTTTCTGCAAAGCAGTCGGTTGGTCATAAATTTGCGAGTGCGAATAGTGGCTGTGGTACCAGACATTTTAGAGCTGAAATAAAAAGAGAAACAATCAATAAGAACCAAGGAGGGGGAAATAACAGGCACCTAAATTAATATAGGAATATCTTTTTATTAATTGAAATTTAGATCTAGCAAAACAACATAACCTCACAAAAGAGTAATGTTTTTTGACATTCAGCGACGTCGCTGCCAGCTGCGGGCAGACTTTCCACGTGTATACGCGAATTTCTCACTTTTAAAGTACTTTTTGGAAAGCATTTTCACCACGTCCTGATTGAACACTTTGCCAATAATTATTTTGTGCATAAATAAAAACAATTTTGTTATATTTTACCTGTTAAAACACTACAAAAGTATTTAAACACGTCTTCAGAGCGAACACAAATTTTCAAGAAAGGAAGATGTCTTTCGTGATTTTTTTTCAAGTTGTCATTACTGCGTTCGAGGCTCGTTCGCGAAGTGGTTGACAGCCCAGGGATGGCATAAAATAATAATTTAGTGTTAATAACCGTGTTCATTTTATTAAGTAATTTATTTTATTTTATATAGTTACGGTTAAAAAAAAGGCAATAAATAAATAAATAGATAAATTTATTTATTAATTTAGTTATCCGAAACTTATTGTTGTCATCAAACCTTTTTCAATACACTTCCTGTAGGCTGCCTTGTAAATGGGTAAAAACGGATAACTACATTTTTTTATTAGATTTCCTCTCTTGATCTGATTCTGATTTCCTCTGTTGATCTGATTAAAATACTCACCGATTTGAATGAACCTTGAATAAAAAACTCTTCTCAATATTTCAATATTAGTTTTTTCAATTTATTTGTTTTATTCGCGTTGAATATTCTGCAGTGATGCTTTTTTATCGCTTCACTTTCTGCATCGGTTACAATTTCATTATGTTTTTCAATCAACTGCATCGACACGCATGCAACTCAACTTTAAAGCACATTATTATGTAAATCGTACACACTATACACTGTATAAGCATACTATTTTTTCGTTATTTCTTGAATAAATCCTGTGATCTATGAACAAAAAATTTTAAATTATACTGAGTACACAATTCAATCGTTTCGTTTACGATAAAAGTATTAAATCGATGTAAGTATTTCGATTTTCGTCAATCAAAAATAGTAGAAACTTTAATTTCAATTCATGTTTAAAATGAAAAAAAAAATTATTTAATTAAAGTAGAATATATTAACATAAAAAAATAACAATATTCAAGTTAAAGTTATGTTTTTTAAAGAATTATAAAAAATTATAAGTTTACTTTTTCTTTTATTGTATATCATTTATAAATTTTTGATTTTGGCACAAAAGATTTTATAAGACATGCAATTTTAATTAATTTAACTTTCTAAATATTTGTTTGTAGTCATTTTATGTTCTATTATAGTATTTAAAGTACAAGTATTTCTTTGTAATACATTTTAAGTTTCTGAATACATTTCGAATGGTTTTTGAATACATTTTGAATTGTTTTTGAATATATTTTGAATTCAGAGAATCGTTCTCTAGGAGATTCGTTCACTACTACTAATTCACTCAGTTGATTCACTTTCCAATAGTGGAAATTCATGGAATGAAATGCAGCAAAAATTCCACAAAATCACTTCGGAAAGGCTTCGTGAATGATTTTACTGGCCAAGCGGCTTGGCCAGTAACTTGCCAAGCTTGGCCGGCCAGTAAATTCCTATACAAATCGTATGGAGGACTGGTTGGGAATGTGGTCTAGCCAGTTACTTGCCGGCAAGTAGCTGCCGAAGCCACTTCGGGTAAATTCTCTCAGAGAGAAAATGTTCAGAATGTTCAGTGGAAGACTGGAAAGTGCTCTCAATTTCATAAACGAGATGAAGAAAATAGCCCTGGCTAGACGCAGTGCGGAACAGGAACTTTTGAAACCGTTTCACTGAGTGAGTCAGTTTCCATCCCAGCGATACTCTCCCAGAGGGGTATGAAGAAACGAAAGAAGAGCATCGTAGTTTGCCGAACGCGTGCCCATATTTGTTCTCACTCTGGTCAACATTTGAATATTCAATGCATATAGTGTGTAGCCACCGATGGTATCAACATACCAGAAGTGAATGCGCTCGAAAGATACTACGTGTAGCCAGGCCTAATGTTCGTCATCAGAACCATCTTGGTTCTTGGAAGAAGACCACGTCTTCAGTCACACAGTGTGTGTGTGAAAGAAAGAAATATAAGTGATGCCGTTTCTAACGGTAAACCATTTTGGCTCCAACCATGACAATTGCTACTTCATCTTCAAAGCATGGTGCATTAAATCATCCAACATGTTGGCCAGCTGGCGTATTATCCGCATTTATTCTTATTCCATAATTGTCAGCAGGTACATTATCAATTTGAGATTTAAACATTCTAACCAATTTATTATGTTCGTGTAATAATATTTGTAATTCACGAATAATTGCTTTACTTAAATTACCATTTCCCATGAAATAAATTTGTAGAAAGCGATACTCTTGGTTGTCGAATGGCAATAACGTACCAATTTTATGGTACACCTGACCCTGAATCTTTAATTAATATTCAACAAATTGGTTAGAATTTTCGTATAAATGAAAACATATATTAATATCTGAATTCAAAACCACATTATTTACCTTAAAAGTTGGCATAAATCTATCACGAACAATGTGTTGTGCTCAAATTTCAAGAAATGTTTTGACTGATTTATGGCTCAGGTGGTGGACTTAATGGTGTTAATTTAAGTTTTCCGCCAACACATCGTTTTCATTCTTAAATTTAAATGCATTGCATTTATTACAAACTTTATCCATTTTGCCAATTTGAATAGATGGATGCAAAGCGTAATCAATGTTATGATCATAATTAAAACCTACACGATCTAAGCAAAATAACTTTCTTTTTCGGTTTACTCTTGTAAATAGTAAGTGTACATCCAATTGATTCATAAAGCAACGTTGAAAACGAACCATGCTATCTTTCTTTTGTTTGCAAATTTTTGGGAGTTCCTTTTTATTTGCACGTATTGTTCTAACCAATGTAGTATTTTTTTATAGCAATTTGAACGCCAGAGGAAAACTTGCCAAGTAATTGTCGGTTGTTATGGTTCTTTTTCTTTCGTTTTTTTTTTCTTTTCGTTTTATGGTTCTTTTGTTATGGTTCGTTGTTAGTTTTCTTACTTAGAATATACTTACAATATTTCTATATTTCGGTACCCAAAGAAATGTTTATTTCCAGTATTCTCAACAAAATTTCACAGTCAACACCACTCAATCAACGACTGAAAATCTGACCGCCCAATACACCCAGCGAAATAATTATAAAAGCACTTAACTTTTTTTTTATTTGTAAAACTATTTCATTAGTTCAAAAATTCTGTTCTCATTTTCCGCTAATATGTTTAATTTTAACATAAAATAAAATAAATTTAAAAAATGTTATTAATATTTACATTTAAAATAAAATAAACGTTGTGACCGAAAGTGTAATTGAAACACCAGTTTTAAATTCTAAAGAGGTGAAGCGCTTTATTAAGCAATTAAATTACCAAGAGAACAAAGATTAAAAGATAACTATTCCAAAAACGTGGTTGTACTCTGTCGACTCACACCGATCTTCTACTTTACGTCAAACTGACATAATCCAATCCACAAGAATTGTCATTCTATTCCATTCTCTAACATCTCCCTTTGTTATTATTGAAGTCGGCAATACTGTCGCCATGTTGGGGAACGTCTAGTGCGACTTGGATACCGTTGTTTCGTAGGATGAGCTACTTCAGTACTGTTGTTGGTTTATGATTGATTCTGGTGACTCTGATGTACACTATCATTTTCGTTGTTGGTGTTAAATTGAATGAAGTTCGGTTCTGTTTCCAAATTTAAGTCTTATAAATTAATGTGGCGCTGTTGGATTTGATTTGCATGCGACTGTGTTATTTCTGAACTGTTATTTTGATGAACTTCGACTTCATAATTAACGTTTCCCCAGTTTCTTTTTAATAATACCAGGTTGCCAAATCATTTTATTATTCTTGAATACTTTCACAAACACTTTATCGTTTACATCAAATTTTCTTTGTATAGCTCCATGCTTTTTGTTGAACTGATCTTATAATTTAGTGTTACTGTTACCAGTTTGTAAAGAATCATACTTCTTTAGTAGGTCTAGCTCTGTTCACACTTTTCTTCTGAAAAATAATTCTGAGGGTGTTTTTCTTACCTCCTGTACAATTTGGATTTGGTGTGGAACGACAATGAAATAAAAATTCTTGAAGATTATTATTATCCTGGAAGTTCTCCGTGAAACATTTTTCAATTCTCTTTTAACTATATCAACATACCTCTCAGCCTGTCCATTACTTTGCGGATGGTATGGTGCCATTCGAATGTGTTCAATTCCACGTTGTTTACAAAATTCTTGAAAATTTGCGTTTACAAACTGTGTGCCATTGTCTGAAACAATGCTTTCTGGATATCCGAATCGATTGAAAAAGTCTCTTAACACTGACGAACGAAATCCTCAATATTTTTATCGATGCCTGGCTAGTACACATAACTACGCGCAATGGCTTTCTTTTCTGTTGAGCTTGATGACCCTTGTGGCTGCCCAATCTGAAAAATTAGTTGATGAAATGACTTCGGCTGCCTCAAGCCTATCAAGTTCTGATTCCACGAGTGGTAACACTGCATATGGCACTGGACGTTTTGTACAAAATATTGGAACAGCATTACTTTTGAGTGCTAAATGAATCTTGATTTTTTCGCAATACCCAAGTTCCTTACGGAAAATCTGTGGGAATTCGTTTTTTACTTTTCCATTTCTGCACATTTTTCCGATGGCACCCCTGAACTGACATGCAAAAGGAGTTTATTGGTGATTCCCATAAACTAAATTGTTCAATGAAATCTGTTCCATCGATATTACGATCGTTTACTGATGTAACTTGAATTTTCATTTCTTTATTTTCTCTGTGAAATGTAATATTGGCAGTAAACTCGCCAATGAATTTAATTGTGTTTCGATTTGCATCTTCAGCTGTGTGCCTGGTTGTTGACAGCGTTGGTCTACCTTTGGACCACAATTCATACGATATAATTGAAATATCTAATGCCGTTTCTAATTGTAATTCGATTTGCACATTGTCAATCATCATCTGAACATGCTTTCGGCGTTTTGTGAAATCTATATGGTGGTTAATTTTTCTTGTCTGTGCCTATCTTACATTTGGACTAAGTTCTTTATCTGCTTTCTTAACCTGAGCATGCCGCTTGTTTGTTTGAAAGTTTTATTGCTTCTCTTTCTTTTTCTTTGCATTGCAGTAGTCTTCTTTGTGACCAGTTGATTCACATTTGTTACATTTATGATCTTTGTAACCGCAATCACGAGTGTAATGCATAGCACCGCAGAACCAACATGGAGCAGGTTGTACCTTTGACACCCCTACTTGTGGTGCTGGCTGCGACTTCTGGTTTTTATGACCAAATGTGTGAATTGCTTGTGTTTTAAGCTGGCTGCCTGCAATCAAATTGTTATCTTGATGACGCTGTATTGTGCGTTGGATTTCGATGTTAATTAACTCAAGTGTAACTGGTTTGTCATCTTGCTCTTCATTCAACATTTTAAGTATTTCGTTTCGAAAACTTGCATCTTTTATCAAGCATTTTAAATTGTCTTTCGTAAATTTCTCCAGCTGAAAATTTTTACAATGGCGATTTACTTTGGCAATGTATGCCACATAGTCTTCCAAATCATTTTTAACAATCCTGAAGCACTTGTAGCGACTACTGAATAAGGATTGCTTTTGTCCAAACATTAATTTTAACTTATTCACATTCTCGTCGAATCCAATTTCATGTGGTTTTATTGGCAGAACCACATCTGCGTACTGATGATATGCTGATTGGCTCATTTTTCTTAACAAAAGTTTCGTTATATCTGTATCTGTCAAGTCTTTCGCGTCAATCTGAAACAAATCTTCATACCTTGCATACCAGGTTCCAAAAGTGTTGTTTTCAGCAGGATCATGGACAAACTCTTTCATTTCCTTTGCTAACATCTCCATGTGTTGTTCTCTGTTAAAACTGACTGATTGTGATTGCGCTGCGCTGACTTCACTTTTAGATGCTGAATCTTTTTGGTGGAATTGCTGCATAACCTCACTAAAGATTTCCATTTGTTGTTGCAGTTGCTTCTGTTGAGCTAAAAGCTGCCTTTCTTGGCTTTCGAACGCTTCCTGTTGCTGCTCTAAAATTTTACCCAGAGAAGAAGTCTTCGAAGATACTCCTCTCTTTCCTCTTCATTCATTCGCCGCCAATTGTTCCAATTTAATTCTTCCGCATTAAGTTCCTTTCCTTTGTTATTATTTTCGAGTCAAGCTTAATTTTGGTTTGCGATCTTTCTAGTGGATCACAGCTTCCACAACCAAAGTGCTATGGCTGCTAGCTTGAGTTTCGAATTAGCTTTCGAATGAAGCTTCTGTCTTACCAAGCATAGTGATATGGTTGCATGGATGTTATGAATTTGGCATTGACTCACCCACTGAGTATTATTATTGAAATAATAATATGGCCTTGGGTCATACACATTCAAGTTATTCGTAACTCGAAATTGCGGAAAATGATAAAAAAGGAAAGAAAGTTATATACAAGTGATATCATTAAATGAAGTTTTCACACTTATTTTGAAGGTTTTACCTCTTCCAACCACTCACAATAGAAGATCCGACTGACTTCTTGGCTTTTCCTATTGGCGTAAAAGCACTTCAAAAATATAACTTCGAATAAAAAACCCTTAGAAATGATTTTTAAAAATAACTTCTTTATAATTTGCGACTTTTTATTTATCGATTAGAATATTATTCATCACGAATGCAGTTGTTCATAAAACTTCTTTTGCTGCTGCAGTCCGCAACATCGTAGTTCCACTGATCGCTAGGACAGGACGCAAACATTTCATTCTGCACGCAGAGGAAAAGCATTTCCGGCAACGGATTGCAGCCATTCTTATTTAAATATTTCCAATTCAGTTTCATGCCGTTGACTAAAAAGCAAAAGAATCAACGATGTTCTTGTGGCTGTTTGCAAAGGAAAAATGTATTGTTGCCATCAAACCTTTTTCAATGCACTTCCGGTAGGCTGCCTTGTAAATGGGTAAAAACGGATCCGTCGTTTTCATTACCCAATCCACGTAATCCTCAGCTTTGCGCCAGTCAAATTTGCCATTTCGAAAAATCTCTGTGGCTTCAAAGATACATTCGTAGAAACACTAAAGACACAGAGGTTAAAAAGCACCAAAAATGTTAGAAGATTAAATTGTGTATTTAAGAAGCATTTTTTACCTGTTCGCTTGTTGATTGCGATTGCTTACAGTGTTCCACCAAAGAGTTTCGCTTGAAGAGGTGAGGAAAGCGACAACATTCATGAGGACGCTGCAGAATATTTGATTATTTCATTTTATTTTCAATTAATTTCATTGGTGTTTTTCTTTTTATTCAACAAATACTTACAATTGGTTTGGGCAACTGTGAGCAATCGACAAATTCTGCAGCGAATATCGGCTGCAACAACTACGAGAAAGAAACAGAAAACACAAACAACAACAGTTTTTTATTTTTCTCATTTTTTTTAATGCTACGGTTGATAATATCATTGCTCTTTACCACAACACAACTCAGCAGTAGACAGAATAAAATCATCATTTTATGCCCCATTTTCGTTTTCTTCTTCTTTTGCAAGTGGAGTTGCTTTAAATTGTTGTTGCTCTCCTTTCTTCTGAATTGTTTATTTATTTCACCTCCACTATTTCAGCCTCGACTAAAGTTTAACTGTTTTCTCAAATTGTTCTTTAGCATTTCAATAATAAGTTTCTTATCATTCCAAATGCACAATGAAAAAGTGATTTAGTGTTGTTCAATCCAATGGATGCTCTTGACTAAATATTTATTAGTTGAGCAACGCTTTTCATGTGGTCGAGGCGAGGCTTGAAAATCATTTAGCAATGAATGAATGAATGAATGAATCCTCTGTCTGAACGCTTTGCGTGTGTGTGCAAATCTTTGCATATGTACATACACACAAATATACGAAATGCATGACTGTTGTTATTTTGTTTGGGTTGCTAACAATTGAATAATTAGTTCAGTTCAGTTCAGATTTAAGCAGTTCGTAGGTGTTCTATACATTGAGTTGTTGTAGACTCGGAAGGAAGGAGATTTGAATGAACTGAATGATAAATAATCATAGCAAAACATAATACTAATTACTATATCACTTTAGAAAAAGATTTATTTATTTATATACAACACATGCAAACATACTTTATATAAAAAGTATTGTTAAAGAAGACAATAGATACTATTTTGATTATCTGTAGATGGAGTTTGCATGTAGTTTTTTACAGTAATAATTTGTGTTTGCATTTTTCAAATCGCTATTCTTTCAGCGCCACCCCTGAAATCATGTGACCCCCCTCACCCTCCCCTTCCACAAATGAATTTTCTTCCACTCTTCTTGTCTTCATTATCAAATCTTTAGAACTAAATTGATTTCCTTTCACTTTATTTCAGTTCATGTGAACTGCACACTGCATTTCAAATACATTTTCAATTCATACACACATGTGACTTGTGTGAATGCGTTTACGTTGCATGGAGACGTCGCATTGCTGCCACTCTTTATGACGGCCGTTTATTCTACTCACATGTTGGCCACTGATGTCATCACCATCACCATCATCAGCAATGATGATGCTATCTGAGCTTTCCTGTTGTGTACAATATACTCAATGTACACATGTGTATACGCATGTGTTTGTATGTGTTGCTGTGTGTGCATGTTGTATTGAACACTATATTAAACTCTTCTACGATTCTTAAAACACGTGACTCTCTGTACATCACATCGACGATATCCTGAGGTGTTGTTGTTACTGCTGTTGTTGTTGTGATTCTGCTACTTTTTTGTTATCCTTGGTTACTATTCACTATGTCAATATCAATTACTCTTGGTCTATATATAAATCTTCATTTATTCATTTTTCGGCATACAAATAAATTTGCTTTTTTTCTTTTTTTTTTGTATCGTAGGTAACTCTTTTGCCCCCTCACCCGCCGTTTCTGTGTTCAGTTCACTCCAATGAATTTGATTGGCATCTCGGTGGTTTTCTTCCGTTTTTTCTTTCACTTTGATAAACACATTGATTGCTAGTTCCTCTTTTATTTTCCCCACGATGACTTTTGTTGTCCTCTTTGATTTGTTGTCCTCTTTCGTCGTGTTAAAAGTTACGAAAACCAATTAAAATGGCATTGAAAAGCGAGCCAATTAATCCGGTGTCGGAGGATTAAATCCGCAATCTTAAACTGATCTGAGTTGAAAGTACTCTTTTATACTTCAATGCATTGCGTCATTCAGAAACTTTGACTTTATAATTTAACTTAAGTTCTAATGTATGCTATTAAAGGAAAGTAAGCTTAATTTATGTACTTATATATCTAAATTCGTATTCTTAACGCTATTCATTTCGTTCAGTTCATTTTGTTTTGAACACAATCATATTCAACTCTCTTCAGCTTAATTTTGAGTACAGTTTCTCGGTTTGGTGACGTCGCCACAGAATGTGGGCCACATAAATGAGGGAAATCAGCGTGCCCACGATTACTAGGGTCATGACAAAGTAACATATGAATAAATCAGACAAATGCAAGTGATTCGAAGCGATGTCCAGGCCGGCGGTACGAATGTGCGAGGCGCCTCTGTATCTCAACACGTAGTCGACCCAGTACATGGTCGTCTCCAGAGCGCCCAATGGACGATTGCGGAAAACGCCTGCCACTTCGCGTATCCTCAGAGGATACGCAGAGTCCTTAAGTACAGTTTGGAGAGCCCAGTCCAATGAAGCCTCGCTGATGTTTGCAAAGTCGAGTTTGAGGCCAACGCCCAAAGCTACAGCGTGGTCCATATTCTCGTGCTGTTTGACAGAGATTTCAAGGATTAGGAGTTTTATCAAGCGATAAAGCGGGAAATTTGCTTACTTCTTCGCGGAAAATTGGTATTCCCAGCATCGGTACATGCCGCAGGATGCCCTCCTGCAGACTCAGCAGGTCGCCATTCATCACGAATAGTTTCACCATAGGATGAGCCAGGATGTCCGTTTGCGGCACCATATGCTGCAGCATCATGTTGGCCGGCATCCCGTCGAGTCGCTCCACGTCATGGCAAGTCCAGATGATGCGCTGCTGCTTGTTGCGACCCAAAACGCTGAAGAGGATGGAAAGGGTTGCCTTGGGTATCTCCTGGCACATCAGCTCGTTGCCCAGATTCACCAAAATGGCGCCACTGCGCGCCTCGTCTAGTGTCCGTCTCAAGTGCCAGGGAAGTTCACGTGGTCGCCGAACGTGTACGCCGCCCACGGAAATGATGTTCGGCAGAAGCGGACGTGGTTTCGCCAGCGGCACGTGATTGTTGACAAGCAATACGGCGAGTTTTGCGTGTAGCTCGGCGACGGTCGGCTGATGTTCTGGGTGAAGTGGGAAGGGGAAACACTTTACAATTATGTAAATATATTTTATAATACGAGTACACTTTATTATACAAAGTAATGTATTATGTAATTGTTATAATTGTGTATTATATAATTGTTGTGTTAAATAATTGTTATAATTCAGCAATCAAGTTGTAAATCAGCACAGTGCAGCAAAAGTGTAATCGGCTGGCATTAATTCTGAATAAAAATATACATAAATATTTACCTTTGTAATGGTTAAAATATTTCGCGATGAGTTTTTGTTGGGCCGCGACATTCCCCTGCATAAATTGTCGCCTGCGAGCCATGCACTGACGCACACTGGACAGACGTGCCCAGAAGCCCGCATCCCGTACGTAGACCGTCGATTGGCCGAAATCGATGGGTGAACACGCGACCGGCATCACGGTGTCCAGAACACGCGTCATGTAGTGCTCGAAATTTGAGCTGATCAATGCGACGGTGGGTTTATTGAAGAGCTCGCCGAACATCAGCAGTGCTTCCGTGTGGAAGAGGTCGACAATAATTAAGTCGTAATCAAAGGCAGCCGGTGCCATGCGTAGGAATTCCTGAACGCGCTCATGGGAGAGGAAATACTCGGTGTTCGCGGCTCCAACAACGGCGAGGGCTTGCTGCAGCTTAGAATCGGAAAGTTGACTGAGTTCATGAAGGCCATTCCGGACACCCGCAGTTGATTGTACTGAAAAATCAAAGAAATGAGAATGTGATGGGTGTGTGTGTGTGCAAGAGTGAGATAGAACGAAGGGATGAGTGAGAGGTCTACACCATTTCCGGTTATTTTATTAGCATGGCTTCGGTGTCGACTTTCGATTCGATTTACTTACATTTGTGCCAAAATTGAAATTCAGGCTCTACTATGATCTCTTTTAAATTCTCAACGTCTTCGTTTAGACGATGGCTGCTTATAACGGTAACCTGAAAGTAAGGAAACAAGAAAGAAAGAAAGTAAGCAAGAGAGAAACTTTACAAGTGCAGCTTCACTCGGATACACTCGTGTGTGTTTATTAGATTGCTATTTATAAGAGTTCTCTTGGTTCTATTAAGTGGAAATAAAGGACAAAGAACACGTGACTCACGTGTCACTCACTTCACTGTCATCGAAGAGTATTTTTAGAGAGGGTATTACAATTTATATATACAACTTATTATATAATAAGACTGTTTATTATAGAGGCGACCCATTAAGAGCGAAGATGTTGCAGGTGGGGAATACAGAGAAAAGAGCGTTTGATTTTCCACCTTTTAACACTGCCTTTGACATCCTTTTTAATCACAACAGATACCATTCCAAGATTATTAATATTATTTTTATAAGTAGGTGATGAATGGATGAATTGATGAATTGATGGATGGATGGTTGATTGGCGGTGTTTGTGACAGATGTCTTTTTTCATCATCTTTATTCTTTTCTTTCCCTCACTCTCTTCACAAAAGAAATATTTTACTGTGAAAATGATGCTTCAGCTTTAATTTAAATGTTTAGTAAATGATGAAAAGTCAATTACGTAAATAAACGAAATGGATGCACAAATTTAGAGGACAATTATTAGTATCATTATTAAACTATAATCACATTACTTACGTTGTGCTGCCTCCTGGCCAATTCCGTCATAACGGTTCTCATGACCGCAAAATTGCTCTCGCTGGGATGAGCAAATAAGCCCAGTATTTTGGCTGCCTGTGTTGTTGGCCCTGAATTGGCCACAAATGCGAGTAAAAATGATAATAAAATCGTCAAATATTGTGACTGAAAATGAAAGAGGCGAAAAGAAATTAAAAACAAAGAAAAAGAAAATAAAAAAGACAGAGATTTTTTAAAATTCAAGGATAAAAGAAGGATGTACGAGTCGCATAAAAATTCAATGTGCGTTGCCAAGTAGGCTACATAATATCGCAAAAATAACAACAACAATAGCATCCTTTGGAGTGAGAATTGGGTTTTTTTAATTCTTTCTTCAAATTAAATGATCTCGTACTGTGGACGAAATGTTTTCAGTTCACGGAACGATTCAATTAATGCATAAAAAGGTGAAAAAAGTGTATTAATATCGATGTTCCGAAAGTATCCCACCTCCAGAAATCGTTCTCTAGAAATCATGTGTATTATGCAGATGTTTCAAATCAGAGACGTTCATCACTTGAAAAAGAAAAAAACACATTTTTACCCGGTGAAATAGGCGTCTAAACCACTGTATAAACAGACTATGAAAACGCATGGCTGGAATTTAGTTTCTATGAAGGTTTCCTGTGCTGTAAAATTCTATACACAAATTCTATACGTTTCGGTGCTGGGAAGTTAGTTTAGTTTAAGTGGGTCAAGGTTTTTTATTTGCTTCTAATTTGAGCTTTTGTTTTGGCGAGTGAAGAAAAAGGTTAACGTTTGATTGACCTCCATAAATAAATAGAATATCGTTCATTCCTTCCATAAAATCTTCATATTTGAAATAGGAAATCCTATTTTAAGGGTTTAACTTAATTGATTTTAATTATTATTTCTTAATACGATTCTTCAATTCAAATCTTTCAAGATTATTTTATTTTTGTTGTACCCGCAGTTTGACCTGCCACACATTTTTATTGTTGTATACACAAATCAAATACACATACACACACATACACATACACGCATGTACAAGTACAGACGCCGGATCTCATCTCGTAGATCCACACCATACACTGTTTTTGTTGTTTTGTTTGCATCATTTGTATTCTTATCACTTAAAGTTTTCCTCAAACCACGCTTTAATTTGAAACAAATAATTTTGTTTGTCATCGTTTTTTCCCCCCACCCCCCTCTCACCCCTATTTTCTGTCTGTGAGTTTGATCTCAATTAAAAATGTTTACCATAATTTTTCCATTATGACGACAATTAATTTTATGCTTGTTGCACTTCTTCTCTCGTTGCACTTGCGTTGTTGTTATTGTCGTTGGTTTTATTATCGTTTTTGTTGTTGTTGTTGTTGTTGTTGCTACTGCATCTTGATCATCATCAGATTCCATGTTTAACATATTTTTTCTATTCTATTCTATTCAACTGTTTCAATTCCAATACATTTCAAGCAAATCTATTTCTTTTTATTATTTTTTCGGTTTAGTTAGTCTTTTTCCTTTCTTTTTTTTAGTATTTAGTAATTAAATATTTATGCGGCGTACATATTTACACGATCTCACACTCAACGTCTCTTTAGTGGAACTGAATGTCTGTGACGCTCATGCGTCGCACTGGAGCGAGCGTCCAGAGAGTTTTTCTGGGGGGCGATAAAGTGCTGTATTGGCAACGATGGCGATCCATGAATGTGCAATATGATCATCGCAGAGAATTGCTTTTTACGATTGCCGAACCGGCAGAGAGTACAAGACCTTCTCTTGAATGACTCCCCGAAAATCGGATCCTTGAGATAAGGTTCCTAACTGAAAACAATCTCTCTGTTTGGATTAATCTATATTTAGCATTCTGTGCACTTGTTCTCTGAGAATATCATCCTCATAAATCTCGCATTGACGACGTTCTGTATAGAATACAAGTGTAGTTGAGTTCAGTAGCTGAGTGAGGGAAATAAGAGCACAACAATCCTCAATGAAGCTAATTTTATTTTAATTTTAATTTCTGTTGGTTTTTCGTGTCAGAGGCTTCGTCTTGTATTTCTTGGGCTTGTCTTTAATATAAACGAGGTTGGAAGAAGTGAAACATAATCTGTGTGCCGCAAGTCGTACTGTCAGCACTCATATGAAGTCATGTGAAATAGTTGAGAGCTCTGAGAATATTATTAAAGGTAACCAAAGAATCCTAAAAGATAATCGAGTGTGTAAGTCTTTTAATCTACTAATGAAATTATTAAAATAAACTGATTACCAGGTTTACTTCGCTTAATTGAAACAACGTTTTGCATTCGAATTACCACAACAGTCTCTGGAGTCTAACTGAGAAACCCATTGGAACGGGATGCCGTGATCCATAGAGTGAAAGAGGTATTAGATAGATCTCAACCACTTACCAAATGAAATAGCCTTACATATACTTACGCCGATCTTCCAATTGTAACCTATATTTGCAATACTTGGATTATGGGTCGTTGTGGATATGGAGCTGATCGACCCTGTGTCCCATGAGTAAAGTAGGCCACATCGAATAAAGCATAAACAAAAACGTTGTCTAATTGCAGCACATCTGTTTATTGTTTTTCCTTCCTAAATTCTTAGAACAACTAAACAAAGAATAATCATCAAGAGTATAATATAGAAATCATTATCTACGCTTTCAGAATTCCCTCTACAAAGTTCAAGATTATTTTCTCTCCTTATTTATTCGGGCCCACAAGCGAAATCTTCTCGCTTCTTACTATTTTGAGTACTGTTTTACTTCTAAATTAATTAGAGATTTTTAATCACCGACTTGACCTAAATATTAGTATATAGACAGTAATATTCAATGAACCGGGTGCGTCTGGAGGGAAGAGAGAAGGAAGAAGAAAAAACTATTGCGATGGAGTAAACAAAAAAATCGAAACTCTTTTCAAGAACTTCTTGAAGATGATACAAATTCTAATGGAAGTTTTTAAATTACGATATCCACCACTTTTAACCATGCGTGTGGTCATGAGTACAGTGAATCATTATGAAGGGTGAAGGTTGAAGGATTTAGTATTTTAGTTTGCATACAATAATATCAACAACATTGAGAAATGTCCGTCTCTTGGTCCGAACTCCGAAGCACGTTCTTGCCGAGTACCTGCCGTAATATATTACAGATAAAATCATTTTAAGCCGTGTACTCATAACAAGGATATCGAATGGTTCACTTGACCCTGGAAAATTGTTTTCGTTTTGATTGTGCTTTGAGTATCGTGTTGTTTTGATTCGGTGAGGAAAATTAAATTATTCAAGAATGTCTGAACCGATATCGATGTTGGTGGCATATACATTTAATTTTCACTCATCGAAAAAGGATAAAATGGCTTATTCGATGAAATAGGACGAACAAGTAAGCGTTTTGTGAATAATTTAAAGTTTACTTTTATAAAGTTTTGTGTAGATAAACTGTGGCTTCCTTCTCGCCCTCCGTGTCCTCCATACCCATGTAAATCAGAGAGATAAATTGAGAAATAATGGGAACATGTAATCCGTATTTGGTTTTTGTTATTTTTTGTAGTTTTTGGACAAATATTACTGTCTAATGTCGTCATCCCTTCGCCAGTATGGTTGTTGGTTCAATCAACTTTAACCTTACGAGAGGAAATACAAAAAAATTGTTCAAAAATAAAACGATTCGAATGCGGTTGAAACGATTGCTAACAACATGTGTACATGGATATCAGGTTCATTGGTCCTGACAGCGGGTTTGTTATCCTTTCGAAAGCAACAATAATTGAGAATATTAGTCAAGTCAACAAAAAAAAAAAAAAAAAAAGAAAAAACAAGAGAAAATAAGAAATGAATAAACGCACAGAAAATATTGACCTTTTGTCGTTGACCTCACAAAAGGTGGTATACGAGTACAGATGAGTGAATATGACGAGAATTTTTAAGCGTTTAGTACTTTTTCTCCCATGTTTCTTCTTCTTTTCTTCGTTTGCGGTGGATGACATTTTTTCCCCGTGGATCTTATTTCCTTTCGCAGTCACTAAGTTTTGTAGTATCGTTAGACAATGCTTAATAATGTATTTTTGAAGGAGTCTTTTTATCCACTTCTGGTTGTTGTTGTTGCTTGATTTTGGGTATGAGAGACATGATTACAAAAGGTGGCAAATCTTGACAGCTGACATTTGATATGTCAGTTGATCTGGTTCACTAATTTTTGAGGGTTTGTGGGTCACACTCGCCAAATTACTTGAAAGAAAGACCCTAAGAAATACCTTAAAGAAAGTCCGTTCTTCGCTTCAAATATTTTTAGCGTATTTTTGGTTTACACGTGTAATTTCATTGTTACATAAATGCAATACATACCCTTCCCCTTTCCCACCCACCACTTATTTTAGACGTGTGCTATACATAGAATACCTGCTTAGGCAGCATTTTTAATACTCTTTTTATTATCATCCTTTAAGTTTTACATACATTGTTTGTTTACGTTACTGCTTTATCGTGAAGACTATTCTAGCTGCTTGTCTTTATTGCTCATAAATTCCGGATCAGTTTGACATTAAAATGGTGTTTCTTTTTTACTAAGTTTTTATCGTACGTCTTTCAGTTCACTGGATTTATCTGTGGTATCTTCCTTGCAATGGAAACCATCGTAGTATTTAACAGGTGATTCAATTGGAGGTTACAATCCACTTCTGTGCAAAGGACTGTGCAAAGTTCAGTGTCGGGTGTCCTTGTTGTGGCCAGTCACGTGAAAGTATCACCACAATGCAGCGAGTGACAATCCGTCAATTTGCATTCGTTGTCGTGCTCAACAATTGACATTTTCCTACAGATTTACGCAGTATAACAAACACATTAGCATTTGCATGAATAAAACATCTCCAAGGAAACACCGGAATTGAAGTACATACTAAAGGATTCCGGTATCACATCTTGTTTGATGTCGATTCGGTGTTAGAGAATCACCAAGGTGATGTGGTGGTAATGGAACAACTCCATTCGTACTTCAACAATGAGAATAATTTTCAACTGAGTGGCTACGTTAACAAGCAATATTTTCGCATGTCGGGGTTGCAAAACCAGACGTCCAAAAAAAGTTACATTGAGGGCTGAATTCACTAAAATGAGGGCTTTTGGACAGACTTGGAAGCTCGAAACATGTCCGTGTGCTAACTGCGATTGAGTCTTAACTTGGACATCATCCATCCATCGTCTACGAGGGTTTTTATTTTCTTTGGGATTAATTAAGTTAATCACCTCGTAAGCGATCACCTCACTACAACCTCATCCGAAAGCTTCCTCTAACCCCTCCCCTTCTGTAAAAGCCCGTCAAAGTAAGTAAGTACTCTTCCTTTTGGGTTCAATATTCAGCGCCACTTTTTATGGAATACTTTTTGGTGTTCGACCCTTCTTTTTGAGTTCCTTAAGTAGCATCTAATTAAATTTACTGTACTTTATGACCAGAACACCAACACTAAAAAACATAAACAACAATCAAGACTAACGACAAGGTTCCCCCCCTGCCTCACCCTTTCCTCCTCTCCAATCCTTCACTTAACACTTCACTGAGTTGTTGAAGAAGTAAAATCTTACATACATTTCTACTGTTCCTAAATAAATTGGAAAAAAATAAATAAAAGAGGTCTTTCAGGGGCAACCAAAAGTTCTACAACAATAAATCATGAGTGCGTTCAACTATCGGAAGGGGTTAAAAAAAACTGTCGGTGGGTGGCAACGAATGAAGCCGGGTTGATTACCCGAGTAAAGCATTCGAACAAGTATTGTATTTCTGTTTGCTTCTTATGGTTGTTATTCTCGTTTTTATTCGCCTTCTTCCTTTTCTTATTCTTCTTCTACTTGTGTTGTTTGCTTCTTCATTTTTGGGTTTTTCGAGAACTTTTGTGGTTTGCTTCTGCTTTTGGTCTGTTTTATTTTAAATTAATTTTGAAAATTATAGCAGACAGGAAGGGGTGAGGGGAAGGGGGATTAACATATGTGTATACAAGCCGGGTTGTCAACAGGGGTTGAAGCCGAAAAGCGTTTGCTGCCCTATGATTTTCTATGGTTTGTGAAACTTTAATTAATGGCAGGACAGCAGGACAGACAACGTGTCATATTTGACAGACGAGGAAGATGGAGCTGGTAATTATGGGATCTTTAAAAGGGGTTTGAGACATTGGAGACAAAAACTCTGTTTCTGTTCTTGACTGATACGGAAAAGAAAGACTATTTGGAGAAAGACTAGGACTTTGATTCTATTTATTTGGGCTTTGGTCTAAAGACTTCAGTTGATAACTCTTGAAAGGGTGTACTTGTAGCTCAAAGAAAGGTAGCATGACCTTCAAAATATCACTAACCCGTGGACCCAGTCATCCGAATTTATTTGAAGTAATTTAATCTGTGTTTAAGTTGGTTCTTAGAGCGGCCTATAAAACAAAATTAATTTCTCGCCTGTCAATCGTAGACTAAATTTTCGCATTAAATGAGAGTTGTGCCATTTGTGCTTCGAAATACAAAAAAAAACAACGGTAATCCTTTGATTTATGCAAATCCAGAAAAAATTCCACTTAAAAGTGACAAATAATTTGGTGAGAAGACAAAACGAAAAAATTAATGAATAAAATAAATAAGGAATCTAGAAGTTAGTGGCAAGTAGCTTAACTTAGAGTCTGTTTGAGTATCTTTTCCACGAGTTGTCTGCTTAAAATATTCTCCATAACCGTAAATACTAAACAAGGACTCGTGTATCATTATTTAGGATTAACAACAACAGCAACAACGAGAAGACAAGAAACGAAAACAAACACATTTTAAAGAATATATTTTTTGTCATTAAAACATTTTATACAGCCACAGCAAAGCCAGTAAAAACGAAGGTAAAAGATAACAGTAAAGTACACTAAAAGATTTTAATTTTATTTTTTTTTCTAATGAAGGAGTCACGAGTTACGTTGTTGGCAACTCTAGCATTTAGGCAAACTTTCGAATGGCTAAAAGGTAGTAAATGTATATTAAAACCGAGTCAATGTTCTTTACGCAGCGTAGTCACATAATTCAATGTTTATATACAAACATTAGAGAATATAAAATTTAATTTAAATATGAAATATGAATTGTTTTTGTAGCAAACTTTGAACAGTTTTTTGTATTGTGTTGTGATGTTTGTTTGTGTGGTTGTGTGCTTGGAATAAAATGGAAGTTTATATCAATTTCAATGTTGTTGTTATATTGTTGTTGTTGTTCTTTCTAACGGGGCATTGAACGAAATAATTGCTTTTGAAGAGTTTTCACACTTTTCTCTAACAATGAATAAGAAAAGAGCAACAACAACAACAGCAACAACATTAATAATAAGGAATATAAAAGCACAACAACAAAAAGAAAAAAAACAACGACAACCAGAGAAGCATTAGCAAAAACAATAGAATGCGCTACAGTACAAAACAAAGTTCAAGAAATTGAGTTTGACAGGCAAATCTTTCCGCGTGCTAACGATCCTGATGTTGTTGTATTTGTATAGGAATGAGAGGAATATTGTTGTTGTAGTTGTAGTTATAGTAACAGATGACGTTGTTGTTGTCATTATTGCTACATAACCTCACGAACCGGGTGCGTGTTAATGAACCGAAGAAACTTAATACACTTGATGGTGGATCCGAGCCTCCTTCTCGAGACTCAGAAACCACGGATAGATATACTTTTACTTTTAGAAGAAGCAGGAGTGATGTTTTCTGATACTTTTTGGTGAGAGATGGGCACCTTTAATAATGATTAATCATAATTATCTATAAGTAGGGTCTAAAAAGGGTACTACTATTGTACTTAAAGAAAGTTGAACCATAAGAGAAGTTTTTTTTTTTTAAGAAATACCTATACATATAATACATGTTCATATACTCGTATACAACATGTCTTCTTTTTTTACTAACCGAAAATTATTTTGGTTTTTGAACTTTGAAAAAGGTTTCTTTCGAATTTATTTTCATTTCTTTAATTTTGTTTGTTTGCTTTACCAATTTCGTTTTTTATTTTTCCATTTTTGTTTTTTATTTTTCGATTTTTGTTTTTTATTTTTCCATTTTTGTTTTTTATTATTACATTTTTACTTTCTGAATTTTCTTTCTGAATTTTCTCATAAAATACAAAAGTTTCGCTATTATTGCCTAAAATTATGCAAAGCTCTCTATAGACAAAGTGCACTTTGAAGACAAAGTGAAAAGAAAGGCAAAGAAATCAGTGAAAATCGCTTTCGAAAAAATGTTCACCAAAAGTTTAATTGATTGAAATCAGAGAGTAAGACAAAGATAGGGAACAAGAGACAGCGAGAGAAAGACAGGTTAACAGATGGGTGAAAATAAAATATTGTAATAAAAAAGGCATCATCGAGTTTTAATGATTTATTACACATCACAAAATACACGCTGTAATAAAGGTCAGTGTATCGTTGGAGGGACAACGAGGGAAGGGGGTTCCAGAGAAGAGGGCAGCGTGAGGGAACGTAGAGGGAAATAATAAATATTGTACAATATTATTATTAGATTAGATATTAAAAATATTTCTTCATACATTTTTTCCTCCTCATAAATTTATATATATAAATAAGCGAAAAAGATTATTCTGTGAATTTTTAAAAAGTTTTTCCCCCAGTTTATTCTAGTGTAGAGTAGAGTGGCGCACCTTCCTTGCAAAAAAAAAAACAGACGATACTTGAAACATGGAGGTACTTAAAATACATATTTATAAAATATTTGTTGCTGTTGTTGTTGGGGTGGTGGTTGTTCTGTTTTGAAGGGATATTTTTCAAGCTCTCACTTCGTTTCCACACTCCATATTTTCCAATCAGTCCAGCCGCCAGGGAAGGATAAATTCCACAAAAACAAAACCTGTTACCACTCCTGTGTGCCGCTCCTCTTTCCGCAGCAGTCGATAATCCTCTCCACTCCTCTTCTAGCAATGACTCGCTTTGATTTTCATCATCTATGCCAAGGCTACCACTTTTGAAGTCAATGTCACTGCCACTGCTACAAAGAGAGAGATAGAGCGAAAGTGCGAGAGAGAGAGAGAAAGCATTATTAGATACTGAGAAAGATGGATAGAGAGAGAGAGAGAGAGAGAGAGAGAGAGAGAGAGGGAACTGTTTGTGACCGCGAGAGACATTGTTGCTTCTGTTAGGATCAAATAAATTTCCCAAAACAAGGAATAGCATAAAACTAACGGTAAACAGGAAAAGCACATCAGTTTCGGCTTGACAAGCGACCAGCGTAGTTCATGGAAAGTCTCTAAAACACGGAGGAATATCGAACAAATTATACAAATTTATTGAGAAGCATAATTTTTGTAGGAGAACGTGAAAAAAAATAAAATAATTATTTTCAAAAGTATGGAAAAATTATAAACCTTGTTTTTATAAGTAAAACATTTCAAAAGTCGCGATATCAACCACACACTCTCTCGTAATTGTATTTAATAAAGTTTTGTACAATTTTTGGTGAAAGTTTTAACAGTTTTTCCAAATATTATAATAAAGAAAAACAAGAAAAACCGCGACAGCGATTGACTGAGGCGTTAACTGGCTTAATCTGGATCTGGCAACGCCTACTTTATTAACAGGTATGTGAGAAAAAAGTCAGTAACAACATCTGCCAAAATTTCGGTGCTGTTCTTGTCAGCTAATCAGAAAATAAAATCACCAAATTATTTGGTACTGGTACTGAAATTTATTATATACCAAGAAGGGGGTGTGGAGGGAGAGAGAGGGGAGGGACAACAACAACAAGTAGTAACTAGTATCAGATAAAGAAAACCGAGCAAAAGAAAAAAGAAAAACACGCGCCCGACTCGATTTATTTAGCAATCGATGTAATAATCTTTGCAGCGTGTCTGAAATGCTTTTTTGTAGCCTATGTTAAGGCGCTGGCAGAAGGTAACCATGTCTGTTTACGTTTGTGTGTGTGTGTGTGTTTATGTATGTGTGTATGTCGAGATGGTCGTCCCTTCTGGGTGACAGCTAATACTGGGTGTGTGATACCTGACGGCTGCTTTTCATGCTTTGATGAAAATGTGATGTGATGTTGCTGTGTTGTAAATTTATTCAAATTGAAATCATTTCCCATTTAATTGCTTCCCTGCGGTGTTGTATTTATGAATTTGAGTTTGTGTGTGTGTGACACTCACTCACTTACAGCTTGTGTGCATGTGGAGCATTTGTATGGCGTTGTAAGAGTGAGAATCATGTGATATTCAAGTTTTCTCATTAAATTAGCAGCTTATTAATTAGTTGAACTTTAGTTCTTTGAAATGCTTGCACCAAATAAAACATATACGACAAAACATAATTTTACAAACAAAACTGAAGTTTCATTTAGTGTTTGTTTTACAAATTTCATAATTTATTAAAAATTTAATATAGTCACATAATGAATAGTATAAATAAAACACTTTAAATGACAACAAATGCTTTTAAATGTTAAATAACACTTAATAATAATATTTAAATAACATTTAAGTAAAACATTAAATAAAATATTTAATAAAAATTTTTAATAAAATTTTTATGAATAAACTTAAAAATCGAATTCAATGTCTATTTAATTCCCAAATTTGATGCTATTTTATAATAGTTTTTAAATGCAATATATATTAAATTTCTTAATTTTTTTAAGATCTCATTTAAAAGGAATCTTTAAAAAGTAAATACCTAAAACATACTACATAATTTATATTTATTTCCTCTTCCTCTTTTAAGATTCATTTATTTGTCTTCTTCTTACTCTTCTTTTTAGATTTTTTTTGTTATTTTTTGTGAATTGAGATTTTTATCACTGTCATATTTAATTAACGTGTCTCTTTTTTATTAACTTTTCTCATCTTACACATCATCTCATTTTTTTATTTTTTTTTGTTTTTGTGATAATCCTTTTTAATCCTCTGCTTTGAAAGCTTTCGAGCGCCAACGAAGTATTAATAAACATTTCATTATGTTGATCCTTGTGGCAACGTTTTATGTTGTTTCTTTTGAGTTGTTGTTGTCGTTATCTATTGTTATTTGGTTTGTGTTGGCTTTTTTTTTTAATTTTAAGAATTCCTACTTTCACTTTATTGAACTCTTTAAACACTTTAAATAAAATGGGCTTCGTTATAATTATTATTATTACAGTAGTATAAATATTATTATTTATTACTATCGTTATTATTATAATTATTGTTATTATAATCTTTTAATTATTATAATCGTTATTACTGTTAATAAATATAAGTATCTGTGTGTGTTTGTGGGTACCAATCATAATTTCAGCAGTTATTTCATGATTTATTGAACCTATTCACAAAAACTTTCGTACACTTTACGAATACGAATGAAGGTTGAAAAAGGTTACAGAAGTTATGAACATTCTAATGAGAGCGTGCACAGTAACCGTAAATAACCCATGGCTAAGGAAGGAAAGACCTAAGAAACACACAACAAAGCATAAAATGAAAAAGTTAGAAGTTTATGAAAATACCATCAGGCAATAAAAAGTACCAAAAAGAAAAGAAAAAAAAATAATTAGAAACAAAAAAGACTATTGAAGGAAAGTAGAAGCTTAAATACTCAAAAACCTCGTAATATTTTGTGACAGATGCTTGAATTAAGAGGAAGAGGGAGACAAAGGGAAAGAGAGGGAAGGAGAGAGAGAGAGATATAGAAAGAAACTATATTTAAGATATATAAGATATATAAGAAACTATTATTAAGTAAATTTATTGAGATCTAGTTTTTCACGATTAAAATGGAACTAAAATCTTTGCCCAATCCTCAGAAGCAGCCAAAAAGACATGCGATTTCGTCAGCATAAAATCGGCGGACCACGCCTATTACGGTGCTGCGATTTCTTTATCAATTACATTACATTATCCATCACTTTATATAATGTGAAAGGGTATTTAAAGTTTATAATGTAAAAGCGGGAGCGACCACGCCCTTCATGACAGTTCACACTAGTTAACAGAAGATTAGGTGATAAAATATTTAATTGCTTCGAAGAGCAACCAGCGCCTTCATTCAAAATTCTTTTGCTGACAGATAATGAAAAGTAGGCGGATCATTCTCAGTAGTTTATTCTAATAGTTTATTTTAATCAGTGTTTCCCAAAGTGTGGTATGCGTACCCCCTGGGGTAGGAAAAAAAAGCCCTTGTGGCTGAGGAAAACATATTGCCATTGATTTTTATACTAAATATCATATAATTGTTAACAACCATGGAGTCAAATTATGATGATCTGTCATCGCAGCATTAAAGACCCTTCCACCACCCACCCTTCTCATTGATAGTAAAGAATGGTATCCCTCCCGCGCCTCTGTTTTCTGAATATGGACCTGTTTCAGTTAAGCATAAAATATTGTATGATTATGAATTTCTTTAGCATCCTGTATTTTTTGTTTTTTTTTTGCTCTATCGAGTGAGTGGCCTCGCTTATCGATCGATGCAATGGATTCAGTTTAAAATTTGCTGCACGTTTTACTATAGTTATTGACATTGTTGTTGTTGTAGTTGTTATTGTAATTGTTGTTGGTTGGGAACCGTTGTAAATTTGTTTAGTGTTTTTGTGACTACATTTCTTTGTTGTTGCTGTTCATGCTTCATGTCGTTGTTCCCTGTCGTTGTTTCTGTTCTTTTTGTTTTTGCTGTTTTCACTTTGTTTTTGCTTTTTAAAAGGTTTATAAAATGGCGTTCATAAAGAAAGTTCGTTCTCAGCTGTGAACTGCACAAAGCCACGTAGCAGACTTTTAAAAAACGACTTTTGAAGAGTCGTCAGTCAGGCTACGATTTCTACAAATCTCTAAATAACAAAAAAATGGAAAAAATAAAATCGATTAATTGTATCCATAGGAGAGAAAGAAAGAGAGAGACAGACGGACAGATATACATATAGTGAGAATTTAAAAGTGAGCTCTCAATGGTTACGTGATAAGATTTCATTAATTCTGTTTGATTTATCTTTTGTGTTTTTCTAATATTTTTTCTTATGCTGTATATTCCTTTTTCTCTACTTTGATTAATTTTCTCTACAAGTACAAGCAGAGTTGGATATCCTTTCGTGGAACACCCTTTTTTATTCTTTACACTCGTGGATGAGGTTTTTTACGACTTGCACATGTTTCAATTTAACATTTTTTTTGTTTTTACGTTTTGGTTGCTTTCTTATTCATTAATTTTTATTTACTTCGTTTGAATTTAATTTTATTGCTTTTTTAAGAAAAATACGTTATGTATTAAAAAATGCTTGAAAAAAAAAATAATGTTTAATGCAATCATGTAATCATGATCTATGAATTTGTTTGAATTCAAACATTGTTATAATGAGTTTTTGAATCTTCGTTGAAGCAAATTTAATTTTTATTTTTTATTTTCATTAATTAACAACTTTTTGGTTTTTTAGTTATAATGAATCATTGTCATTTATAATGATTCTTTTTAAATTATTAACTTTTTTTTCTATAAGAAACCACAAAATAATGAAAACCTTTTAATTGAGCGTGCTTAATTTGTTAATTAGTTGAAGTTAATCGAAATACAATACTAGTTCAAATTAAAGACAAAAGTATTGAAAAGGTGACAAATTGAATTCCGTGAATTATAAAGTAATCATTTAGTAAATTATTATGTAAATGACACACAACTGCACAAACACATAAACACTTTAAAACACCTACCCACACACCGACAGCAAACAAACACAGACACATAAGGAACACGCATTAAGAACATGTGAATGTGCATATGCACCACAGAACGGCAACGAATACAATCGTTCTTATCTGCGCTACGAATAACGAATCCCCATGTTCGTGTATTGGCACATTCGTGTTCGTAAAGTTAATGCACGAATCTGATTCGCAATCGTTCCAAAGCGAGCACCGAAAATATTCGCCACGAAAAGTTCGAATCAACAAAACAATCTTAAAAACGCTCAAGTTTTCGAGCATTAATCGTTCAATACGATTGTTTTGTTGATTCGAAGTCTTCGTGCCGAATATTTTCGTTCTTCGCTTTACAACGATCCGCCAGTCATTTATTCAGTTAGTCGGTCATTCCTTCATTCTGTCAAATGAATTTTCACACACTACGTCCGAATGTTGTACTACAAATGCTCGTCGTCTTCCTCTTCCTTTGAGATTTCTTCCCGCGTTGCCATCTTTCACCTTTTTTACAACAATAAACTAAATTTAAAATATTCGTAGTCCTTTTTTGATATTTTTCAGATTCTCATTAAACTCGTTTCTCTTTCTTCCTTTGTTATTCTTCATTTACATATATTTCACGCATCTACGGTTTCTTTCTTTGTGGTTACTTGCGTTTACTTTTCGTGTTGCGCCTTTAAAATTTGCATAATTTTTTGTTTAATTTGTTTTCCTTTCCTTTTGATTTCCCTTTTTGCACTTGTTCTTTGTACCTCTGTTTCACCTTTTCTTTTCTTCTGAACAAGAAAATATCCAATGTTAGCATCCATTCTATTATAATTTTATTTATAATATCGCTTTTTTAATGAATGTAAGCAAATAATTATTTTTCTCTCGAGGATTTTTATCTCATTACTGACGATACAACGAATTTTCTCGCTGTCTCTTCAAGATTTTCTTTTTAGTCTCTTTAATGAGAGAAGATTTCAATATTTATTGAAGGTCACCCTTTTGTCAAGTGATTTAAGTAACAATAACGGGATAAAAAACATCCGATTTGAATTCCTTTCTTTACCTTTTCCCTTTTCTCTTCCTTTTCTTCTCTTTTTTAATGATAATTAATTTTAATTTCATTGATTAATTATTATGTTATTCCACATTTCAATTGCTTTTGAAGTTTTAAAGAATTTTCGTAAATTATATCGGCACCGTTTATTTCATTATTTTATTTTAGAAATACTGCTGAAAAGTTCCCAAAAAATGTCACAAGTCACTTTATCAAATGATGGCATTTTCTGCTTTGACGATGACAACATTTCGTAGAACTCAAGAATTTCGATTTCTATAGAATTTTCACTTTTAATGTTGTTTGTGAGAATGAAACATAAAGAGGAAAGAGAGTTGAAAAGAGAGAGAGAGGTAGAGGGCGGGACAGAGGAGGAAGAAGGAGTCTACCAAATGCGGTAACTTTTTTATTCAACAGAATCAGCGCGTCACGCGTTCATACAAATTTCACGCTTCCAATGCTTTCAATGTTTTGGTTTTGGTGCATTTGACGGCCCAACATTCGAACTTTCGCTTTGCTAATTAAATATTTGAGTAAATCCGAGGATTTGAGGTGGTGGTAACGATGAGAGTTCATACACAAAATCGTGTCTCCTCCCCGAAAACGTGCCGTTTATGAGCGACCTTCAACAGTGACGAGGCAACCTTCGCAGTTGATGTTCTTGTTGATGTCCCGTGAATAAAAAGTGGTAACTGAAACTTTCCTTCCTTTTTTCCTTTTTTCTCTCAGAATTCAACCTGCTCTTAAAACAGTATCATGAACAAAGTTTGTCGAAGTTGTGTCCAAAAATGAAACCAAAAACAACTGATAACCTTCTTCAAAAGAAGCAAAAAATATTTTTAAAGTGAAAATATTACATAAAATATTAAAATACGATTTACTATTCTATTTTGGTTCAATTTAAGTAAAAGCGATATATTTATTAATGAGATATTTTTTCAACACCAAAACTAAAGACATCGCAATTTAAAAAGTTCATTAAAATTTCGTTTATTGTTTGATGTTTATAAAAGTTATTTTTACGGTGTTGTTGTCTTGTTTACGTCAGAGCACAACACATTTTTTTTTTTTTATTTTTAATCGCATTTAAACGGAATTTAATTATATTCGGATGCATAAACAGAACACAAACAACAGAAATGAAAAACAAAAATCTCACAAACATGAAAAAAAGTGATAAATTCAGCGAAGGGAAAAAAAATTATTATTGTAAATTATAAAAAATGGAAAAATTATTATTGATTGGAATAATATTCTATTTAATTGCAGTTTAAAATCAAATGAAAATCATTCTTTAACATTGTTAATTTCTCATTTTTAATTATTGTAAGTTTTTCAAATTATTTTCTGTTTTAATATTTGGTTTGCATAAAAAATCGTTCAATTTGCAATTTTTTATTGAATAGAGTTCGAAGAGTTTTAATTTATTTTATTTATTTAATATACTTTTTCTTATTAATCTTATAAAAATTTGTTTTTTTCCAAATTTTAAATTGTTCATAATTTATTCTTCTCATAGCTATAATATAACTTAATAACGTATAAGATATTTCTCTTGTTCGGAATTAATTGCTTTTCCTTTTAATTGCCATTTTTTTACAATTTTTTATAAACAATTAATTTTCTTTTATGACACTTTCATAGAATATTCATATATGGAATCTGTTAACAATCCACTGAAAGCAACAACAACATGTGGAGAGTTGTTCATAGTTGGCATGTCAAATAAGAAAATCAAAAACATCATCAAATATAATTAGAAGTAGAAGAAAAAAACCACTTTTAAAAAACAGAAAACTAACTACAACAAAAAAAACAAAACCAGAAAAATGTCACTGTTCACATTTGTTTGGTATCACAATCCACAGATACACTGAGAGAAATCGAAAAAATTGTATTGTAAAGAAAATCATTGGTTCATTTAAAAGAAATACATACAATTTTATTATAATAAATTCCACGAAATTGGCGAAAAGTTCACTTCACTTAAGAGTTTCGTGTGCATTAATTGAAGAAGAAGCTTGTCAAAAAAAAAGTAGCAAGAACAGCAGTAGCAAAAAAAGCAGCAGTAATTGTGTGTAGCTTAAAAAAGGAACAACAACAATTTTCCGTAAAAGCGTGTATCTGCACAACTTTTAGCTTATTGAAAGAATTCCATAATATTTTCAGTATAACCATATTATGCTTTTAAAATTTCAGCGAAAAAAAATAATTGACACTGAGATTTTTTTTTTTAATTTCTGCGAACTTTTTTTGGTTCACCAATGGACCCAATCCCAATCGTGGAACTGTGGGAGGGTTTTGGTTCAGTCTACTCTACTCTTTTCTCTTCGATGATACTGAGGATGAGGACGATGTTGACATCAACATGGCGATGATAACATCAACAAATCGAAGGAATGACAGACGAGTATTAAGGGGAATATCGTCGCTGTCAACAAAAGTGCGGAAAACACCAGAAACTTCTTATTTTTAACGACCCTGTTTCTTGTACTCATAAGTTTCGTAAAGAAAGAATGTGAATTTAATGTCTAAAAAAGTATGAGGAAAGTCACGAAAAGGACAAAGTTTTGGATGCTTTGATTTTGAATGCGGTTAAAGTTATTGCGGGTCGGTAAATAAAGATGTCTATGTCGATTGAAGATAAAGTTTAAATTACATCAAAAGGAAATGAGAAACGTGAGTGTGAAGTGAACCGGAAATGAGTAGAACGTGAGCAGGAAATGAGGATGGAATGCGAACAGGAAGCGATCGATTACAGGAAGTCGTCAACGAAAGCTTATACGAGTATACTGTATATGAGTTTATAAAGAAAAAAAGCGAATACAAATGAAGAACCTTTCCACAGCTTCAACTTGGGGTCTGGTCAGCTTCCCTTAAAATGAAATAGCACTCTCTTTATTTCCTCCTTCCCCTTTTATGTTTTCCATTTTTTTTCTTATTTCTTCTGTTTCTTTAGAAAAAAGAACTTCTTGTTGTGCAGAAGTTGTCTAGATTTTATCCAGGAGATTTAATAGCATTGTATAGAAAAAGGAGTTGAATAGAGTAAAAGTAATATTAGAGTAAAAATAATATTAGTCAATGACACAAGTAAATAAAATAATTTAAGTAAAAAAATTAGCATTAGAGACATAAAAGTAAAAAAGAGGATAAAAGTAAAAAGAGACATAAAAGTAAAAAAGAGGAAACACTAGACTAGTTTCGGTCGACATGTTTTAAAACTAGTCTAAAAAACTGTTGATTAACTTATGATATGCAATAAAGGTCACTCTTATGGATCGGGCATCGCATTGAAAGAGGGAAGAGAACGAAAACGTGAAGATGAAGGATGAAGGATGTACTCTTTGAGTACATTGAGTACTTTGCACTTTCATTTTTCGAAGAATGAAAATATTCCGTTTTAAAACAATCTTTAAAAATGCGTTTAAAATTTTAAAAAATGTGAGAAAATAAAAGAAGAAAAACCAGAAGAAGAATATTTTGTATCACCTTTTAGAAATCATGATTTTTTTCCAAACCGAGTTTGAATTTCAAGTGACAGCAACAGTAATAAAATTCGGAAGATATGCTGAAAAAATACCTCAATAAAGAACTTTAATAAACAATTTCTTAAACTTCAAATCAGTTGCGTTTATAGGGAAAAAAACCATCACCATCTTTGTTGTGGAGAGGGTGATTGGGGAGGGCAGGATGGCTGGCGGGGGTGCTTTAAGATAAGGAAACACTTCCTATTAAAAAAAATAAGAAGAACAAGTAAAAGAAAAAAGAAGTCCATGATGAAGAATTCCCAGAAGAATCTTTCTTTGGTTGGTTTCGGTTTTCTTCCCTATTTTTTAATTTTACTTTCTTTTTACATTTAATTTCAAAGCTTCCACTTCTAAGATTTCCGTAAACATTTTTATTATTTTGGCCTTGAAGCTTTGATGTTGAAGGAGCCTCTTCTTCCTCTTCTTGTTGTGGTTCTTCTCAGTTTTATTGTTGTTCTTATTGCTGTTGTTGTTGCTTTTATTATTGCGGTTCTTAATATTGTTGTTGTTGTTATTATGGCTGTTATGTTTTTATTGTTGTTGTAGACTTTGATTTCCATTGGAATCACCTACAAACTGCTGCCCGGCCAACGCCTTGTTAATTTTATTACACGTTTTACTTGCTTCACTTCGGCTTTTGTTCGATTGAAACGTGTCATTTAAGAAGGAGGAAGGGAAACGATGTCGTGGGGGAGGGGGGGGGGGGGGGAAGGGGGAAAAGGAAAAGTATGTGTGTGTGTTTATGTTTGTTTTGGGAATGCTTTTAACAGATTCTATTGATTCTCTCGCACGCTTTAGTATCGGTTAAATTAAATCACGTTGCTCGACGTCGAAAAATTACTTCAGTCTCCTTAGTTCTGAAATCTGTTTTTTCAGTCCCGGCAATATTCGTGAGTAAGATTTTTTAAAAGGCCACAAACCACTCGGTTATATTAACCATCTCTTTTCAATTACTTGTAATTATTTCAATATATAAATTTACAGATGCGGGGGAAAGAGTAAAATCTATTGAGGGCGCAATATTGTACTCTGCACTGGCATCAGTTCATATAATCGAGGTTGTCGCATCAGTTTATAGCAGTTACCGTTATTTGTCATTGTATAACTATTAATTTTAATGATTCAAATCATCATTTCATCGGTAAAATACAAGAAAACTCTCGACATAAACAAATTATTATGATTGTTGTTGTTTTTTCTGTTACATGTCTCAAATGTTCCTCTCTAAGACGACATAAATTAAAATTGCTGCTGTTGTTGCTGTTATTATTATCGTGGTGGTTGTTGTTGTTATAAAATGTATCTAGGAACTCATTATTTTCGCTTTTTATTATCCTTGCAGCTTTGCAACGACTTCGAGGAAGAACGGTACTTCGTTCCAAGGAAAACTGAGGTTAGAAACGAACAAAACACACTTTGAATGAGGGACAAGAAGAGAATGACAAGGAAATAAGGAAGGGGAGGAGGAGGAAAACACAAATCTTACATCAACAAAAAAAAAATAAACACTGAAATAAAGCAGATTTACACTCGAAGGAAATCTGTGCTAAAATCGAAAAGAAGAGAGTCTAAAAAGAGACAGCGATAATAACACAACAGTGAAAAAGAGGAGAGAAGAGAAGAGAAGAGAAGAGAAAAGAAAAGCACAATTGAACTTGAAAACTCCATTTTAGGAACTTCATTTAGCCAATAAATTTAATTTCTTTAGGATGGCGTCTATCAGCGCCAGCAATTCTAACGACAGAGCCTGCTGCGGTGGTCGCATTGGCGGCATCAGCATTGTTGCTGCTGGCGGGGGCGGGGGTGGGGGAGGTGGTGTCAACGTCCATCACAACAACAACGTGTCGCGATCATCGCTCGGCTGTCAACGACTTCGTCTGCCCTCGTTGGTAGCCGTTATGCGTCAGTCGCGTGCCAGCGACTACGCTGCAGTACAAAACAGCAGCGGCGCCTGCAGCAGAGGCGGCGTCGTTGGCAGCGGCTCCCAGATACGCAAAGAGCAGCGTCGCATCGTCGTCATGGGTTCGGCGCATGTGGGCAAAACCTGCATCATTTCGCAGTTTCTCTATGACAAGTTTGTGCCCCGTTACAAGCAAACGGTTGAGGAGCTGCACCGCGGCGAATACGAGCTGCCCGACGGCTCTGCGTTAACGCTCGACATCCTGGACACGTCCGGCGCTTTCGAGTTCCCCGCCATGCGAACGTTGTCCATATCAACAGCGGGCGCATTCATGCTCGTCTATGCGGTGGATAATGGCGAGTCCTGGGATGAGGTGGAACGGCTACGTAATGAGGTGGGTTGAATGGTGACTGAGGTGGGTGCGGTGAGTGATGGTGAGAATGTGAAAGCAATGGAAAGAGATTTAAGTTACGATTATGATGATTTCTATCGTTAACTAATATATTTTTTAATAAATTATCGCATGATATCAAAGCCATTCAAATTCTTCCTTTTTTCCCCCCGTGTAGATCATCAGTGCACGCGGTTTGAAGGTTCCCATTGTTGTTGTTGGCAACAAGATCGATCTGGACGAAGCGGAGCGTCGCGTTCAGCACGAAGTCACCGAGATGGTTGTTTGTGAGGACTGGAAGTGCGGCTACGTTGAGTGCTCGGCTAAGGACAACATCGGCATCATGGATGTCTTCAAGGAGCTGCTAGTGCAGGCCAACATTCGTTACAACCTGAGTCCGGCCGTGCGACGTCGGCGTCAATCGCTGCCCTCCTACACATCGTCGAAGCAGCACAAAAGTCTATCGCACAAGTTTTCACTGAAGCGACACTCGTGCACGATGACATAAGTTGTGACAGTGACAGTAGTGACAGTAGTGACAGTGACAGTGACAGTGAGAGTAATAAGAGTGAGAGCAAAAGGAAGAAGTGACAGCTTTTGGATTGTTTTTAAGTAGATCGATATGAGAATTGATTGGTTGATCGATTTGATCGCTTGCATGCCACAGACACAAGAAAGTTCGTTCTTTTTATTGACGACTTCAGGTAAAAAATAATAATAATAACAACAATTTTAATCAAAACAAAAATGAAACTATTTGATTACGTAGACATTTTTTGAAATTAAGTGCAAAAGCAAAAGAAATAAAAGAGGGAGAAATTGACATCAAGGAAGAAACAGCAAAAAGGAACATCAAATTACTTTTGATACATTTTTATAATATATTTTTATAATACAAAGTTTCATAGTTTTTGCAAAAAAGACAGCAACAAAATTTAATAATAATAAAAAGTTTCCAAAACAATAAACTTTTTTTATAATTGAATGACAAAACATTATTGAATTCTAAGTTTACTATGTTTAAAATAGTTATAATAAAAGATTTATAAAAGCATTAAATTTAAGAGATATTTGAGTGTATTGTTTTAGTTATTTCAGTGAATTTAAAGGTTTAAAAAAAGGTTTTATAGAAAAGCACAAACGTTAAAAATAGTAAAATAATATTTTAAAATAACGAACATGAAGATAAGTTCAATAAAAGTTGAAAACTAATATAAGTTGATAAAGATATATAATGATACGAGTTGAAGTTCTTATTTAAGTTTACTTTTACAAGGTTTACGTCGATTTCGAAGCTTTTACAATTGAACAGAAAAATTTACAGGCGATTTAAAGAATTTGAAATAGAAATAGTATAGAATAGAAGAAAGCATAAATTTCGATGCAGTTGTTTTGTGTGTTTATTGTGTATCTACTAAAAAGACTTGACAAAAAATAAAAAAAAAACTAAAAATGGTTCCAAAAATATTGAATAATCGCTGCAAAAGTATTAATTATTAATATTTAATTACAATAATATTGATAATTATTTAATTAAGTTTATAAAATATCAGATCGTACTTAAATATATAGTATATACCATATATTGAATAAATAAATATAATAAACGTATGTGTCGATGACTGAATGATGTCCAAACATTTGTATTTACTATATGTTAAGATGTTAAGAAAATAATTGAAATTTTAAGTTATGAATTGTATATGAATATTGCAAAAACATGAAAGGTAACCCCGAATGAGACACACAAATAAAAGCTTACGTTGTTGTGTATGAATGTCGATAAAATGAGTGGTTTTTTCTTTAAGAGTACCCTCCCTCTCTTAAAAATATGTCTCTGCAGTTTACAGGTGATGGGTCCTGGTTCAGATCCCATCCTTTCATCAAAATACTACTGAAGATGGTTTCTTAGTCTCTTCTATGATATTTTTAACAATTTTTATTCATCTCTCTGTCTTTCTCAAGCGTAGAGAGATGAAGGATCCAGTGAAGAACTACACCCAAAGCATGCAGCTTTTTTTGATTCCCAACCTAAAATGATGGAGCTTCCCCAAGGGTCGTTAATGTAGTAAAACCTATTCTTTTAGTCTTTGCATCTTTACCTTCAAATGAGAGCAATGAGTTTTAATGTTCTGATTCCTCTAAACGGGATCTACAACATGAGGGTTACATTCTGCAGTACTTCCGTGGATATCCTCACTCTTCATTTCTATTAGTCGATATTAATAAATCAGATTCTAAAGTATATAAGTCCACTTTAATCAACACTTTACGGATTTTACTCTCCCTCTCTTGAATTGTGAATACCATTGAATACCGTTTTGAATACTTCGGAGAGTGTTATCCGACCTGATCTATTAAGCGACCTGATAGACGATTCTTACTCTAAGGACTACATTTTCATTCGGAACGACTTCGATCGGGAACTACTTCGACCGGATACCAATTTAATGCATCTATTTTTAAGATTTTATTGATTTATTGATTGCTTGATTCATATTGTATATAAAATGTAAAAATGATTCAATGACAAATGATGAATTAATAAATTATACAAATCTACAATTTTACGGAAAAATATTAAAAGAAAAAGAATATTTATCGTTAAATTAACGAATATTAAATGCATTCGAACTAATTTCGCTCGCTTTTCACTTCGTTTGCTTGTCCTGCAGAAGCTCGAACATTTTGTTCAACTTGTCTTCGATGCTTTGCAGTCGGCGTTCAGTGCTCTGCATTCGCTGGTGTTCCCGCTGCGTCACCGTCTTCTGTTCGATGACAGCCAGGGCCAGTTTGACGGTGCGGCTGTCCATCTCGGAGCACCGGCCGGTGACACAAGACCAACAACAGGGTAGAAACTGCACCGGCGGATCGAGTAGCTTCTTCTGCGGCTCGGCGTCGTTGTCACTAAGCGTCAGCAGCGCGGCATCCTTGCGTTGCTGCACCGGCTGCAGTTCGTACGAATTGGCAACGGGAATCAACACCTTGTTGCTGTTGTTGGGCAAGATGGCGACTTGCCGACCGGCGATGTAGTTCGGGTACAGGTTCATGAGGCGCCGGCAGATGGTGCGGAAGGGTTCGTGCTGTACGATGAAAGTAGCGCGGCCGGAGCGTCCAGTTAGAACCTCCTCGTAGCGTGTCAACAGATTGGTTCGGCAAATGGAACCGTTAAGTTCGGCCTGGGATTTAATGGCCTAGAAAGAGAAGGAACTTTCAGTGGTGGACTTTTACGTCCGAGGGAGACAGTATCGCTAGCATCTTACTTGTGTGTCGCTGACAGCCAAACCGTTGAGCAGGTTGAACAACACGATCGACATGAAGAACACGAAGAGCAGGAAGATCAGATACGAGTAGAGTGAATCAAAGTCGATGTCACCGGCGTCGAACTCGCCCGTCAACATCACGATCGTCTTGATGACGGCCGCGATGGGATTCGTGAACTTGTTGAAGTCGCCGTCCGCATCCGGCGCTGGCGATCCGGCCTCGTCCACTTCCGGCTTGCCGAAGAGGATATAAAAGCACAAGCTGAACGTGATCACGAAGATCGAATATAGCGTGAAGCTCTTCAGAAAACTGGTCGAGACAGCGCGCAGCATCAACATGTGCGTCGAGATGGAGAGCACAGGCAGCGAGCCGACCAACAGACACAACTCCAGAGCCACCAGCAACATCGTGCAGACGGCGATGACACGCTGGGTCTCGCGATCGTAGCTCGGCTCTACGCAGGTCATGATCGAGAGCACAATCAAGGCGATTTCCATGTAGTTAATCGGCGAGCGGAAGTACTGCACGGGCGACATGACGATCTGCAGGATCTCCCGGACAGCCATGTAGGCGATTCCTATCCAGGCGAAGAGGCCGAAGAGTGTGGTGAGCGTTTCGTGCTCGCTCTCGCGGAACTTCAGCATCGTGTGCACGATGATCGAGACGGCGAAGAATGCGTAGAGCAGGAAGTTGATGTAGAAGATGACGGAGAGGCGGTGCCACTTGAGGAACAGGAAGCTGGTGATCAACGGGTGCTGCAGCAAGTGACGGTGTTCCTTTGAGTCGGCGATGAAAGCGATCGGTGTCATTTCTTCGCGCAGTTGCGGCGATCCTGCCAGAGCCTTGCCTGAGTGAGTCGCCTGACGCGGCATCAGGTTCATGTAGTTCATCAGGATCTCGAAGCTCTCATCGCCCGCCTTCAAGCCGTTGGTGCTAATGCAGGAGTCGAAATGCTCCTCCAGGAGTTCCGGATGAATGCCGTCGATGGGAAGGTCCTTGAAGGCGCTCGTTCTGCCAATGTAGGCACCTCGCTTGAGCAGCTCCTTGATTGCTAGGCGGTTGCGGTACTTGACGGCGTAGTGCAGCGGCGTGGAACCGCTCGGATCCGCGTCGTTGACATCCACGTGCTTGCAGTTCAGCAGCACGAAGAAGCATTTCGAGTAGTCGCAGTAGCTGTTGAGCAGTGGCTCGTCGAGCTTCGTAATAACAGTGGTGAGCAGCTGATCCTGCGGCCGCAACTTGAGGTCGGCGTGGTCTAGAAGCTTCTGCAGAGCCGACCAATTGCCCCAGATGGTGGCGATCTCCGCTACCGAGTTGCCGTTATGCAGCAGATTGACGTTGAGGCCAGTCTGGATGATGGCGTCGAAAGCAGTGTGGAGTCCCCGCTTGACGGCTTCCACTAGCAGCTGGAAGTTCTGCTCCTGGGTAGCGTTCACGAGGTTATCCTTCCCAGAGACATTGAGTTGATATTCGCGAAACTGCTGCAGGAACTTTTCTTCATCGCCGCTGCGCAGATGCATCAGCAAGGAGTCCAAAGTGATGTGTGCGGCAGTCGAACGAGGGGGCGGCAGCTTCAAGTCGGCGTAATCATTCTGCAGCAGGCTGCGTACTTCGCCGTCGCGATAGCTGTCCACGTCCAGATCTGCAGCGTAGTCTAGGAACAGCTGAACGATGTCGCGTTTCTTCCGCTCGTCCAGTTTGCGGTTCTTCAGCACGTAGTGAAGCGGCGTCATTTCGCGTTGATCGGCTACGTTGGGGGAGGCGCCGTAGTTGAGCAGCAGTTGAAAACAGGCCGCCACGTCGGCAGCATTGTCGGGTGTCAGATTCTTGGCCAGCGAGTTAAGCGGCGTCAGCTGAGCATACTTATGGTCCACTTGCAGGCCGCGATGCTGCAGCAGAGCGTTCAGAATCTGTGGATCGCGAGAGTCGGCCGCAAAATTGATGGCCGCTTTGTCCAAATGATGATTCATCTAAGGGTACAAAGTGTTAATGTGGGCCAAAAAAAGGGGCTAGGACGAGGGCGATTTGGTGAGATTTCACTTACGTAGTGAGGGCTGCAGTCACGCCGTAAGCATTCTTCTACGTAAGCAACACAGCCGTGTGTTTGTAGAGCCTTCTCGAAAACGCTGATGTGTTTGTCGTCTTGCAGGGTTGCATCGGCGCCCATGTCGAGGGCGATACAAAAATCCTTTATGTTGCCTTTGGCAAGAGCAGCAGAGAGTTGAATCTGGAAAGAGAGGGAGAGAGTCAAGAGTGATTGATAAGAATATAGATTAGATACGATTACCTGAGGATCAATAAATCCACAGCTATTGATATCGATGTTGTATGGTTTATTCGTCGTCATGTTGGAGTGCGTGAGTGGGTAAAAATCTGAGATTTATGAATAACTGTACTTTTAATTCGTTGAGAGTGATCCGTGATCTGTATATCTGAAAAATCATAAGAAGAAGAGAATATATTGTAGAGCGTGTTAAAGAGGTTTTATTTTCAGTGAAGGAGTATCGAGAGAGATTCACAATTGAAGTGCTTGGAGATTCATAAGTGATTCATTTGGTTTGATTTTCTGATCAATTAGCAACCATAAGAAGGTCATTTCTCTCCAGAGAATTGCTTGATTTTATGACTTTATTTTCTGAGATAACCTCCAAAAACACGAGTTACGATCGAGTTGTATTTATAAGATCTTCAAAAACTCCAAGGGAAATGTGAAAAAAGTGTCAAAAGTGAGTCAAAATCTGCTTCTCTCTCTCGAAAAGTATCGAGATTCATATAAAAGAATTGTTTTCTTTTTTTGGGTTCAACGTTAATTAAAAACATGCTCGCGTTTCGAAACTTTTAATCGGATGTTCCACCCACGATCATTATTCTCTCTTGACTACGCAGATGTGGAGAAGTTACGAAGATGATGTAGAAGAAGAATGAGCATAAAACACACGAAACGCATGAGGAACGAAGGAGAGAGAGAGAGAGGGAGAGAGAGAGAGAGAGACAGAGAGGAAAGACGGTGGGAATTCAACCGCACGATGACGTGATCTGCATTAAACACTCAGTTAACACAAGAAATTCAACTAAAAACTGAAAATTAATTAACAAAAAAACAAACGAAAAAAAAACAAATTACAAAAAGAAAGAAAAGAAAAACAAAAGCAACAATAAATAAAAAAGAAAACTTAAACAGATAGAAGAACAAAAAAGCTGAATATTTTCAACATTCTTCGGTGGCTGCGTTCAACATCAAAAAAACTCAAGCAGCTTTTCACCCCCTTCAAAAATCAATTAAATTGTAAACTACTGAATTTTTAAAAAAAAGAAATTCAAAAACTCTATGAAATTGAATTGAAAAAAATAAAAATTGTCTGCTAAAACAATAATATTGTAAAAAATAAAAAAAATAATAAAAATAAACAAATAAAAAAATTAAATACATACAATGAAATTATATAGAAATAAACTAAAATAAATTAACACAATAAAATAAAAATAAATTAAAAATCAATAAAATAAAATAAAATTAAGTAAAATAAAATAAAAGTAAAGAGAAAGAAATAAAATAAAATAAACGAAAATATAATAAAACAAAATAAAATAAAAGAAGGTTTTGTAAAAGTTTTCAAAAGTTTCTTCGTTTAAATTTAATGATGCTTGTCTTCTTGTGATTTTTGTTGTCTCTTTTAAGATAGGATTTCATGTTATGTGTTCCGAATCGCTTATAATTTAAACGATTAAACGGTTAAATGTTTTTTTCTTTACTTTTTTCCCTTTTGACCTCAACTGAAGCGGCGTTTTAAATTAATTTGTCTGCTTGAAGAGGTCTGGCTTTGGATTTGGCTAAACTTTGGCTAAACTTTGACTCAACTTTGGCTCAACTCCGACTTTTATGAGTCTTTGTCTTGTTTGTATTTGTTCTCTTCTTTATTCTTCATCCTTCTTTTTTACTGGATCACTTTTGATCAAGTTTTTCTATCGTTTTATATGCTTTGCATGAATTTTTAATTACGTGTCCATCTGAAAAAAATAATATTTTGTGCCCTGAGATTATTAAAGATGATGATTGTATCCGTAAAGGATTAATGAGATTATTAAAGTTTTTCCCGGTTAAATTTTTTCAGGAAAATTTTTTTTATTTTTAAGTTTCCGAATTTTGTCCAAATTCAAATTCATGTTCGTGGAAGAAACATTAAAAACAATTTATAAAATGGAATTTCAACATATTTTGGCAAGGAAAGATAAAGAGCCAACGATAGAAAGAGAGAGAAAGTGAGGTACTGAGAGAGGAAGGAAGGCCAAGTCTATTCTTTTGTTAATAGTAATTTGTTTCATCTTTTAAAGTTGTTATTTAAACGCATTTTTCGAGTTCTCACAGAAAAGTTCACAGAAATTCTTTAAAATGTTTTGCAAAAAATATAACTCACAAAAAGAAGAAGAAGAACAACAACAACAATCTTATATCTGAATATCGAAGTGGTCAAGGTTTCGGTTTAAGTTAAGCATCTCTATCAAAAGCAGCGAAAAAAAACTGATTCAATTAATTAAAAGAAAGAAAAAATAAACAAAAAAAAAAAAATAATAAAAAAAAAATAAACAGCGACGACTGAAACGTTTTTAAGATCATCTTCCTAGCAACGGTTTTCTCACGGTTTTTTTTTTTCAAGTGTTTACTTTATTTTTTAACTTTTCCCACGTAATTCTTCACATCACAAACTTCTTCAAATAAAATGTGTATAAACTACAAAAATAACATTTTTGAGAGGATTTTTTTAACCAACAATTTTTTTCAAGCGCGTTTATTTAGCGTTGTTTTAAATGTATTAATAAAATCACAATATTATTAAACTCTTTTCATGATGGCTTAAAAACTTGAATTGTATTGAAAGATGATGATTAATGGTGTTAATTTATACGATTAGCTTTTAATTTGAGAGCTTTAGCGTTTCATTCTTGAATTCAACAAATTAATAATGTTAATTTTTCAGTAATCTATTATTTTTGGTTAAAAACAAATCGAATGAATGTCGATGTGTACAAGAATAACAATTAATCATAAAATTAAACTTTCATTACCTTCAATTAGTTGAATTTAATATTTTATTTTATTTCATTTTATATTTTAATTTATTTGATATTTGTTTCCTTTTTTATTTTATTTTTAGTTTATTTCAATTCAGTTTAAATTTTTAAATATTTTTAATTGATTTTTGGTGTTTCTGTATTGTAATTTTTTTCTTGTTAATTTTTGTTGTTAATTTTTTCTTGGTTTATTTTTTGTTTATTTGTTTTCTATCAAATGTTGAAAATGTAAATTTCATTTGAATTTTTTATGGACAATTAAATAATGTGGACATTTTTGTGACCTTTGAGTCCTTGGAGTTTGACCTTCGAATTTTACTCCTGAATCTCTCTCAAACCAACTCAAAACTACTCTAAAAATGGTCAACTGAACAATTATTTTGAACTCTGAGGAAATAAAAAAAACGAAAAAAAAACAAGAAAAAAACAAGAAAAATACAACACAAATCAAAAACGTTGTTGAAATGAAATTTTTTGTGTGTCGTTTATCATATGAAAGCCATGAAATACGCATTAAAATGTTTTTTGTTTTTACTTGAGGTCAAAATACCGTCTGACCTGATGCTACCCTCGTCCCTCCCCCCTCAACAATCACAGTACACTATCCCCCTCTCTCTCTCTCTCCGAACCATTCGAGTTGTTTAACATCAACCTCTGAGTGATTAACATCTCATCGTTAATATCTCTCGTTTGATGCTCCTCTCTCTCTTTCTCGCTCTCTCTCATTAATCATTAATCTGCTTAGCAGTCCATCTCATTCAATCTGTGTGTTTATTGTTGTTGTTGTGCTGTATTTGTGCGTGTTTCGGCTGTCAGACAAAACAAATGTAAACATTTTTAAGGTTAAGTGTTAAGTTAACAACTGATGTCAACTGCTGAAGAAGAGGAGGAAAACGAAATAATATTTGCTTAAAGCTTCTTCTTCTTCTTCAACTTTGGGACAATGATTTGGTTTTTCTTCTTTTCGACAGACAGACAACAAAACAGTTTTTATTTTCCCAGTCAAGTTAAGTTTTTGGAGATCTCTCAAGAGTCGAGTTTTTAAACGTCTGCTTCCCACCCTCCTTCATCCCTCTCCCCCTCCCTGCCTTCTATTTTTGGACAAGTGGTACATATGTGTGTCTCTTTAGTGAAGGTGATGAGGGGAAACTTTCCAGGAGCGGGACGGAGGGGGGCAAAATTAAAAGTATTTGAAGGTAAGAAAGAAGTTATTAAGTTATGCTTAATTTTAACAACAACAACATTATAATAAATAACAAAAAAGAGCGCTTTTTTCTTCTTTTCCTGCTAAAATACAATCAAATTAAAAATGCAAAACATTTTATTGTTAGTTTGAGTGTCAAATGATCCATGTTGAATTTTGTCACTTCACATTTTGTAGCTTCAAATCGATTCACGTCGAAAATCAATTTATGTATTTTGCCACTAAGCTGATTTATTGACTGCAAATCAAAATCGAATTGTTTATTAAAATCAATGATGTTTTTACGCTGAAGCACGCTGAATCACGAAAACTTTCAATCGACCGAACGCATGAACACTTGAGCTGAGCAGCGGCGTCGCTCGCAGCAGAGATGAGAGCAGAGAGCAGAAAAGACGGCGAAAACCATTCGTATTATATGTAATTAGTTTAATTTTGCAACAACATATCGCGAAGTGTCGTAAATGTGTTTTTAATATTATTTTCTATGGTTGTGGGTTTTTCTATACAATACAATTGAAATTCGTAAATTTTTGTTTGCATATTGATAAAGCAGAGTAAAAGATTGCAGATAGTTTTGGTTATCAATTAGAAAATGTTTGCAATACACACTCGTATTTGGAGTCAAACACTAAAAACAACAACAACAATGCATTATTACAAAAACAATTCATATGCATGCCAAGTCAAAGTGTTTCTTTCGTAGACTTTGTAGACTATTAAAAAGAGTGCCTCTGCCCCCAACGGCGACGTCGCTGTCATGAAACTGTCACAGAAACAGAAATGATACAGAAGTGAAACTGTCAACTTAAATGAAATTCGATGCAAATGACGTCACCAGTTGAATGGTTTCTATTCGACAAAAGAAATAAGTAGTTTGATGTTTCTGTTGCCATTGTGTAGTTTTTGCTATTGATTTCATCTATTGATTGTAATTCTTTGACAGCGGATGTCACGATTCTCAAAGTAATGTTATTATTTCGACTTACGAGACCACGAAATCGGATGTGGCAAGTTAACTCATTATTTTAAATGGCTGAAGTGCATAAAAATATAGTAAATGAGCAAATGAACTAAAAACGGGCAACAACAAATAATTAATTGTTTGAGTGAGTACTTGAAATGGCGTGCAGTGTGTATGTGTGTGTATTTTTTTCGCTCAGCTGGTCAACTTTAAAAAAAGTTCAACATTAAAGTTTTTTAAGAAAAAACGACAGTAATTTAAAACGGTGCGCCATAAATAACGACAATGTTGTTGTTCTTTTTGTTGTTGTTGTATTTGTCATTGTCTAGTTGATTAGTCGGAGGGAGCAGTCTCGGGGGGAGGAGTAGAGAGGGCATCCACTGCCCATAAAAAACGTACGCTTAAACTCTAATAAAAAAAAAAAAACAAACAACAAGAAAACAAAAACATAAATAGAAAAAATTAAACAAACAAAAAAGAAAAGCAGAAAAAAAGTATTTAATAAAAAGCAAACGTATTGAATAATGTTTTTATTTTTAACTTATTATTATTACTTATATTTTAAACAATAAATTATTTTTAACAACTAATTTTTTATGTCTGCAAAATGAAAGGAAACCATGAAATAATCGTATATTAAAAATCTCCAAATATAAATAGCAAAAATTTCAAAGACAACAGAGAAGAGGATTTTTTGCATCGGATTACGATTGGAAATGAGGTGTGGATATTCTACGACAACCCCAAGAAGAAGAAATACTACTCTAAGCCAGGTTGCCCAGCCGAGCATTCGTGGTTCGAAGAGCATTTTTGGTGGGACAAAAAGGGTATTTTTTACTATGAGCTGCTGAAACCTGGCCACTACATTTCGGGCGATCGGTATCGGCGATCGGTATCGGCTACCATCTAGTGTCGCGTATTTCGAGAAAAATGGCCGGAATACGAGCAAAGACACAATAAAGTCGGCCTCATGTCGCTAAAGTCGTATCAAAATGTGTGGAATCGCTCAAATGGGATGTTTTCCCGCACCCGCCGTATTCTCCGTACGCTGCTCCTTCCGATTACTGGTTGTTCCGAAGGATGCAGCATGATTTCGCTAGTCACCGGTTCACTTCTTTGGCAGAAGTCAAAAAGTGGGTCCAAAATTGGATCGCCTCCAAAAGAAAGGAAGTCTTTTGTGAGATCTCATGTTCATCTGAAGTTTATCTCATGCATTTCGAAGCTTTCCAAATGGTACATGAAGAGTTTGAAATTCTTTGAAGCCATTAAAACAAGCAATTAAATTTTTCGAGTAAACAAAATCGACATGAAGACTCCTCATTATACACACAAACACACACACACACACACACACACACAAAAAGAAAGAGATGGTGACAGAGAGGGCTACAGAGAGGGAAAGAGAGTGAAAGAGAGTAACCGAATCTGTTCAGGCGAGTAAATAAAAATTGCGGAAAAAAATGTAGCAGCAAAAATATTCGTATACCTGAAATAATTTGCTTAAGATTAAGAATAAACATAATAAAGAACGAATCGAAGAACCGACGTCCGCTTTGCTTCGAATGGAGGCGGAGGAAGGAAGGAGAGGGTGCAGAGGGGAGAAGATAGGAGGCGGAAGGACGATAGGAGGTGGAGGGAACATGGGAGGTGGTCGGAGGTCCCGCGGTTGGAGTCCAACAAATTTATAAACAAATTAATTTTGAACGTAAACAAAATCGCCCTGAAAACTTGAGCCGCTGAGTTTTTTGTTAATATTTGAAGAAGCTGAAGCGTTCGTAATTCGCAGGAAAAAACAATTTTTATTGGATGGAAAAAAGCAAAGCATTCTTATTTATTATTCTTTAAACTGAAGCTTTTTGTTTGATTATTCAGTATAAATTTACACATATTCAGCATGAAAAATGAACTGAAACCAAGATAAATAAACATAAATTTATAGAAATATTCAATAAAATGTGCTTTCAGTTGCTTCTCATTTAACTGCAATCACGGCGATTTTCCTAATAATTTTAACTCTTTTGCGATTTAAACACTACAGAAACTCTTTCAAAGGCTGAATTTTTCATGTTAAAATTTTGTTGAATTGTTTTTGTGTTGATTTTCATTCGCTTTTTATCCGGTTTTTCTTTTGATTGGATTTCGGTGAGCTTTTGCTCTTTTTTTTTTGTATTTTCATCTTGACGCTGCGGTTTTTTCAGTGATTTTTCTGGAAAAACCGGTTATTTTACATCGCAATCATATTTTTGTTTTCTCATTCCGTTTTTTTTGCAAAGATTTTTTATTGCAATCTACGAAGTTGCACGTTGAACAACTGAAAGCGACCACATTCAGTAAAGCGGACTCAAATCGAATGTTGCTAGCAACACATAAGCAATGCCCAGCATCTGAGGCTGCAACTTTGAGGCTGATACTATGAGGAGTTGCCGTCAAACGTGGTGACTTGAAAATCCGGTTCGCCCTCGCTTCTACTCGATCTAATTTCGGCTTTTCATACATTTTTACAGGCATTCAATTAATATACCTTTAATACTTGAAATATATAAAAGTTCATTCTACAAAACAACAACAATGAAGAAGAAAAATTTCATTCTTTTGAAAAGTGTTTAAACTTTAAAGATGTTTATGTCAATCTATGTGACAACAAAAACTCTAACAACAAAAATCATAACAAAAAATTAAACACAATTATAAATTCTGTAGTCTTTAGAAGAGAGAAAAAGAGACACAAGAAAAACCTACAAAATCAAGAAAAATGAAATGAAAACAAACAAAAACAGCGGCCAATAGAAAAACGTAACAACAACAACAACAATAAATGAAGAGAATAACAAATCAAAATCAACAAAAGCAGCGTAAAAATAAAAACAAGAACAACAACATTATGAACAACAAATAAAACATTTTTTAAAATTATTTGAAGTCTTTTTGTTTGCGTGCGAAAAAATTATTTGTTCCTTTATTTTTTTGTTGTTTTTCTAGTAAATAAAATTAAGAAGTTGGTCACGTTTGTCCGTAGATTACCCTACACTATCACTAGCTTAATTTAAGCGCTTTTTATTAATTATTTTATTGATTTTCAGTAACTAATCTGTCTGCTTTTTATAACTGGTTAAGTTTTTAATAGAATTTGTTATATGATTGTCTCTTGATTGAAATTATTTCATTGGGCACCTTGGAAGCTCGTTCTACCGATATAAAAAACAAAGTTTAAATAAATTAACAACTTTGAGTAGAGTACATAAAATAACAACAAAAACAACATCAATATAAACAGTTTTAACGCGATCACGATGAGAGATCAGAGCAAAGAGCACATCAACCGCTCGGAAAACTGGGAGGAGTCAAAAGAATGTTAGACGTAACTCGAAACAGATCGACTTTCAAACTAAAATACATAGAATTTAATGACAGTAATAATAATAATAATAATAATAATCATATTCAATTTAATAACAATAATAATTAGAGTAACTATATTAGTAATAATTGTAATAAAAATATTAAGAAATATGTATTATAATTATAATTGCTATTAAAAGAAAACTGAATAAAAACTGAATAAAACGGGCAAAAAATTATAATAACAATAAAAATAATAAATATAATAATCATAATTATAATAATAATAATTATGATGATAATTATTTTGATAATAATAATTCTAATAATTATGAATTAAAAAATGACAAAGTAAAATTAATTGAATGAAATTAATAATAATAATAATACAAATAATTATATTAAAACACAAAAATTAAATAAAAAATTAATGAAAAAAAACAATATAATTATTATAAATAAATAATAAATAAATAAAAGTGACTATTAAGCTTCAAATAATTAAATTGCATTCCCTCATGACTCTTAACTGATTATTAATTAATTTGAAGTCCTTTTTTGGATCTTGATTTTTCAGTAATGATGGTTGTTGTTTTTGTTGTTGTTTCTCTTGTTTTCTGTTGTTGGAATTCGTTGAGTTCTGTACTGAAGCTTATTGGCGCCTACACTAAAACGTGGCAACGCCGATTATGGTGATGTCCAGTTTTTTTTTAATGTCGATTCATTTATTAGTGACATTTTACTGGAAGTTTTTGCTAATGTGTAAGTTTTTTGTGGTTGTTGTCATCGCGACAGAAACATGACGTCACTTTAGACTAAAATTAAAGTTGAAAAAAATATTTAATTGAAATTATTATAAACTGAAATTAAATTTAATACTGTTGAGATTTGAAACTGATTCAAAATTGATATGAATAAAGATTAAAAATTACTGGAAACTAGAAAAAACAGTTTATCATAAATTGTTTATAAATAAATTATTATTAAATTAAAATTAACTAAAAAAAGAAGTTCAAAAATCTAAAAATTAAAACATGATAAGTAAAAATTTTGTTTTTTTGCCCTCAAACAAAAATTTAAAAATAATTAATTAAAATTGATTGCCTTGTCTGTCCGTATGATGTCAATAATTAGGATGATAATGACGACGATGATAATGACGATAATAATGCCAATCATAAAGACGATGATGACGTGTGAATATGTAATTAAAAATGCGAAATTAAACTCTTGATTGATTATTATTCAAATGTTTTCATAAAGCTTAAATTTGTTATTGCTTTTGTTGTTGTTGCTGCTGTTGTTGTTATTATTATAAGAGTTGTTGTTATTGTTGTTGTTGCTAAACGTTCGAATGCATCACTAGTTTATCCAGAACTGTTTTTCAATGATTCACGTTTTTATAGTGTTTTTCCCCTTTTTACGTTTTATATTCATATCTCAGTTTTAATTAAAAAATTTAATACAGTTTTTTATTAAACAATTTAATGAGAAATATGTATGATTATTTTTGAATTTTTTTATTTTCGTTTTTTGTCTCACTTTAAACGCATTCAACCCACTCAAACGACTTACACTCGGTCTCGCTCGCTCTTTTGCGATGTGATGACGACTGCGGCTGCGCTTTCCTCTTCACTCTGGTTTGATTTTCTTTTGTTTCTGTTTCTTTCTTTCCTTTGTGTCCGTTTCTCCCCCCCTTTTTATGCAACAATTGTTGCTTTTGTAATTCACTTAAACACCATCATCAGCAGAATTTTTCTTATTATTGTTGTTTTTGTCACTATAGTACTTTTATTGAATTTGAGATTTTATTGTATTTTTTTGCCCCTTTGCAAATGCAATTTTTTCTTTTGGAGGAATTGTTTTTTTTTCAAATTTAAACCGGGCTCCGTTCCGTTCGCTTGATCCGCGATGCAACGCTTCAGAACTCAAACTGATCGCGGTCGATCGCAGTGCGAAGCTTCGAAGCTAGCGAAATGGATAGAAACGAGCGACTTCGAGAGCAGCAGAAGCAGAAGAAGAAGCAGTGGCTGTGACTGCGACTGCGGCAGAGCAGCAGCAGCAAAAGCAACAAGTGATCATCACTTCTGTTGATGATGATGCTGCCCCTCATGTTAGTGCTTTTGTTGTTGTTGTTTGTTGTTGTGAGGGGCTTTTGTTGTTGTTCCATGGTGTTGTAGCTCCAACATTTACTATTGTTGTTGTTCCTTTTATTTGTTTTATTTGCTTTGCGTTTCGAAGTTTTTGCTGTTTGTTTGCTGTCTGAAACGACTTCCGTTTATTTTCGTTGTTGTTGTTGTTTTTATGTATTTTTCTTTATTCGTCTGGTCACTTTAAAAAGTTGCTGACTTTTGGTGTACTGTGACTTTTATCATTTCAACTCTTATCATTTGACCCGCATAATTTGGTTAATTCTTCTTCTAATTCTTGAATTTTCAGAGATTTTTTCGATTCATGATGTGAGTTCGAATTTCTTTCGAATTTAATTTAATTGCCAGATCTGATCATCAGTTAAGAAGCTTCACTTAAATAAGCGGCTCGGAATGAACGTCGATGAGTGAGTAAAAAGCAAAAAAAATTTTACACCCACCTCCTAAGCTATCTCGTTCCCACCATTCGTCCTTCCTGCCTTCTTTCTAAAGTTATAAACAACTATAAAGCTTGTCTTTTAATAAATGTTTATAAAATATGCACGTTAAAAATAAAACCGCAAACGTAAACAACAACAATAACCACAGTAAATAAAACGTAAGAAAAAATATCACAAAATGATTCATATCAAAAACAAAAAAAAAGATTCAAGAAATCATTTTTAAAAATCAAAATATTAAGGAAAAAAGTAAAAAGTATTAAAAGAAAATTGTAAAGAATGAATTCATTATAAGATCAATAAAATAAACAAGAAAAGGATCTGCTTGAAAAGTTTTTTAAAATTTAAAATTAAATTAAATTAAAATTTAATTAATAATTAATTACTTAATAATTCTTTATCAAACAAACCAATTTGAAACTTTCGGAAATGTTGAATGTTTGGTCTGCCCAACGAACACTTTGTTCCCGGCAAATCAACGAAAAAAAAATTATCAAAGAATTTTAATTAAAATTAAACTGAGTAAATTGCTAACCCGCTAGATGGCGAGGCGAAAATCTTTGCTACTCAATGGATAATGATTAGCCGGAAATTAAAATTTAGAGACCGGAAATGAAAGTTTCGGTTCCGGTTTTACCTTCACAGAATAAACAGGAAAAATTTTTTTTTCCTTTTAATTTAATTTTAAATTCTTTCAAAGATTTTGTATAAATAAAAAATACAGAAATTAAATAAACAAATGTTTGACTTGTTTTTCTCAACAGAATCTTTTTGTTTATACTGTACTTGCGCCTGTTGCGTGACCTTTAAAAATGTCAAGATTGGGCGTTGTACTTTGTTATATTTTCGGAATGTTTTTATTTAATTAATTTATTATTTATAAATATAATAAAAAACACTATAAATAGAATATATTACTCAAAATGTCAGTTTTTCACCGAAAAATCAAAATTTGATCTAAAAAAGAGCGACCTCAAACGATGATATTATGCTTTTCTCGGCGATTCTGAAAAAAGTACCTTCCGTACATGTAGCATTTAAACTTCTACTGTACGTATCAAACATGCGTTTATGGTTTATGCCAATGAGTTGACAACAGCAGGAGTGACAGGCAGATGGCGCACGATAACTTTTGCAATGTTGTGTGAATATAAAACACAAAAATTAAACGAGGGTTTTATTAAAAACCGATTTTAGTAAAACAAGAGATAATAAAATATTAAATCCAAATTGAAAATTAAATTTTAATTTTTTAAAAATGTATAATGCAAATTTTTGGTGAAATAAATAATTGTAATAGTAAAATAAAACCAAAAAATATTCAACAACAAAATGAATAAATACACTTCAAATGAAAATGAATGAAATAAAAATATATTAAATATATTTAAGTAAAAATAAAATGAATAATACATGAAAATATGTGTTTTCATTACAGTAAAATGCTGTTTGTATCTTATATGCTTCATGAACGTGAAATCCATTACCATGATTCATATAAAACATGAATCGCATGTGACTCAGATACGTAGACGGCGTCACATAATGTAATAAAAAGAAAAATATCTCTCGTCGAAATAAGATGTCATTTTGACTCGATTTCAGATTTAATTTCATCAGTAAATGTTATCCATTCATCGATTTTGTTATAAGAATTTAATCTCAGATCAGTTTTCTAATAAAATATTTATTGATAGATTTTATTACAACAAAAACGGTTATATTTATTACAATAAAAAAATTATGCGGTTACTACATGAAAAAAGTAATGAAAAAACTGAAAAAATACTGAAATGAAATCTAAGTAAAGTACATTCTAAACTACTTAAAAAAAGAATAAAAATGTTGCAAATATTGTATTTTTATACCCTGAAATAAGAAATGATCAATAATTATTGCACAATATTTTCATTATTGCACTGGACATAAAACTAAAAATACCGATAAATGTACATCCATAGAAATAGTAATAAAAATTGACGTTAACTTATATTATTGGATAATTAAACTTATTTAAATTAATTTATAAACTAAATTTAAAAGTTCTTTACTAATAAATAAAACTTATTTAAGATAAAGAATTGAATTTTTAGTACAGTTTATTTATTTATTTACAGATCAATGGATAACGTTTAAGAATCTTGCTGAAAAATAAGCATGCAACTAAAACTAAAAACTAAAGCTAATTATTTAATTAATTCAGTGTTCCAATTAAAGTTTAGTCTAAAATAGACAACAAATGCAATAAATATATTAAATCCTGTTTTAGCTTAGGAATTAAACTTCCAAAGAAGATGAAAATTCAAGGAGTAGCTTTTTATGAGATCCTCCGAGAGCAGAGGATTATCATGGAGCAATATTTAACTATTTGGAATTCATAGCTGCTGGAATTCGTAGCATGTTTAAGTAATACGATACTAAAACTTAATTCTAAAAGACTAAAACTAAAAAATTAGCTATAAACTACAAAAATGAAGCACTAAAATATGAACGCTACTGAAAAGTAATACTAAAATAATGAAGTTCACAAAATTAAGTTCAAAATAGAGCGCGTTTAGAGTTCATTGTTAAATAAATTCTTAAAATGAACTTTAATGCAGGAAACACTATAAAATGAAGACTAAAAACCATAACTTAAAAACATGAAAGTCTACAAAAATAAATTCAATAAAATTATATTTTTAAAATGAATTCTATAAAATGAGACCTTAAAAATTAACTCTTAAAAATGAATTCTATTCATTTGTATATGAAATTGTATAAAATAAACTCTTTAAAATAAACTCTTTGAATAAAATCTCAAAAAAAATAAACCTACAAATGCACAAGCTAATTGAAGTTAAGTATACGTTTAATTTTGACTACGATTCTTAACCAAAAAGTAGCTTAACTAACTTATATTTAACTTAAACTAACTAAATTTGAGCTACGAACTAAAATTGCACACTTCCGGCCGAAGTTAACGAAAAAATATCACATTTTTCAGTAACTTAAAATTAATTAAACTAAATATTATTGCTTGAAAAAGAATACTTAAATGTAACGTACTTAAAATAACTATAATTAACTATTAATTCAACCATTTTGACTTCAATCCGAGTTGGTTCGATTGCACGAGGCCCCGAAATTCTTTTCGGATTATTTACAGCTTTCAAGACCCTCGAGAGCTAGTTTCAAATCACAATTTTATTGCACTTTAATGATTGTAATGTACCATAGCATCCCTCTCTTTCTTTAGTTTTCTATTCCTCTCTTACTATCTTCCTTTCTCTCTATAAGTTTTCCTTCCTCTTTACACTTCCTTCTTCCCCACTACTCCTCCTCCTTTCCTGTGGTTCTTATTATTTTTCAGGATTTCCGAACCTGTTTGTACAGCACCGAATGTGTTTCTATACTCTCCGCTCCCGATTCCCACATATCCTCCGCATTCGTTTCGCCGTCCGTTTCCGACGAGCCGTACGATGGACTGTGGCCTCGCTGCTCGTCATCGGAGGAGTACAGATTCATTGTTCCACCCATGCGTCTGTTTGTCCTTCGTTGGCCATTCGTGCGAGTCAACGTTTTGTCCGAATCGGCATCACTGCAGTCGTCATCCGGTTCCAGATCCAACTCGAGTTCCTTGGTTGATCCTATTCCTCCCATATTCTCGAAGTCCTCAAAACGATTGCTGTCCAAAATATCCATTCTTCTGACTCCAACACTTTCTCCATCCTTCATACCATCCCCATCATCATCCCTATCTTCTTCCTTACCCCCACCTTCTGCACCATCTGAACCATTATGTTGCTCCGTTATGGTGCTGCCACCGTCCGAGTTGTCTTCGATTGTATCCACGCGTATTACACGCTCCCTTCCGGACATCATGCGGAAGTTATACCGATCGTAGAAGCTGCGTTTATACATCTCGCTCGAATCGGCGCTCATGTAACCGCTGTCCAGCTCCTGTAGTCGCGCCACCCCGAAACGTTGCTCATAGTAGTTCTGGTTCGCTGGTGCCGAGTAGCTGCTTTTCGGTGTTGACACCCGCGGATGATCTTCGATAAGCGATGAAATACCCTCGTCGCGTTCGAGAGCTTCGAGGAAGCTGGCCGCCGTTTTCTTTTCGAAGGGTGGCGCCGGACTCGCAGTCGGGCTGAACTTCGCCGCTGCTCGGCTGACGAACTTCTTCCACGCATTCTTCAGGTCCTTCGCTTTCTTGGCGCGATCCTTCAGCCCCATTGCGATCTGCATGCCGTGTGTCAGCTGCATCGGCTCTATTTCGCATCGGTAGACGGTCTGCACGTTGGTCGTGGGTGGTGTCGTGGCGCTGTTGGCGCTGCTGCGTTGCGGGTAGGCGATGCCCACCGGCACGCCTGCATTGCGATACATCTCTTTGGTGCGATCGGAGAGTCGGCTGCTGCTGCGATTCGACCGCGAACTGATCGAGATGACATCCAACTTGTTGGAATCGGAGTCGGCGTTTTTGCTGGTGGCTTCAGTCTTTGAGTCGTTCCGGTTGTCTCTCTCCGGGTCGTCTTCGAGCTGGTGGTCCTGCGACTTGCGCCGATTCAGGTACTTGTTGAGGCTGTAGTCATTGCGAAGGCTGTTGTAGTGGGCGTTGAGGGCGGAGCCGTATTCGGGATCGTCTTGCAGTTTCTTGATTACTTGCAGCGATTCCTGGTGATGGTTCTTCTCTACTTGTTTAGACTCGGGCATCATTTTCATGTCCAGACTGTCCGGTTGGCTTTTCTCATTTCCCTCACCCTTCAGGTTGTTGTCTGCCATTCGATCCTCCGACGTCCGGACGATGCTGTTCAGCGTGTTGTCACAGGAGCAGTCGAACTCTGAAGTGGCTTGCGTATCGGATACTCTTGTGATTTCGGTGGATTCGCTGTGGTTGCTTGTCGTTTCGTCTTCGGTGGGTGTCGTGGATTGGACGAAGTGCGTCTGGTTCTGATGCAGGCAAGTAGCTGATTGTGGGAGGTGCAGTCGGAAGTGCTGCTGGCTGGAGGCGTTGCTACGGTGACTATTTAGCGTTGTCGATGCCGAACTTGGAGGCGGCGGAGGTGGTGACGCCGGTGAGGGTTTCTTATGCGAGTGGGTTGGAGTGCCACGCCCGTTATTATTGATGCTCCTGATCGGGGTTTGTGAATTATTTCTGCTCGAACCAGCTGAGTTTTTTGTCAGATCGTAAAAACCTTTTGAAGAGTTGTTTACATTCGATCGGTGGTTTAGGGGTGTGTTTGCGGGCGTGGAACTCTCCGGTTCGCAGTTACTTATTGCCTTGGGGTGTGGGCGATCCAAGTTGGGAGTCTTTATTTTGATGGTGGTTTTGTTCTGTATGACTTCTGTCTCGATTTGGGGCGGAATCATCGGCGTCGCTGTTACGCGCTGCCGCCGAGTGTGCTTCGCTTCGAGTGTCAGGAGACGTCCTTTTTCACTGAACGCATCCGAAATCAATTTTTCGGGCTTCTGGCTGTGGCTCTGACTCTGGCCGGTTTGAATATTTTGTCGGATTAACTTGGGTTGGTAGATTTCGCGAATGCTGTCAAACGACGGACGCTTGTTTTGCGAGCTGTTAGAATTCTGCATGTGAATGCACTGGTTCACAATTTGGGGTACGTACATCGGATTGGCTGCCCCCGCTACACTTCCGCCCATACTCGGGAGGGAGTTCATATTCTGTAGACTTTGGTAGCTGACGTGGTCGTCGACGTGCTGCCCGTCCGCAGCGGAGGAGTTGACGAAGTGCTGCGCCTTCTGCATGTGCTCCGTCCAAGCGTTGACATCGCAGAAGCTGTGCTTCTTGGGCTTGCGGTCGAGTGTGTCCGGCTCGTACTGATCGCTGTCCGTCGACAGTTCAATGTCGGAAGGTGGTTCGTGGTCCACTTCTATGGTCATGCTGCCAAGGAATGGAGTGTCGTACTTAATGCGAGCTTCGATCTCATTTGGTTTGGAGCTGCCACTTTCGGGTTTTGCCGCTACTTTCTTCTTGATGTTGCCATCCTTCCGGAGCCCGTTCACTTGATCGTAGACGGTGTGGCTGATCTCCAGTTCTTCCTCCAGGGGCAGAGCAGTGCTTAGACTCGGACTGAGCTGCGAGCTGACGTCCGAGGACGGCGACGAAGAGGATTGCGACGACTTGTGCTTTGCGGCGTTTAGTCGTTCCAAGCTATCGGTTTCATAGTCCACGATCAGGTATTGCGGCGACTTGCGCCGGTAGATGGGCGAGTCCGGTTGGCTCTGCCGCAGCGACTTCCTGCTGAGGGTGCTGTAATCGGGTGTGGGCACCGAAGGCGCACTGCTGAGGGCGGTGCTGCTGCTGTAAATGTCCTTGATCTTCTTCTCCATGGTGCTGTCGTAGTCGGGCGTCGGGATGTCGAAGTGACAGCTGCCGTTGGACGATGGCAGCGTGGCGTTGTAGTCTCGCGCCATGGTATCGTAGACCATGTCTGGCATCTGTTTCATGTTGCGCAACATATCGTAGTGCTCGCGGTCGGCGGAGGTCAGCGAGGTGGGCGTGGAGGCGGCGGCGTATTGGTCCAGTGCATCGAGGCGTCTCCGCGAAGATTTCGAGCGATAGGATGAGCTGTGAGTGGAGCGCTGCGACGCCGCCGGCGAGTCGTGCAGAATGAATTTCGGGTTATTGTAGAGCTCGCCGCCCAGTTCAGCGAAGCCGTACATATTGGCGACGGTTGAGAGTGCTGCAAAAGCGTCATAATTGCGAGCATTCACGGTGATGGTGGTGGCGTTGCCGCAGGACGTGGCGCCCGAGGAGCTGGCATCCGCATACGGCGTGTTGTTGCGTATTTCTATGACGTGGGGCCGCGGCGGAGATGGCGTCGGCGACGGGGGTGGTGAGCTATGATGAGGGTTGTGGCTGTTGTGCACAGGTTTGGGCGGCGGTGGAGGTGGGTGTTGCTTTGTCGTCGAACGGTGGACGTTGCAGGTGTGCTTCACTGGCGGATTGCTGCGGCGGTCCTGCTGTGAGGATGACTCGAATGCCTCATGTCCCTCATCAGGCTCTGCTGGCCGTTGTTGTTCACCGGATGAGTGTCCCCCGGATTTAGTGGATTCGTCCGACGATACCGTCTGGAGCCATTGCTCGATGCTGTTGCGCTTGTCGCCGCAGTTCTTGGCGTGTCCGGTGCAGCGGCTGGCCACGCAACCACGACAGCCGTCCGTGCCGGACATCTGCAGCTGGGAGCTATAAAGCGAGGCAGTGGCTGAGCTCGTGGCGCCTTCCTCGGGGATCACGTGCAGAGAGGGCATGTACCGCTTTGTGGCCATTTTGTACTTTGCTATCGAAATCACCTCCCGGATTTTGGTGAGAAAATCCACGGCTGCGGGCGGCGGTTGCTGAAATGAGAAGAGAGCATCAGGAGTGGTTCGAAGAGGACTCATGATTGTTCCGTACTTACTGCCAACAGGTGCGGCTCGAAGTAGGCCGGGTTGAAATAGAGCTTCTTGCGGATCGTGCCGCCGTTGACCATCTGGCGCATCTGCTCCAGCTTCTCTTCGGTCATCATTTCCTCCACAATCGACACGTTCTCTTCGGGCAGGCACTCGCTCTCCTGCGTTGGGGAGGACGATCGCTCAACGGGCGACTCATTGCCACCCACACACGTTCCTTTGGGTGAGCTCTGGCCGCACGCGACTGCACTGCTGCCATTCGATGGATGTACCAACGCAGACGTCTGCAGCTGCATGGATAACAGGGCACTAGTTAAATTGACGACGCATCTGCATCCGGACGAGTCTACAAACCTGCTTCAATTTGTCGTGGAAGGCGCCGCCGCCATCCGTCTCGCATTCGGAGTTCGAGTTCGAGACGTCACTGGCGAAGCCCGAATGATGCTCGCCCAGCTGAGGGTAGTGCTGCAGCAGCGGGTTGTTCTTCACAATGCCCATCCCGTCTTCCTTCAGGTGGACCCCACCGCCCACCGCGCTGCCGAGGCTGGCCCGCGAGCGCTGCTCATTCGAGGTGCCCAGGCTGGTGGCGGAGTAGACGCTGCCGCTGCGGTGGAATGGCGCCCCGAACGTGACCTGGTCGTTCTTCGGGTAATTGATTTCGTTGGCCAGATCGTCCATGGAGCCACGCATATGATGGCTCTGGTCGCGATTCTTGCGCTTCTTCATGTGCAGATAGAGGAAGACGGAGGAGACGTAAATCAGGCCGAGGAGCAGGCTGCAAACGCCGATGACGACATACTCTTTGGTCGTCATGCCATCCGGCGTGGAGGCCAGCGTGGCGGTGGCCTCGGCCTGGAACAGCACTTCTGTAACATCTGCAATGGGAAGCGGATATCAATTTGTAGTCAGCGGATTGTGTGGATCCGCGTGGGTGCGAGACTTACTGTGGAAGTGTTTCACGGGGCTGCCGTTAACCCGAAAGGCGACGCATGGCGAGAAGACGTTCCTGGGCGGCACCAAGTGATCTGTGTAGATGGAGGATGTGGAGGAGCATTTAGTTATCTGACGGGTAGGATGGAGTGAATGGGGGCGTGGTCAGTGCGACTTACCTTTGATCACGGAGGCGTTCAGAGACAGCGTCATGTCGCGGCAGACGAGATGCACAACGATGAGGCGGCCCTGCATTTTATGTCGCAGGTCCGGTTCACCGAGCCACTGAAAATTTAAAGAAAAACGAAAGAAAATCGAGAAGTTAGACTTTGAAGTATGTAAAAAAAGTTGTCAAACGAAAGAATGTCAAAAAGACGTATTTATTTAAAAACTACTCATTTGAATGAACTCATTTTATTTGACGTTATTCTAAAAAACTCGAATAACATGCGAAATAAAAGAATTCAAATAAATAAAGAAAAAGAAATCAAGAAAATGAAGAGTAAGTAAAAAAAGAAAATAATTTTTCTTTCCATTTCGAGACGCAAAAAAAAACGTAGCAAATAAATATTTATGAAGATTAATAGACTGGTTAAAATATGCAATTTAAATTAATAGTCAAAGCTGAAGAGGAGAAGAAGAAGAAGAAGAAGTATAATAATAATAAAAAGCAGATGCTAAAAACCAAAGCAAACAAACACGATTGTCATCAACAACAACAACAACCACATCGCTTAACGACGTGGAAGCAGCAAAACGTGGAAAAAGAGTGCAGTTTTGAGTTTTTATTGCACGCTATACGAACGAACGAACGAACGAACCTGCAAAAAAGTGCGTCCCTCGTCGCGGAACATGCGGAATGGGTAATCGGTGTCAATTGGATTCCGCAAGTCGGTCCAGCCATTTGTCGTCAAGTACTGAGCGCCAGTCACGGCGCAAACCGGAGTGCGGATGTCTGAAAGGAATGAAGCAGAAAAATAGTAGCAGTAGTGGTAAAAAAAGTAGTCAATAGAGTTAAGAGTAGAAAGTGTAGTAATTGTGGTAAAAAATAGTAATCGAAAAGGTAATGAAAGCTGATAGGAGCAAAGTAGATGATATTTAGTAGTACAAAAACAATAAAAACATGAAAAAAGTAGTGAAAAATTGTAGTAGAATGAAATAATTTAGGGAAGAATACATAGTGGTAGAAAATGAAAGGGGCAAAAATAATTGAAAAAGTAGTAAAGAGGTAGAGTAGCAATGTATGGGAAAAGGTACTAAATAAACAAATGAATAAAAATATAGTAAAGAAATGTGTATTAATAGTAGTAAAACGATGGAATAGTGAAAAAACATTTTAAAATAAACTACTGAAAAAAGTAGTAAATTAAGGGGAAAAAATATCCGCTTCTCTGCGATTTTATTAGTGTTTTGTTTTGGGAACTTCCTGTTTTTGTTGCTAGAGAGGGGGAAAAAACTCACCGGGAAGACTGATTTCTCTGCTGGGGTAGATTATTTGGCCGCGTAACGGTAAAAACACAAACGGTATCTTCTCCGACGATGACCCGCTCACGAAAGGCGAAAGAGTGCATTCTAAAAAATAAGCAACAACAAAGAAATTAAAGAAAACAAAGGATTAAAAATACATCAAAATTAAAAATGAAGAACAAATGAATAATTCAATATAAATAAATGAATTCAGAAATTATTAAATATTAAAATAAAATTGAAACCTTTAAAAATATTAAATATAATAAATATGAAAGAAAAATGTATGAAATAATAATTAATTAGACAAAAAAATAAAAAGAAACAAAGAAACAATCGTGAATAATTAAGGAAACAGTAACAAAAAACACACTTCTTCACTTTCAACAACATGAACATGTGAAGTACAAAAACAACAACATGTGAAAAACAACAACATCATTAACAACAACAACATCACTAACAACAACAACATCATTAGCAACAACAACAACAACAACATCATTAGCAACAACAACAGCATCAGCATAAACAATAACAGCAACAACAACAATGCAAATAAACACGCCGACAGCCCACCCGTCAGCCGTCATTCAGTCACATTTTTTGCCCATCTCTTCTTCTTCTTTTTCTGCTGCTTCTTCTTCGATGAGTCTTTTTCGATGCTTCTTCTTGCTTAATAACCGTCCCAGTGAAGATATTCAATTTGTTTGCACGTTTTGTTGTCGAGTCGGTTGTTGTTGTTGCTGGTATGTGGACATGCTTTTTGTCGTTGTTGTTGTTTATTGCTTACATTTGGAAAAACTGCTAGTGAAAGTTTTGGAAAAGTTGTTGTTGTTGTTTCCATTTTTTTCGCCACACTAAAATTTTATTTTTTAGAAATCGCAAAGAAAAATTAATCGCAAATTTATTTATAAGAGATTTTTTGAAGATTTTATTATTATGGGTTGATGTTTATATTGAAATTTATATAAATTGCAATATTATTATGGTTTATATTAAAAAACAAAAGTCTCTCTTTTGCAAAATTAATGCTAGAAATTAATTTGTACATTTTAAAAGCATGATTTGTTTTTATTCGGTGATATTTTGTTATATTATTCAGTCTTCTGTAAAAACTAAAATTAAAAATAATAAACAAACAAACAAGAAACAAATTAAAAAAATGGAGTTCTTGTTGTGGTTGATACTCTGTTGTTTTTTATGTAAAAAAATTCCCACTACATAATTTTTTAATTCATTTGTTTTGTTTACGATTTTTTGTTACATTTTCATTGTTTAAGAGTGGAAAATCACGCCACAAGAAAAACTCAAACAAACACACAAAAACAACGAAAACAACAACAAAACACCAACATAACTCTTCCGTAGATTGCGTAATTCGTTGTTACAGAAGACTAAAGTAAAGTATTTTTTCCAAAACCTGACGAATATCATTCAAAAGTCATGTTCCTCATTCGAAAAGCAGAGCGCTGAAGTTTCTTCATCACAGACTCATCATCACGGGCTTTTAATCCGGCGCAGTTGCTGCCGTTGCTGCTTTTATTAAACGTATCTCAACCACATCGGATTAATTTCATCGTTCTATCATCGTCCGAGCATCAGCAGCATTCAATTAATTGAAGAGCACCGTGCATCAGCCAGTTGAGCCGCCAGACTTAATTTCTGTAATAATCTTTTAACGAGGACGTTCGACTCAAAGCGTTGGCTATTTTTTATGGCTTCTCCTGAAGACAGACACAAGCAACAACAACCACTGGAGTAGTCAGCAAATGAAGCATTCGTACAAGTGGTCAGTAAGTCATTCAGTCAGCCACACGTTGCGTCACTCAGTCATACATTCAGTCAGCTACACATCCAGTCGTCTGATGTTAAGTGAACGAGGTCGTAAAATGGATGCTGGAGCAGCTTTTATGGGTCATTCTGTGGTGCGAGAGACTGCGCTGCCCCGATGAAGTGCATCATTTCGGAGGTGTTGCTTTCGCAGTTGGCGTTAACCGCTTTATGGCCCCCGCTGGTGTCGACAACGATTGCTTCTCTACTCCACATTCGTTGCCATGTCGTTGCCTCAAATTCGCCGCTGAGTAGAAGCATCACACCTTCGATGCTTTTTACGATGATGACTGTTAAGTAAGACATCTGCTACTCTTCTGCTACTCCTCTGCTTCTTCTTCCCGTCTGATGGTGGCGATGCTTGCTTCCATTTTATGTGGTTTAATTGGACGTTTAGTTTTATGTAAATCGCAACTCGTGTGGCTGAAGTGAGCGATTGCGAGACGTGTGCAGAATCTCTTAAAAAGATGTACCGTTTTTTAACGGTGGGAGATGGTTTCTTTTTCCTTTTTTTTTAGTTTGTTTTTAAATGCATTTAAACACGTTTAATTTATGTTAAAATTCTATCGTTTCTAATGCATGTTTAACATTTTTATTATGATAATAATTGTTTTCAATTTGTTTACTTTCAATTTGTAGTTAATTTAGTTTTTAATTTGATGATTCTTTCATTTAAAAGTAATTTGTTTTTATTACATACTTAATTCTCTAAATCCATTTAATGGCTTTTCTTTGTTTTCCTTTCTTTTCTTTATTTTATTATTATTGCCAAGCTTTTTGTTGGTCTTTGAAAGGAAAATATTGGTTCTTCTTTTTATTTACGTTGGTTCATTTATTTTTAAGTAGCTTCTAATAACTAAACTCTCCTTTTTTCTCTATTTCTATTTGTTCTTTCTTCTTTTCCATTCGTTTCCGTTTTCTTTTTATTACTTTTCGGTTAGAAAATAAATTTTATTGTATTTATATTAAAGAGAGAGCGAGACATCGACACATTTTAATGGTGAGAGACATCAAACATTGAAGACTTAAACTCCATTTAATTTTAGTGTAGACAAAATTAATTGCTTTTCAGTTGTTGTTGTATTTTATGATAATCTGTTTACTTATTATCGATGTAAACAGATGAATGAAAATAGAGACATAATGCTGCTGTAATCATCAGTAAAATACAACAACATACGATAAATTTTAAGATTTTTAATGAAATTTTAAAAAGAACTCTTAGAAATATTTGTTTAATTATCTGTTGTTTCTGTGAGAGTTTTTGTAGTATTTTCAATTTCAGAGAAGTCATGTTTACTTAATTTAAATTTAAACTTTATTCGAAATAAACATTTAATAGCAATAATAATGACCGTGTTTCATTTATTATCTTTAAATTAACTTTAATTAATTTCAATCGCATTTCCTGCTTTGTTATTTTAAGTAACACGGTAACAAAAACGAAGCAATAACAAAAACGAAGCAATAACAAAAAACGAAACAGTTTCCAAATTATATAAAATATATTGAAAATTTGAATTAATACTACGTTCCCAAGTTAGTAAAAGCAAAAGCAGCAACACTTTATACATTTTGTAGAATATTGAAGATGATTTCGCCACAACGAATAAAAAATTCAAAGACTTAACAAAAGACTTAAGCGACAAACTCGCTAATTTCTTGGCTCTCGGAAAGTGTGTGAAAAAATTGATACAAAATTCAGTAAAAAAGATCTGTAAAAGATTATTAAAAGTCGTTAACAATTAATTTTAAGTTTCATTCAGTTTTTGGTCAGTTTTTTTGATTTTTCTGTGTAATTTTCTCTTATAAAATTTTTCTTTTTTGATTTCTTTTCGAATTTTGTTTGTTGTTCCACTTACAACGAATGAAAAACGAAACTTCCTCATCTTCTTCTTCTTCCTCTGCAATTAATAAGTCATGAGCAGATACTATCATGTCATGACTGGAAGCTATTTAATGCTTTTTACAGGTATTTTTAATGCTCTTCGAACGTGCTTCAAGTGGATTTCTTCTGATGTGGATAACTTTCAATGTTAGCTTTTATTGTTACTTCAAAGAGTACACAAAAAAAAAACCCAAATAATTTCAAAGCAATTTCATTCATTAAAACAGCTGGAACAGCTTTCGCTCGATCAGCAGCAGCATAAAGATAATGATTCTTCAGCAGAGATGATCATCGTATCCTCATCAATCAGCTGTACAAACGATGGCATGTTTTGACTTTTGTAGGTTTAACTTTAATATGCTATATGCTATGCGTCAGTGGGTTGAATCGACGATGAGCCGGCAAGCATAATTAATAAAAAGTGCCAATAAATCATCGATGAAGGCGATGATAAACGTTGACGATGACGGTTGCTTGTATTGCGATTTTTTTGTCTCTTCATGTTTTAGTCTCAAATGTAGTTTTAGTGAATAATATTTGGTTTAATTCAAGTGTTTTTTTTGCGAGGATTTCAAAAAAACTCCCTCATAAAATGAACTCAAAGCAACCACGAGATCATTCTTTGTTCCAATTTTAATAGCACACCATCTCATATGATTGATGGTGTCAGCAGGAGTAGCAGTGGTTGTTGTTGTAGTCAGCTTCTGTCTTCTCTACTGACTGAGTTCTGCTTCCTTCGCTGAACACCATTTAAAAGCCATCGATTTACAACGCAGTACAAAAGCAACGAAACAACAATAACGACAACAAAATAAAGGAAAAGAAAAACAAAAATAAAAAGAAAACAAAAAAACAAAAACAAAAACAAAAACAACAACAACAAGTGGCTGCATTCACGAACAGTAGCACGGGTGGGGCACGCTTTTTCGTTGCTTCTGTTTTTGAGCCTTTTTTGAGTGACCAGCAGAAGTCTTTGTTTCTTGCGGTCCGTGTTTCATTTTTTCAAAAAAAAGGGAAAGAAAAGACAAACACAACGCAATTCAAGACAACATGACACACGGAAAGATAGAATAATAATAAAAATAAAAGAGTAAAGAAAACCGTGAAGAAGCAGACGCGTGCTTCGAAGGCGTGCGCGGAGGTGAGAATGTGATTAATTTGTGGCGATTGTTGAGCGCTTAATTAAGCGATGTGTGTTGACAGTGTTTGGATAGTTTTCAATTATTGAGGAGTTAAAAGAAGAAAAAAAAAAAGAATACCAAAATTAATAAGAAACGAGAACAAAAATTAATAAAAAAAGGAAACAAAAATAAAAAGACCAGAAATAAAATATGCTTATGAATTGAGTTGAATTTTAGTGTCGTTATTCTTATTTTCTTTAATTTATTTATTCTATTAATTTTTAATTTAATTTAATTTAAGTTTTATATACTTTATTTATGTTTTATTTATTATTCATATTTAAATCCGCAATAATAAAGAATGATTTGATTTAGAGAATAAAAAAAACGTAATAACAACCATTATAATTCTAATAAACAATTAAGTGGATAATTTAAACACTAATAATAGTGATTTGCGGTGATTCTAGAGCGTTTTTTTTTAATATTTAATTTCATACGCTTTCATACGCCTTCGAATGAACAACAACACGCTGCGTTCGGAAATCAGAGCAGCTGTAAAATTACAACCTTCGAGCGACATGAATGAAGGTAACAACAACAATAATATAACAACAACAATGACGTTGATATTCTGCATGTTCTGCAAAGTCTCTATAATTTGTGAAAATAAATATAATAATTTTTGTATCCGCTGCGAATTCGTTTATTTTGATTTCTTCCTGGGAAACGCTTCGCTGTCATTCATTCAAGTGACAAGCAATTTTTTGCTGTATGTTTAATAAAATAAATGAATGGAATTAAAATTGTGCCGCTCATTGAAACACGCTGTCATCAGGCTGTCCGTCTGCTAGTCTGTCTGTCTGTTTCTCTGTCACTCACTCACACAGCCAACGCAACGCAGAGCTCACATGCAAAGTGATTGTTGATTGTTTTCAAAGCTGTGGCAACCCTTTTTTCCGCTTTGATGCCCAGCTCGATGACTGATTATAAGTTCGCCAGAAACGAACGGCAAAAAATTGTTACCGTATGTTTAATAATAGTGAGAAATTCGCATGAGGATGGATGAGGAGAGGGAGGAGTGGGAGGGAGGGGGGGTGTGGTGGTTCGCTGAAGAGGGACGGGTAACTCACGAGCCATGATTACTGTGGTTACTGCGAGGATTTTACTCAAGCTTGACAACTTGCAGTTGTTCACTTAACTGTTTTTTGGTGTTGCTGCCGCTGTTGTTGTTGTTGTTGTTGTTGCTGTCAACCAAAAGCAGCAAACACCTCGCCATATAAAACAAGTTGTCGTTGTTGTTGTTGCATTCAACTTTAAAGCAACGAAGCGTTTAGAAATTGACAACGCTTTCGAAAGAAATGTCATTTAGTGAATCAAAAGAAAGCGAAGAGGAAGAAAGAAAGAGGTAACGAGGAGGAGGAAGAGAAGGAGGAGGAGAAGGAGGAGGAGGGGGAAGAAGAGGAGTAGAAGAAGAAGACAACGATGTGGATAAAAGAGGCCAAGCAATGGTTAAGAGGCGTGGTTTTTGTTCGGCATCCAGCCAGAAACGTGGTCCCGGCGATTTAACTGTTGTAACTATTAATTTCTCATTTGTCACAAATACGAAGTCAGCCACAAAAGGTAAACAACAACAACAACTACAACAACAACAACAGCAACAACAACAACATTATAAACAACAACACTTTGTTAAAGAAACTTGCCTGGGATCTTGTGAAAAAAGTGAATGAAATTTAAACCATTTGAAGAATGTTCTTCAAAAGACGAGCGGCGACGATTTCGGTTGAGAAAAGTTGTTAAAATTGCTTTGAATAAAACAACAACAACAACAACGACCAAAAGCAAAAAAGTCTGCGATTTCATGTTCAAATACATACTTTAAGTTGTTGCAAGAGGAAAACCAAGACCACCATCAACAACAACAACAAAAATAGCGACAAAAACGCTCAACCAAAAAAAGGATAGATTTTTGGTGATGTTATTTTTGTCTGTTTTTCAAGTTCGACTTCGATGTGGTTCCATTTGATTTCAGTTCGATTGATTTAAAATTGAGTTTTTAGCTTAAAATTGAAGTAAAAAAACTGTAAACGTCATTGAATCCGATCTCCGAATCTAGAGTATCGCCCTCTCCAAGCAGGCGTGGAGTCTGTTTTCGTATTTTTCAGCGATGCTGTTTAAAGATGCTGCTACTTTGAAGTCATGTTTAATTAGGTGCTGGTTTTGAATGAAACGAGTGATGGTGGTGCTGCGCGTAGTGGTTTCGAAGCCGCCTCCTTTCGATGCGGCGACGCTGGCCATTTAAACATGCAGTCATTCTAAAAGGCTTTTGATGCTGGCCATTTTTGTTATTATTATTGGTGGAAACTGCGGTGTGTTGAGCAATTAAATTGCAACAAGTCTCACTATGGTTGTGGTGTGTATCACTGCGAACGCGCTAATTAGTGGACAACCAGCAGAAGTGATCCGCAGACTCCGGCCGAGTGCTCAACCAGGAGCTGAACCACGCTCTGGGATGGCAAAAAATTATGGCAGCAAGAATTTCAAGCAATTAAAATTGAGTTGAATGGAAAAACGAACCGAACGGGTTCAATGAACGACGGAAAACTGTAACGCATTCCGAGAGTGCTGTTGATGGGCGATGAAAGATGCGTGTAGTTGTTGTTGTTGTTGTTGCTGGTGTTGTTGTTGTATTCATTGTTGTTGTTGTTATGTTATAGTGTTTGTATACTGATGATGATAGCATCAATATTATTGAACAGGAAGTTCTGCGGAATTCTGACCGACTTTGAATAATTTGCTGCTTTTCTTTTTCTTTTTTTTTACGATTCTGGTTTCTTTTTCTTTAATTAATTTTTCCTTATTTTTCAGTGCGAAAAAAAACATAGATCCTCATATAAAAAATGGTCACAAACAAGTTTCATTTGAACCCATTTAATTTATATTAATTGAAGTGCTACCCATTAAAAGTGTTCAAGCAGAAAGCGATTATATTTGTATCTCTCCTCCCTCTCTGTCACCCTCTTTATTTCTCCATCTCCCTCTTCCCCTCCCTGTTCTTCTCGCTCTTTTTCTTAATCTTTCTTAGAATTCATGCATTGAATTCTGATTGAGTCCCGATTTTTCAAACGCAAATAAAAAACTTTATAATTTAATTTAATTTAAAGAAACTTGAAGAGAAGAAAAAAGCTTTCTTCAGTCAACAATTTCACGGGTTGTTGGTTGAAAGTAAATAACAGTAACAACACCACAAACAATAACAACAACAACAAACATAAACACAGCAGCATCTGCAAAAAAACAAGAGTAAAAAAAACCTCATCGTAGACCCTCGTATGGAATTCATTGGAATTGTCATCCAACAGAATTGTTGTTGTTGTTGTTTTTTCAGAAAAAAAACATCGCAACAACCAACCAACGATTCGAGATGCCAAGCGAACAAAAAACAACAGAAGAGAGCGAAAAAACGAGGAGGAAAAAAATTTGCAAACAAAGTAATCGTTGTTGTTGGTTGGTTGGTTGTTGTTGTTGTTATTGTTATTGTGGCTGCTGCTGCTGCTTTCGTGATTCTTGCACGCAGCTTGAACACTTTGAAGTGGGCAATCAAACGATGCCAATGAGGCGATTAAAGCGACAAAAATAGCAAAAAAAACTGAGCAAAAAAATCGAATAACCACAAGAATAAAACCCACAATAAGGCTATAAAACTATGCAACTTGAAATCTTTATACACGAATTATGCAAAAACAAGTAAGGATGGAAAAAGCTGCTGTTTACTTCAGTGTTTGCATATTTTTTCATACTGACATCAACAATAGACACACACACAAACACACACAGACACACACACACACACACACATACACACACATGTTTATATGTATGCATTAAATAAAATCTCACCATGGATATCGTCCACGCAGATGCCCAGATCCTCGCGATACGTGCTGAGGTACGACAGGCAGCGACAATCGCAGCTGCGCCCAGCAACTTTGGCATCGTTTTTGGGGCGAAGCAGCTCCGGCAACGCGCCCAGATGCCGCCCAGCCAAGTGACCGCTATCGCCAGCCACACCAACCGAGGAACGAGCTGTGAAGAAGGCGGGGAAATAAAAAACACAAAAAAAATTAGAGATTTGTAAACAGTTTTTGAAGCAAAACGTCGCGTCGTCTGTCGCCTGTCGCTGGGTCGCGTGAAAAACTTACCGTTTGTGCGGCCGCCCAGCTGCAGCAGTCCTGCGGTGCCGCTCGAGAGACCCACGCAGGTGTCCGCATTACAGTTTGTCACACCTTTTGTGGGAAGGACGGGAAGAAAAACGAAGAAAAAAGAAATTAAAACATTGCATGTGCTTCTTTGTGAATGCTTTTTAATCAAATAAAAATACTGAATTTCAACGTGTTTTGCGTGAAATGTTTTGCGTGTTTTTCATGACCCAGAAGCGGGTGAAGGAGTCATGATAGTTGTTGTTGTATATGTTGTGCTTTTATTCCTAACTGGTTTATTAACATTAGCAAAATGTATGAACTCTAAAGAAATGAGGACTTCGCAGCTAATCGACGCATGTGTTGATGCTGCAGGCGCATCATTTGACAGGTCATCGCATCAGATTGACAGCTCCTCATTTAGAAACTCCATTAAAATGGCGAACCACTCTACGATGGAGAGGGGGAGAGAAGAGGGAGGGATGAGCATCTGCAAAACAACACATCGATCATGGAGAAAACTTTCCCCGGTCATCATCATCATCATCATCATCATCTGTGAAGTCGTTAATTCAAGGAATATACTTAGACTACCAAAGCAACAACAATAAAATGACAACAACAACAAAATAACAACAATAAAAATAACAACAATAAAAACAACAACAATAAAAACAACAACAACACAAACACCACAACAACACCGAACAACACACCAACAACAACAATGAGGTCACCGCTGTGATCAATCGGTTGGTTCATTTAGCAGAACCTCGACATCGTCGCCATGGTTGTTGTTGTTGTTATCGTTGTTGTTGTTGTCATCATCCTTGAACTCACCATTTGCATGAAACACATCGCCCTCATGCTGTCGCGTCAGATTCACCATGTGTCCCGCTGGATGCTGGATGTCCTGCAGCAGCAGATTTTCACTCTGAGCAGCAGTGATTTCATCATCGCGGCGACTGTTGTAGCTGCTGTTGTCCCCTAGCAGCGGTTTCAGTGCCTCAGAAGCAGCAGCAGTAGGATCAGCAGCGACGTGGCTCCTCGCCGGAGATGTGATGCCGCCACCTCCATCAGCATCACCGATCACCGTGGAATGCATCGAAAGAGTTGTTGCCCGTTGTAAATCAGTTGCTTGTGTTGCAGCGCAGAGCATGAGAAGCGTTGTCGCTGCGATAAGCATCAGCAACTGAGCTCGATGGGTTGTTGCTGTTAATGTTGGCAACATTTTGCAAACATGGTGCTGTTGATGTTGATGTTGATGCTGCTGTGACTGATGCTGATGCTGTTGGTTTTTATTTTGCTGTTGTTGGTTTTGTTGTCGTTGCCGTGGATGTTGCTGTTGCTGTTTCTGCTGCATGTGGCTTAAATTATTCGCTGCCACGTTGAGGAGTGGCCAACAGATTCGCCTGCAGCTGATATGCTAATCAAAGCCACGCTTGTGATTGTTGTTGTTGTTGTTGTTGTTGCTGGTGCTGTGGGTCAAGTTTTTCCTGGGATTGTTGTTGCTGTGGCTGCTTTCTTCGTTTCTTGAGCTTGAGTCGTGTCTGAATGCTGCGTGTTTCGTGTTGTTGTTGGCATTTAAGTCACATCGTCGTCAGTGTCTTCGGCAGGTTGTGCAGCAGCGGTTGTGAGTGATTCTTGTTGGCTGTCTATCTGTCTATCGATCTGTCTATCGATCTGTCTAACGATCGATCAGGTGCGTCGCGTCACAGCTTCTTTTAGGTTTAAAAAAAGCTTCCTTTAGTTATTTTTAATGTTTCTTCTCTTTTGTTTAACTCTTGTGTTTTTTTTTTGTAATTCTATTCTTCTTCTTTTCTTGTTGTTGTTGTTCTTGTGTTGTTCATTCCTTAGATTTGCATTCTTCGTGTGTTTCTCTTTGATTGAAGAATTTTCGCCAGCAGCATGATTTCATTGATTGATTGCAGATGCTGTTGTTGTTGTTGTCCTCCTTGCGTTCGATACAACTGTAAGAGGAAATTATGCAACGTGTCAAGGGTTAATTGTGTTTGGCAAGGAAAGACGAAGTGCATTTTTGTGTGCGCTCTCTTATTAATTTCGTCAAGCTTTCGTAAAGACGAATTTTCACGATTATTGTAATTGAAGTGAATGGAAATAATTTTTTCTTATCTTTGATTACGATGTGACATGGAAAAAATGAACTCCACTCGGATGATTTTCTAAATATTATAATTTACATAAAAAGATAACTGAAAAAATGTCGGTTTATTAGTGAAAAAGAAACTACCTAAATAAATATTAGTAAAAAATAAAAACAATCTCGAGAAAAATCAAAGACTTAAGAAACGAACTCGAGAAATAGTAAAGACTTAAGCAACGAACTCGTAACAAGTAAAGACTTAAAAAACGAACTCGAGTGAAATAAAGACTTAAGAAACGAACTCGCTAGGAAATTCGAACGCAGAATTTATTCTTCGTTTCTTTCATTGAAAATCTAGAAATCATAAAACTATATAAAATCAGAAATCTTTATAAATAATTTTTATTACATTTTTTATCTCTAATCAAAGCCTTGTGGAACTTTTTCTTTAATATAATCGTATAAAACCAATGCCAAATACTCATTCAAATTTATACAATAATACAAACAAACAGACACACACTCACACACACACACGAATGTTTCTTGCAGCGATCAGAAGACGTTGCAATGGCTTTAAAATAATGTTTTGTCTGAACAGCGCATGCGGTGCACTCGGTACCCTGGGTACCCACTCAAAGGCCAGTCAAAACACGGGTAGAAGAATTTTTCGGGCTTTTCTCTTCTTCTTCTTCTTAGTGTTTTGCAGAAACAAGCAACAAAACGTGTAGAAATACAACACTCACTCGCCGAAAATGTTTGTAGCTTATATGAAAGTATGCATCATTATGTGAATAGTGTGTGTGTGTGTATGTGTGTCTGCGTGTGTATGTGTGTATATCGATGGATATGCGTATCGATGGGTAGAGTTACCATCAGCAAGCTCAAGAACGATGCAAAACTTATTTGTCGCTGTTTGCCGTGGCTGCAACATAAATCAATTCATGGTTGCCCAGTACACTCGCTCGTTAATGTTGTTGTTGTTGTTGTTGTTATTGTTGTTGTTATTGTTGTTGCAATACCCGTTCAATAGGTTAGTATTACTTCTTCATCCATCTCTTTCTCCTTCTCTTGTCTTCTTGTCTTTGCTGTTGTTGTTATTGTCTTCAATACTGGATTTATTTTTGTTTCTTGTATTTGAATTCGTGTTCAATTCGTGGCCAGCTACACGCGTAGGAGTCTCCGTTGTTGTGGCATCCACAAACGGTACACCGCCGGCCATCACCGGGTCAAGTCTATTTTGCGTTATGCGAACTCAAAGCCTCCCCGCCCTCCCCCACCCCGTAGTCAGCCGTTTTGTGCCCATCTTCATTACTAACATTCAATATTTTGTTCAAATAAGACAGGTAATTAAAATCTCCATGAAAGCGCACAGACACCGAGTGGGTGGGTGTCCCGCCCACTCTCAGCTTACTCACCGAGGAGTCTTTCGATTTGAAAATGTGATTAATGAAGACACATTCTAAGAATTTTCGGCTTCTCCTTCTTTTTGCTTCTTTTCTTTTGCTTCTTTTCTTTTTCTTCTTTTCTTTTGTTTATTTTCTTTTACTACGCAAAGTTTTCACATACCTGAAGTTCGCAAAAAGTTCGTACTTTTCTTTTTTTTCTTCTATTCTTAAGTTATTTAAATGTGTTTCCTTTGAGGTACATACGAGGTCTCGTAAATCCTGTCCGTGGATGCATCTATTCTCCTGTCTTCTGTCTTCTGTCTCTGTGGCTGCCTCTCTCAAGTGGCTGCCTGTCGCTTGTCTGCTTAAGCAGCTGCTGTCGTTGTGTTTAACGATTTTACGATGCTGCAGTGAGTCTACGAGGCATCATCAGAAGAATAACAACGGCAGTGAAAAATGACGGCATGAAACCATGTTTTTTGGTTTTTATGTCTTTTCTTTGAAAAGGAAAAAAGGAAATGGATATACAAGTGCTTTAAATTTTCGATTCTCATTGACAGGAAAAATAAATTCGAACAGAAGATCCGCGATGTGGTTTGCGGATGGGGACTTGAGTGAGTAGCATTCATACTCATTCGCATCCTCATATAATCATAGCTACATAGCAACAGGTATTCATATCCTCATATCCTCATAACCTCACATCCACATAATGTTACATCAGTCCTTCAGTCAATCATATCCTTCAATTCTAAAATACTCAAGTTCTCAAATATATTCATAGCCTTGCTATCCACATCACGTGCATATCCGCATATCCTCATAAACGAGTATCGAGGATCCTCACATCCTCATAACGGCATATCCTCATATCTTCAAATGTTCGGAAATCTGGCACAGAAACAAGATAACGAGAAGCTTTTAAGATGGATGTCTTGTTGTTGTTTTTATTATTCTCGCCTTGTCCCCCCCCCCTCTCCCTTTTTTCGCCACCCCTTCAACCCACACACTCTGCTCTCTTTGGCTGAATGGAACTCACTAATAAATTCATTGAAATTCATTGAAAAACTAAGCGTTGCATCGTCATCTGTTCCATCGCTGTTACATAAAAAAAGGAGGGAGTTAAAGAGCACAAAAATTATGACACTGCTGCCGTTGGGAAGGTTATTTCAATTGTCGCTGTTGTTGTTGTTGTTGTTGTTGCATTGCAAGAATTTAACATCCTAAACAATATCATGAAAAATGCTCACGACCAACGATTTAGCTCTCGGCTTCGAAGTGCGGCGAGCGAACGAAAGAGTGGATTATTTGCGAGGTGGCCAAATAAAAACGATGCTGTTATACTCTGGGCCATGTTGCTGGGCCAACTTCGAGCAACAACAACAACAGTTGCTGTGTGGTTGCTGCAATAAAGTAGTTGAAATGCAGATAAATTCTTAAGAGCAACAACAACAAAGAGGAAATGTTTTTGCATCTCGAAAGCAATGAAATAATTTCGACATTTTATAAGATTCTTAAGTGCGGCGATATTTTATTTTGCGAGTATACGAATCGCTTGAATGGAAACTCATTCAAATTGAAATTTGAGTCAGTTTTATTTCAAACACTTGACTAACCAACGCTGGAAGCTTTTACAGCAGCAAACTTGGAAGCAGCACGCATGAGACTTCAATGAGAAGAGTGGGAGGGGGGGGGGGGGGGGGAAATAGTGATAGAGAACTGTTTATAAATCTGCTGCTTTATGGTTTAAATGCATGCAAGAAAAATGCGTCCAATGAAAATGAGCCCACAAAATGAAGAAACAACCACAAATCCTCACTTTTAAAGTGCTTCATTAAGGTGGAAGATGATTCTTTTGATTGAAACCCACACAAACACTTAGAAATGCGTGTGGAAAGCGTAAAACTGAAATAAAAGAGCGTCTGCGTGCCTCTTTAATCAGTGGTTGCACTCAACCTCGTTTGCTGTTGATTGCAGTTCTTCAAATTCGAAGTCGCTGTCTTCACCTCAACAAGTATCGCACAGTTTATTCTATAAAAAGTAATAAAAACCAATAAAATGAGGCAACAGGTGTTTCTTTCTTTTATTTTACTTTCTTTATTCCTATTTTTTGCTTTATGATGTTTATGATGAATGCTGATTTTGAAGTTTTAATATTTCCGCTTTCGGTGTTATTTTGCTGCTATTTATTGTTGTTCTTTTACTATTTTTTTTTTGATTTTCGCCAGGCAGCTCATCGCCTTAAATGAGGGTTTATTGCTTGTTGATTCCTCATCTCAAAACTAAGATTACTGAGATTTTTAAGTATCGCTCATCAATTGTTGTTGTAGTTGCTGTTGTTGTAGTTGCTGTTGTTGTAATTGTTGCTGTTGTTGTAATCTTCGTTATACAATACTTCTTGTGTTCGCATATTTTGCCATCGAGTTCGTCGTCTAAGTCTTTTATTTTCATTCATCTTTAAAAGGACTTCAAATTCTTTAACGTTTCTGCACGTAATTCAAGTGAAACCTTTGCAGTTGTAGTTTAAAATTCTTAAACGGAGTGACATCGATTAACTGTACTTGTCACTCGCAACGGTAAACAGCAGCAGCTTCTTGCAGTCTGCAGTTCGTCGTTGTGGACGTGATGCTGAGGACAAAAAAAGTACCATCTTCACAGTCGAGTCGCGTCATGTCGACTTAACCAATCAACCAGCCAATCGATCAATCAATCAATAATAATCAAGAGAAAAACTAACAACAACAACAACAACAATAACGAATTCTATCCTAAGAATGCAATCGAGTTGCGATTCCGATAGTGAAACGTGGAAAAGCAACGGTTTTTACAGTAATCGATTCCACAATTAAAAGTACCACATGGCGGCAATAATTACAACAACAACAACAACAACAGCAGCATTAAATACGCAGACGCACTCCACACGTTTTTTTAATTATCTGCTTTAAATTACTACAAAGCGTTTGACTGAATTTATTGCTGTCAATAAAACAGAGTTAAAAAAAAGAAGACGATGATGATGATGATGATGATGATGAGAACGGCGATGGTTTCGATGGGCTTTGAACTGGTTTCCTTTACAATTATTCGGAATCCTGCAACGAAGCGCTGTGAAAAAGAGCTAAAAAAGCCGGGTGAATTAAATTCAATTGAATTGAATAGCATTGAAAAACTTCGGATGCATTGCAAAATAATTGCAAAGAAATTAGAAATAAAAAACCACAAGAAATTAAAATAAAATGAAGGAGCTGATGGTAGAAACAAATGCAGCGACAGACAGCGTTGTTTGAAGGTTGATGATGATGGTGATGGTGATGGTGATGGTGGTTTTATTGATGGTGTTGTTGGTGGTGTTGATTTTATTGGTAGTCTTGTTGGAAGTGTTGTTAGCGTGGTTGTTGGTGGTTTTATTGCTAGTGTTGTTGCTATTATTTTCATTATTGCAGGTGGTCAAGTTTTTGCCGCTGATGTATTTAGTGCCCGATGTAGAAAACGATGTAGAAGCAATCAATAGAAAAGAGAAAAAAGAGTAACGAAAAGAAAAGCCAACTAAAATCTGCTGAAAAGTGGAATAAAAACAAAACTGCAGCATCTACAACAGAATCATCAGCAGCAGCAGCTTCACGCAACGGTTCTTGCAGAATAAAAGAGAATGAATATGAAAAAAATATCTGCAACCAGCTAGAAGAAGAGGAAGAAGAAGATGATGAAAAAGAAGAAGAAAAAGAAGAAGAACAACAAGTATGAAAACAAGAGCCACCAACAAGAAACAACAACAACACGAAATCACAACGCAACACTTTTGTGCGTTTCTGTTGTTTCTGATAGTTTTTTCTTCTTCTTCTTCTTCTTCTTCTTCTTCTTCTTTATCTTTATCATGTTTTTCCGTCCAACGGAGACCCCACATTTAATGAAGCGCATCTCGATTTTCATTGAATTTTCAGCTGTGCTCGTTGCTGATTTAGCATGCATCTAAAAACAACCAAAAAAAAAAATATGCAGTATTTATTGCTAAAAAAAGCGTAGAAAACAACAACAGCAAGCAGCAAGCAGCAAGGTTGCTGTACTTATGCTGGTGTTGTTGTTGTTGTTGTTGTTGTTGTTGTTTTTCCTCTGCGTTGCTATCATTGTTGTTGCTTTACTGCTGCTGTTACTTAATACGCTCGTAAATTGACTCACAATATTCAGTGCTTTGAGCTTCTTGTGGATTGTTTTTGCTTTTCTTCTTCTTCTTCTTCTTCTTCAATGTGTGAGGAATTATTTATGTGTGTATGTGTGTGTGTGTAGTTGAGTGAATACAATTTTAAGCCTGCGGTTAATTTTTAGTGGTTTCGTGGTTGTGTCACGATTTTGCTAACACGCCAAATAAATTGCAAATGATTGAGGTTTTTTTCTTTTGTAATTGCATAAAAAGAAGTGAAGAATTTTTGTTTCGTTTTTTGTTTTTTGTTTTTCACTGCATAAGAAGAAAATTAAAATTTTTGTTTTACGCTTGAAGAGCTTTTCTGAAAATGAATTATTTATATGAACAGAAATTCTTTAATTAAAAGTTCATGATGAATTTATTAAAGTAATTTTTGAAAAATTACAAAAAAAGCAATGAATACAAAAGAACACACTAAAAAGAATAACAAAACAGGAATCACAGAATAAACACAGTTTCAAATTCGTAGTGTTCATTTTTCATCGTGTTTTTTCTTAGTTTTTTCAACGTACAACAACAAAAACAACCATCTACATTAAACCGTTAGAAAACCGCTAGAGAATTAGCAAGAGCAACAGCATTAAAAGCAACAGCAGCAGCATGAAAATCATTATAAACCAATAACTGTTTATAACTTGGCACTTCTGTTCAGAGACGTAAATTATTCAGAAAAACCAACAACAATAACAGCTACAAATACAACAAGCTAACAAGCTTAACTGCTTGTTCAACAACATTTCGAGTCTTAATTTGTCCAGCCTCGAATTAAGATTCAAATGCGTTTCATCTGCATGCGAGTTGAATTAATTTAAACCAGTTGAAATGTATTAAGAGATATCAGTTGCAGCTGTTGTTGTTGTTGTTGCTATTGTTGTTGTTTTTGTCAACCTATTTTACTTAAGTGGTTACCGTGTCTTCAGTGAGAGAGAGCGGGGAATGATGAGCACTTCAGACTTCTACCATCAAAAGACTTAAGCAACGAACTGAGTTAAGCTGGCTGAAGTCTTGAGAAAATATGCTACTAAAATTTAATCACGGAATCTGAATCAATGATTTTAGTGAGTTCAATGATTTGAATGAGTTGAATATATTAAATGATCGCATTACAGGCATTAAATGAGGCTTTTCTTTGAGCAGGTTGTAATAATAATAATAATTGTAATGATTTTATTAAATTTATTTTGTATTAAATTTTCTATGATTTTGAGCAGTTTTTAATTCCTATGAATTTGTATGAATTTTTGGATTTTTTTTTATTTATTTTTCATAATTTTTTAGAGAATTTTGATGATTTTTTATACCATTTGTATACGATTTTTATTATAATTGAGTATCTTTGAAATATCTCTTTAATTCATTGTGGTTTCCTTTTTCTTTTTATTTAATATTTTCCTCATTTACAATTTGATTTATTTTTCTTGTCTTTCTTTCTTCTTCTTCGATTTACTGTGACTTCTTTTTATTTTCTGTGCAATAAAACTCAAACATCGATTAAATTGAGTGGTTAATCGTCGATAATTTATAATTAGCAGTGTCGCGTTAAGGAAACCGCACGTTGCGCTGATGGCATCTCTGAGATTTGCATGAGATTTCTTAATGCTATCGCTTTTATTGGCGCACTTTAACACCTCGCCGTACAACGACACCATCCTGTCGTCAGTCAACTCGCTCAACGCAACTAAAACTCAATTTCATTCAAGAACCACTTTAAATCACTTAATGCTCTGTCCATAAACACTTCGAACAGGTGTGAAAAATAATCTAATTCAGTGAAATTCAAGCGTCATCGACGATGGACGAGAGTGGATGAGGATGGACGAAGAGGATGTGCGAAGAGGATGTGCGAAGAGGATCTGCGACGAGGACGGAGCAGTCGTGTAGAATGTGAAGAGTTGTGACGGTTGCTTGCATTCATGTTGATCGTAAATTCAAAGATAAACACGGATACACTTTAGGAAGACCACAAAAACAAGGAAGTCAAAAGTGAACAACATGGAAAAATATGCAGAGAAGTGAGAAAAGAGTGCACCAAAAAAAGTGCACATCAACACTCGAGTATGCGGCATGGAAACGCGTTGCATAGATTAAGTCGAAGCCGAGCAGCGAAGATTGAAGTTGAACATGAAACTAGACAACATCACAGAAGGTAGAACAGGCGTCGCGAAGACAGTCAAAAGCAGCAGACTGAAAGACGCGGCAAACGCAGAGAGCACTCATGAACTGACACACAAACGGACAGAACAAACACTCAGACAGACAGACGGACAGACAAACAGACAAACAGACAGCTGCACGTTGTGATGGTTCGATCCTTCGACTGCTGCTGAATGAATCACTTTAAATTGGCTCAGAGTGAAGCCGCTGAAAGTAAAACTTGGCTTCAGACGCGTTGCTATCTCATGTCGAATAATAGGCCTTGAAAGCTGCCAACTTTGATTCATATTCGTTGGTAATCCGCTTGTGTTGTTATGTCATGGAAACCCAGTATTTTTAAGTTTAATATCAGGTGCAAACGGAGGCCATTCGACGCTTCTGCTGCTGCTTCTGCTTGGGAAGCTGAACCGACTGCCGATTGTGGAGCTCAATGAGGATGCTGAGTTAATCTCTGTTGTTGGTGCGCCGAATGACGAACACATCGCCGCCTTCTGAAAGGTTGTCGAAACGGCATCGGAACCGCCCTCGTCTTTCAGTGGATCATTATTTCTGCGCAACTCCTCGCTTTTCTTGCGTCGAGGATTATTTATGAGCTCTTCATCAACTTCACATCGTGTTGGCTTTCTTCTTGTTGTTTGCTGATGCATGCGATTGCATTTTTTTGGTTGTCTTCTCTGTGATTTTTCTGGAAAATGGAAGGCCTTCGAAATCCTGTCAGTGGGTTAAACTGAGAACCAAATTAACGGTGTTTATAAGCTGATGGATGCATTATTTTCATCGAATGTAGTTTTGTGTGTTTATTCCTTAAATGCGGCTTTCTTTCTTCGATTATTAAAGTGGGTCTCATTTTTGGTGGTTTTTTTATGAATATTTTAAGCGAAGTTCATTTGGCTTCCTTTTTGATTTAAATAACTAACAGTAATGTGCTAATTAATTTCAAAGTAGCTTTGATATCTTATTAAAAAGGATTTTAATATTTCTATTCATTCGATCTAACAGTAAATTTAGATTCTTTTCACTTAGTAAATAAACCAAAGACTTAAGACACGAACTCGATTTTTAAAGTGTACCAAAAAATGATCGAAATGATTAAAAATACACCAAGTTTTTTGCTTTTCCTGAATCATTTCAAATTCATATAAAGTATTTCTTAAAGCGTTCATTATCAACGCCCATGTTGCCACCTTATTATGAGAATGAAAAATGCTCGTGGCTTCTTTACAGCTGCGGCTACAAACGACGCGTTTATAAAGCAAATAAAATCATTTAATTATAGGATAACCTTGCAGTTGATGGGCTGGAGTATAAATCAAACACAACAACAACACACACATGATAACAAGAACAATAACAATAAAAACAGCATCAATTACAATTGCACAAAAAAGTTGCCAGTTGAGGACTGCATCTGAGTTTAGATGCCGCTGATGCTGCTTTTGTTGTTCATATTAAAGACGTGCACTTGATGGTTGTTGTTGTTGTTGTCGCCACAGACACTCGCCGAAGTGCTGTTAGAAAATAATTGCTATAACGTAACAGCAACAGCAACAACAACAACAGCAGCAGCAACATTCATCCAACACATAAAATCAAAGAAACGGATTCTTCTGCAATCGCAAAGCTGGCTTCATTCGCAATAATTACAACAAAGAGCGGCGTCTTCTTCTTCTTCGGAGTCTTCCTCTTCTTCGGCTTCTTCTTCTTTGGCTTCTTCTTCTTCTTCTTCGCCGTCTTCTCCGCTTTCGTCGCTGTTTCTTTTACTATTAATGTTTCTTCTTATTTTTATACTGATTTCTTTAGATTTCTGCTTGTTGCGCGGCTTCTGTTGAGACTCCGTGTGGTTGGCGGCATTCTTGCTGCTGCTGCTGCTGCTGCCCAAGCCAAGTGTCCCGTTTGATAGATAAGGTGTTGCCAGGCAGTAGTAATGCTTGATAATCGTCTAATAATAACAATTTTCTCCTCTGCGTGGCCGTAAGAGTGGACGACTGGCTGAATGCCGCTTGAAGCTGCATCGGCAGCTAAAACAACGGCTACTGTGTTGCATCGCTTGTGTCGAAGGGGCGGCGAGGCGTCTGGAGAGGGGAAAACCGAGAACAAGAGTTCCTCTTTTGGGAAGTTGTTGTTGCTGGCGTTGCTGCTGTTGTCTTCAAAACGATTTACGCTCTTCAAATTATACGGCAACAGGTACGAATCCGGATTGTCGTCGGTCGTTCCGAACCGATTTTGTTGAAACGATAATTATTTAGAATTAAAATCGAGCAACGGAACTCAACTCATCGCAACTCAACTGAACGGTGAACAATTCTGATGCTTTTTCTTCTAATTTATGTGCTTCGTGATCTGTTGCAGCGGATCGAGCAACAGACACCCAAGTGGGCAGAAGGATGGGTTTCTTTCTAACCGCCACCGAATTCTAGGAAATTAAAGAGCAATTTTATTCGATTGAAATGAACAAATGCACAAATAAATGCAATAAATATTACAGAGACAGATACAGAGACGAGAGGAGAGGGAGAAAGAGGGTGCAAGAGAGAAAGAACCGTTAGAAAACTGAATATAAATCGAACCAAAGCAGATAACAACAACACAGACAACGAATATTGAATTTATAAACAATTTTATTGTTATTCAAAGGTAATCGATTTCTGTCTTCAACCTTAAGTGTTTCACAGTGTAAACAAATTAAAGTTGTGGCAGTTGTTGTTGTTGTTGTAGTGGCAGAAAAGATTGACGGATGATTGATCGATCGCTGTCAGAACACGAAACAGTGTGATTCCCCCCGTAATTAAAAGTGAGGAGTAGCACTCGCTGTTGTTGTAGTTTTTCATAAAGCGTTGAGTATCTTAATGAGCTGGGGGTCAAGGTCCGCTCAGGCTTGGAGGAAAACGGGACTACAGGACGTCCCTCCGTAACTCTCCTGGGTGGGCAAGTCGACTTCTACCTCCACGCGGTGATCCCTGGTAACCAGGTCGTCTCGGTTGTAAGGGATAACTGAGACCTCCTGGGCAGACAGAAGCGGCGATTCCTCCCTCTATTCCCTGTATCCTCCCGTTGCCTGTACCCATGTTTCCGTCCCATCCTTCCTCCTTTTTGTCCCTGGGCTGGATTAAGGTGTTAGACGACCCGTGCCGATAATCAACCTGGCTGGGGGCCCAAATAAATAGCCCAGTCGCGAACGGAGTATCCGGTTACCTGGCGCCCACCGGATTAAACAGCCTTGCCTGCACAAGGGGCTCTGTGCGGGTGGACCTCTATTCCCCATTACTCGTGGGACTCAAAACGGACAACATAACAAAAACAAAACAGACGATGTACGAAGGGAGGGAAGGGGCTGGATTGGAGGCCCCGGTCGAGGCGGAACCCGATGAGGGTTTAGCTATAACTGGGTGTGGGGCACCAACGGGAGGTGTATCTGATACCTCGAAAGAGGTCGCAGAACTTACCCCCCGGCTGAAAATCCAGTCAGCTGGACGACTCTGTCGTCAACGGGGTGCCGGGACTCCTAGCGGAACGGAACCGTTCATGGGTTTAGTTCCAAGGGACGTCAGGGCAACCATGTCGAGTCCGGATGGAAGCGGCGACGAGACGGATCCCAAGGTGTCTTCCAAGGGATTAGTCGGACGCAGCGGAAAACCGGAAGAACGAGCCGCAGAAGTGGTCGCCTCAGCGATCTCTTGCAAGAGGGAGAAGCAGAGGAGTAAGCGGAAGCGGCAGAAGAAGAAGAAAGCATTGGAGAGATCCATAGCTAAGCTGACTTCTCGGATTAGCGAGCTTTCCTCTTGTGGGACCAGTCCGGAAGAAGGCATGCCGGGCAAGAGGTTCAGAGGTGACACCTCAGCGACCTCGATGCCAGAGAAGCTGGAAGCCGGACGTCAGCAGAGCACTGCAGGTGGGGTGGAAGCCAATAAGCCAGTGCTACAGGGTGGCGATGCTTCGACCAGCAATAAAGGGCGGACTGCGGTTCCTCGGAAACGACCCGCCCCAGCTGGCCAAAGCTCGTCAACACACAGCAGCGGGCCCGAGGCCAAACGGAGGTCTTTCGCGGGGGTCGCGGGGGATCTCCTTGCAGGCATAGCGGACCTCTCCGGCGGGGGGCCATTGGAGGAAAGCCATCTGGCAATCTTCAAGGCCTCCCTGCTGAAGGCGCTGGACTCTCTGGACGGTGGAGGGGACATCGGGTTCGTTGGGAACGCCTACCTTGACAGTGGATTCATTGCCATTAGGTGCAAGAATCAGCAGTCAAGAGAATGGCTGTTCAAGGCTTCTGAGAAGCTGAGTGGTCTCTGGCAGGGGGCTAGACTGCGTCCGGATAGGCTTTACGCTTTGAAGGATGAGAGGAGGATGGTGTTGGTGGTCCACGGAGCTACCGAGACCAAGGAAACCATCCTCAAGAGGCTTCAACGCCAGAACGGCTGCGTAAGGGATACCTCCAAATGGAGGGTTACCTTCGCGGATAAGTTCGGCGAAGGGGCGAAGGTCGGGACTAGGCTGACGGTCTGGTGCCCAAAGGAAGAGGCAGAGGCCATCAAGGCCGCGGGGGGAAACTCAACTGTGGTCTTGACCAAGCTGTCGTCATATTCCAGAGGGATCCAGCCTGAAGCGAATACCGAGTCCGCGGGGACGGTGACTCACTCCTTCGGGAATGTAACACCGGGGCGGGAGGTGGGCCTGCGCGGACAAACTTTGCGGGTGTGTCAGCTGAACATTCACCACAGTAGAGCAGCTTCAGCAATGATGATGCGACACTTTGAGGAAGATAAGCTGGACATAGCCTTGGTACAGGAACCCTGGATACTTCATGGTAATATTAAGGGACTATCTTGTAAAGGGACTAGCCTCTTTTTGTCGCTAGGTGAGGGAAGGAAGCGGACCTGTGTATTGGTGAGACGGGGTGTCCAAGCGATACTCATGACTCATCTGTGTTCTCAAGACCTAACGGTCGTGAGGATCGGTAGCGGGAACGGCTCCTTTCTGATCGCATCTGCCTACCTGCCATACGACTCATCAGAGCCGCCACCGCCTCTGGAGGTGGAGAGGCTGGTGAGATACGGTGTGGATAGGGGAGAGAATGTGATTATAGGTTGCGATGCTAATGCTCACAGTACAGTGTGGGGCAGCTCCGACGATAACCGCAGAGGCGAGAATATTCTCGAATTTGTGAGTAAATTTAACCTGCAAATCGTAAACAGGGGGTCTGAACCAACTTTTGTAAACTCGATAAGAAGTGAGGTTATTGACCTAACCCTGGCAAGTCTTGGAATATTAGATAGACTATCGCACTGGAGGGTCTGGGACAGGCTAACCATGTCCGACCACCGGGCCATTCGGTTCGATGTCTCGTATGGACTGAGACGGCGGCGAGGAAGCAGGTTAATAAGGATCCCAAGGAACACGGATAGTCATTTGTACCGGGAACTCCTGAAGGGATCTATGCCTGAAGTGAACAGAATGCCCAGGAACACGACAGAAGTGGAGATCGAGGTGAGGAGGTTAAACTCTGCCGTGATCTCTGCGTATGAAAGAGCGTGCCCTCGGACCGTGGTGGAGGAAGAGGACTCTGTTCCCTGGTGGAACGAAGAACTGGAATCCATGAAGAGGGAGACGAGAATGGCCTTTAATCGGTACATGAGGCACAAAGACACAGTGGCTTGGACTGATTACAAGGAGAAGAAGAAACGGTTGAAGAAGACCCTTCGCAAGAGGAAGAGGCAGACGTGGAGGGACTTTTGCACCAATACGAAGGATATCTCTGATGTATGCAAATTACAGAAGCTGATATCAAAGGATCCAGGATCCAAAATGGGACTCATCCGAAATAAAGATGGAGTCCTGCTGGAGACACTGGAAAAGTCTACTCAAGAGATGGTAGACAGACACTTTCCCGGGAGCATCGTACACACTGGGGCCTGGCCATCTGTGCGTAGATGGTATCACAGGTCGGAGCGGAACGAGGCGGAAGGGATAGTGACGAGGAACGGGATAAGAAGTGCGATGATGACGTTCTCCCCGTTTAAGACTCCGGGACCGGACGGGATATTCCCTGCTCTGATTCAGTGGGGCCAGGAGCAGCTGCTCGAGCGATTGCGGGGAGTATTCGTGGCATGTCTGGCAATGGGTTATGTGCCTGGTGTTTGGAGGGAGGGAAGAGTGGTATTCCTACCAAAACCAGGAAAGAAGGACTACACGGAGGCCAAATCCTTTAGACCGGTCTGCCTCACCTCTTTCGTCTTAAAGACGATGGAGAGGGTGGTGGTGGACTATCTAGAAGGAACAGTATTTGTGGAACGTCCTTTAAGTAGATTTCAGCACGCATACAGAGCGGGGAGATCTACGGAGACCGCCCTCCACGACCTGGTCGGGGTGGCGGAAAAGGAACTGATGAACGGAGGCATCGCTATGACCATTTTTATGGACATAGAGGGTGCTTTCGATAAGATCTGTTTTGGAAGATTGAAACTAGCCCTGGAGGCCCGTGGGCTCAACCCGGTCGTTATTAACTGAATTGAATTCATGCTGCGCCACAGGGCGGTAAATCTGCAATGTGGGAGTCATAGGCTTAGAGCGATAGTGACGAGGGGATGTCCCCAGGGAGGGGTGTTATCACCAATCCTTTGGAACATCACTGTTGACTCCCTGCTTCATAGGCTGGACTCAAGGTGCATACATACAATAGGATATGCAGACGATATAGCGGTGATGGTGAGAGGAAAATATATTAACACCATGCGGGATGTAATGCATGGGGCGCTCTCCACTGTAGAAAGATGGTGTAGAGAGCAGGGCCTCACCATCAATGCTACTAAGACGGATATGATCCTCTTTACAAGGAAGAGGAAAATTCCGAACTGGAGTCCTCTAAGGATTTTCGGATCCGAAATCAACATCTCCCGAAGGGTTAAGTACCTAGGAGTAATCCTAGATAGCAAACTTACCTGGAAGGAGCATGTGCTGGAGAGGACTAGGAAGGCAAAGACTGTGCTCTTTCAGTGCAGAAGAGTGTGTAGCCTTCGATGGGGTTTATCTCCAAACAAGGCACACTGGATCTACACTGCTATGGTTAGACCCTGTTTGACGTATGGCTCAGTTGTCTGGTGGCATAAAGCAGATCAGATAACGATGAAGGCCGAACTGGATAGGGTCCAACGTCTGGCATGCATAGCCATCAGTGGTGCCATGCGCACCACCCCGACTTTCGCGCTGGAGGCGATACTCGGGCTGCTACCGTTGGACTTATTCATTAAGAGGACGGCGGCGCTGGCGGCAATGCGAATGCATAGGAATGCTGTATGGCGTGGTGCGGACTTACCAGCGGCAGGACATGGTCGCATTATGGACATTGTTCGTGCAAAGGTCAGCGATGTCTGCATGCCTGTGGATGGTATGTGCAGGGTGCGAATCATCGATAGGTGGCACGATACTCTGATCGCAGACGGCCGACTGCACGATGAGTGCAGTAAGCATGACTTAAACATCACGGATGGGTCACTGATAGATGGAAGGGCAGGTGCAGGGGTCTTCTCTTCGGAGTTGAACCTCGGCTGTAAGCTCCATCTAGGGAAGTACGTGTCCGTATATCAGGCCGAACTACTGGCCCTGACACATGCTCTGGACCACTTAATTGGCGATCAGGTGCGGAATAGCAGTATCCTGCTAGCACTGGATAACCAGGCGGTGATTAAGAGTATGGCGCGGACGAACGTTAATTCGAGACTGGTGCTGGAGGCTGTCCAGAAGCTCAATGAGTGTGCCCAATACAACAAGGTAACACTCTGTTGGGTCAAAGGGCACATAGGCACAGAACAGAACGAGAAAGCGGACGCTCTTGCTAAGGAGGGGGCTGCTGACTTCTTTTGCGGGCCTGAGCCGAGAGTCGCTCTTAGCGACGGGAAGGTAAGGGCCTTGATGGACGAGTGGCTGTACTCTGAACATGCACGAAGGTGGAGGAACCTCACCACGTGTCGTCAGGCGAGGATGGTTATTATCAAACCGCTTCGCAGCCGTTCGGAGGCTAGACTACTACTCGGATACAGAAGAGACAGTCTTAGCTGGCTAATCTCTTTGATCACGGGGCACGGCAATTTCAGATATCATCTCCATAAGATGGGTCTTGCGGAGGATGACGTCTGCAGGCTGTGCCTAGAAGATGAAGAGTCGGCGGATCACATAGTGAACCATTGCCCGGCGCTGGCAGCCAGAAGACTCAGTGTGAACGGTCGTAACGACGGCGTTCGACGCTGGGATTCGTGGTTTAAGAACGCACTTGCGTTGACAAGGGACCTGGTCATGAAGCGGGAGCTCGACTCGTTCGGCCGCCTGCAGTGACCAAGGGACGTGGGGGCGAAAAAGGACCTATTCGTTCTGGTCTGCTTCGACTATTCCCCCAAGGAAAGAGGACGGTTTTAGTGGGTAGTCTGCAGCAAGGGAGTCCCACACTATCGGCGGACCTGGTTCAAGCAGGGACACTGGTGTGCGTAAAAGCATTTCCTACCTCAAAAAAAAAAAAAAAAAAAAAAAAAAATCTTAATGAGCTCATTCTTTCACTTTAACTTTGATTGTTACTGTCATTTGGATGTTTCTGACTGTGATTTTGTTCTTGATTCAATTTCTTCATAAAATAGATAAATAAACTTTTGTGATTACTAAATGATGCCTAAGTCATGTTTTTGTTATAATAAAATTAGATATAATAGCAAAAATTACAATAAATGAATTTGAATACTTCTTTATTATGCATTGAAATGAAAGACTTAAGAAACGAACTCAGCTGGTGCTTAGAATTGACTGCTTCATAAAAGACTTAAGAAGCGAACTTGCTTTTGTTCAGAACTCGAGTTAGAAGAAAAATAATAAAAAAAAATAAAAAAAATAGAAAATAATAAAACAAACAAGGAACAAATTACATTATTTATAAATTAAATATAATATTTCATTTGATTGCATTCGAAATGAATACTTATTTTGAAAAAATATTAATCAAAAGATGTATAAAACAAAAGATAAAAAAGATGTAATAAAAAAATGTAAAAAGATTTAAAAACCATGCAAAAACCAAACAAAATTCAAAAATGCTCCGTTTTTATTATTGATTTTTTTACTATTCATTCATAATTTCTTTTATTAATTTCTTAAATTTATTTAAAATCCGTTTATGTTGAATTCCTTCAAAATCTTTCAAAGATTTGCTGCTTTTTTAAGATTGTTCCTAAAATTTTTACTTCTTCCTTTACTGATTTCTTCACTTTTTCATTCCACCCGTTTTTCTTTCTTTCCGTTTTTCTTTCATTCCGTTTTTCTTTCTTTTCGTTTTCTTTTTCTTTACACATAAAACTTTAATACTTTCATTTTAAAAGCCTTTTAATTGTTTTCAACTGTTGTAAATACGAGTACATGACGGAGTGGATCCGTAAAAAATGTGAGGCAGCGACTCGCCTCTGTCAACCATGCTTCAGAATTGACCTCCTTAACACACTTGTTCCACGGAAGTGAGGTACTCGGTTGGAATTCGTAAACTTGACCGGATAAAATTTGCTTAACTTTCGCGAAATTAAATGTTATTAAAATGCAACCTGAAAATCAGCAGAAGCACCAAAAATAAAGAAAAGCAGATAAAAGAAGCAGCAACACCATGAATAATGCAGGAAACATGTACCTATTCTAGCAGTTTGCCTTTTTTGGGGCACCGCTTTTTATGCTTATTATTAAGAGCAAGAAAATTACAGAATCCGTAAAATAACCTTAAGAAGTTAAAATTTAAATAAAGAACGAAATCATAGAACACTACAAGTAGCAAAAGTAACAACAACAACAACAGATAAATTAACAATAACAACAGCAGAGGTTAGTTAAACCAATCAACAATCATTAGTAGCATCCAACAATCAACAAAAGCAACAAATAATGAAGTAATAAGAATACGAAATACAAATACGAAAGTAACAACAAATCGAGTAGTTTTTATTGTTGTGTTTCGCTGATGACCAACCTTTTCTGTGACCTTAATTAAGAGATCTGAGGCAAGCAACGAAGTTTGCAATTAAATTAAGTGAAATGAAGGCCACCGTTTCTGTGGCTGATCATTCTGTTTCGTCTTCTTGTTCTTCTTCTTCAGCTTGTTTGTTCTTCTTCTCCTCCACTTCCTCCTCCACTCATTCTTCTTCATGGTAAACCACTCAACTGCACTTGTCACTGGTTGCAGTGAGCAAGGAACTTGTTTGGGTGTACAAAGCAGACGCTTTTTCCACCAAAGGAAGCCGTTGTTGTTGCTTTTACTGGTGTTGCTTCTGTTATCTTTCTGGCTGTCAGATAGAAATCAACTAGAATCTCTTTGCTAGATTAAATAAACACCTTTTCGGGGGCCAGTTTTACTCTGAAAATTAGTAATGCTTTTCTTTCTGTTTTCTTGTTTGTTACACGGTGCAATTAAAGTCACGCGTATTTAGCACAAAACTTTCGTATTTAAATGAAGTAGAATTGAGTGCTATACCATGGCACAGTTTAACACACACACACACACACACACACAAACCCATTTAATGGGACCCACTGAATTGGCGCAGTTTCTGAAGAAGCTCGAAAACTGTGGCACCGAGCCGAGGGCTTCATTTTTGGTGCATTTAATTGTTACTCTGGTTAAAGTTAATGTTATTGTTTTTGTTGTTGTTCTCATTAGAGTTTCCCCTTCCATAGATTGTGGTTTTGTTGCCTCTCTACATGATGGTTGTTGCTGTCATCAATCCAACCATTAAAAGTGTTAAAATTTGAATTCTAAACACATACAATGATACTAATCAGGCCGTTAAAGAGATGGAACTAAACCGTAAAATATGCTAACTGTTACATACTCATTACGCATCTTTTATCTCACCTCATCTGATAAACTTTCACATTACTTAGTTGCTTGCTGTATACAAAAAGTGACTTTGCTAAAATAATTATTTATTGTACTTTGTTTTTAGTGGAAATTTGTACTTCTTTAAAAAAGGTTTGAATTTTAATTTTCAATTTTTTTTAGTGCGACATGATACTTGTGTACTTTTTTCTCTTTTTGTTATCTGCACTTAAAAAAATTCAATATTTGTTTCGTATGCGTTAATATTTTTTAACTCTATTCTATTTAAAAACAACATAACTCTATTAAATTAATATAACTCTATGTTATGAAAGTCCTGTGTTAAAAATATGTCGCTAAATGGCTGAATTGAGTTAGAGTCAAGCTGACTGTACACAATATCATAAAATCATGACGCTTATTTGAAATATAACTTCCCTGAATTGAGATGTGTGGAAGTTGAATGAAAAAAACTATGCTGAATTCAGTTAAAAGTTGCTGAATTGAGGGAAAGTGTCGCTAAATTGACAAAGTGTGACGTTAAATTAAACTGTTTAATAGATGGATTAAAACTAAACTGCAAAAGAGTACTGAGAAGCTGAATTGAGGTAGATGGACATTGAATTGGGGCAGAGTAAAACTCAATGGACTCTGAATTGGGAAATAGTGGAGCTGAATTGTGGCAAATGTTGCTGAATTCACACATATATGGACTGAGTGCAGTTAAATTTTAAGTCATGCGAAATCAATGAAAAGTGATGCTGAATTTGAACAAAATGCTGTTTAATTGGGAGAAAGAAAAATATATTTATTGACAAGCTGAATTGAGATACAATGACAGACACGAATTAAGGTCGAATTTAGTACAAGAGGCGCTGAATTGGGTCAGATTGGGAAGGAGTGAAGCTGAATTGATTCAAAGTGGTGCTGAATTGATATAAAGGGGGGCTGAATTGTGATTGAAGTGACGTTAAGTGAAGCAAAGTGGTGCTGAATTACTTATCTTAAAGGCCAGAGTATACGAAGAAGATTTTAAGGCGTTTTAGTTAATGTTTAAATGGTTTTAATTTAAATATACTGCATCTCAAGCAACCGATCCATTAACAAACGGTATAAAATAAACAAAATATACTTTTAAGATAGTTAATCATAAAATTCTTGGAATTTTCAATTGAGGAGAACCGCTTAAAGACCCCTGTTAACCGTTATTATAACCAGATGGAATTTCATAAGTCATTAAATGAGCAACTTTTAATTCGCATACATTTTAGTGAGGCATTGAAAGCAATAACAAAATCGCAATCATAATCAGCAGTACCACCGCCGCCAACAACAAGAACAAGGAATATAAACAACAACAACAACTTGAGTAAGAACAATAATCATAAAAGGCAACAAAATAATTGAAGCTTAATTAAAGCTTAAACATAAAATCAAATAACAGACAGTCTAATCAAAGGCGAATAAATGAACGGACACACTTGCACACACACACAGACACACAGACACACATACAGATACAGACAGTCATCTGCTCCCTCAGGTGGCCACTCCGCGAAGTGGTTCTGGTGATTAAACACGGGGTGCCGCTGTGTTGTTCACCGCCTCTGGGTTGGTCAGCCTGACTGGGCGCGTATCCAGCAGGAGAGGCACTCATGTGCACCATACACCCATGGAGCTCATACTCATATGATAGTCGCTGTGGTACTTCGGATGATAATAGATGTGCTTCGGAATGCTTAAGCAAAATCTGAATAAATTTCATTGTAATCATTTTTCATGCCGCGCGCGTTTTTTGCCATGTCGCGCTGCAGTCGCTTAAGGTTTCTGAACTAGAACAACAAATTAAAAGAGTAACAGCCGGCCAAAAACAAAAACAACAATGATCGAATCGACCGAGAATAGCAAACGAAGTGTTTTTCTAATGATCGAATGGCAACAACAACAACAACAGCAGCAGCAGGCAGCGAACAACAACAGCACGAGTCGCACGAGAGGGCGGCAACACAGCAGGTTTGAATTTTAAACAGCAGCAGCAACAACAACAACCCGAGTGGAAGCACCAGCAGCAGCAGACTTCATTTACCACGTTCATTGATCCCAGCTGCGCTTCCCGAAGTTTTGTCGAGAGGCTGCAAGTTGTTCATGTTTTATTTTATTTCATTTAAATACCATAGAAAAGGGGGCGTGGGCGAGGGCAGATATTGCAAGGTGCTGGTGGGGGCACGTGAGTGGGTGTGTGGGGAGGTGGGACAGCGGCGGCAATATCAGCAAATAAACCGTGTGGTAAGCATGCAACATTTCGAAGGAGTCATTAACATTTGAAGCATCCAGAAGTTGAGGTGGGTGGGTTGTAGTAATAATGAAACAAACATCCAAAGAGAGAGAGAGAGAGAGAAAGAGAGAGAGCGTGACTTTAAGAGACAACATACAGAGATTCATAGCGCAAAATGACTCTGACACGAATCGAATCTTCTTCTTTCAAAACTAATACTTTGGAGGCCCCTCGCTCCGTTCCTCGCTTGGATCACCCTACGTGCGGCAGCAGCAGGCGTCCACCTGCTAGCGATACATACATAAATCATGCTGCTGCTGCTGCTCATGATTATTTTTTTTTAGTTTTACTTACTTCGTTAACAGAAGTTCGAGTTAAATCTTTGAAGTGTGACGTTAATCATAAAGTGTTGCTTGTCTGTGTGTGTGTGTGTTTGTGTGGGTTAAGAGGCGTGTAACCACTAATTTATGCGTGGATTTAGAACCACAAGAACAACAACAACAACACCCCACTGTATATAATAGCAAGTGAGCCAAATGTGAAAAATGTTTCTCCTGGCTTCCGCTGGCTTTCATAGGTTATGACTAACTCCATAAATTTAACATTAATAAGCACAACAACAACAACCACAATCATTTGAAACACTCTGAAGATTCTGAACGACCGACACTCTAATCATCAACCTGTGCTTTTCTTCTCCAGGGTAGAAGAGGGGTCGAACTGGGAGGCCCTCTCGCCCCCTTTCTAATTTCATGTACTCTCTACGCTTGAATTATTTTCAGGTTCCTGAAACTTTGCTCATGCTCTGTGGTCAACCTGCTGCTTTAATCAGACTTCAATGAACTCCGTTTTAATTCACTCTCTTTTAACATCAGCTTCTTTAACACATTCTTTAAGACTTTCTTAAAATATTCGGTTTTTTGTATTCATCGGTTTTTTGTTTAAGCAGGTGATGATTAGTATATCATTCTTTCAGTTTTTCCTCATCTTTAATGAGTTCTTGATTAAATAAGATAGGAAAATGCTTATAATGCTTTCATTATTTAAATTATAACTATGTACATATTTTGGTGAAAAATAAAATAATTGCTTTTCTAAAGGCACTTAAATTACATTCAATTCATTATAATTCACAATTTAAATGGGATCCTCTTGGGACCACCAACGGGAAGGTTCTTCAATAAATGAGTTAGCTTTTCTTCTCATTCACTCAGTTAAAATGATTTCAATTGATTTTCGTAAATTTATCTATTTTTTAAATGCATTTATTTTGAAAGTTTTAGTTTAAAAGCTCAACTCAAAACATTATCGCCGAATAAATGAGTGAATGAGTGACTGAATGAAAGTGTCAATGATTTCGTTATGTCAACCTTTTTTTTGGGATGCCACAAAATCACCTGAAATAAAAATAACTGAACTGAAGAAGTTCAGTTATAACTCGTAATTAAGCATTATTTATAGTTTTTATTGAACATTATTCATAGTTTTCATGTTATTGGGTTTAAAAACATAATAAAAATCAGTTAAACGACCGCATTCTACACGAGCCACTCATTTTTATTTACACCACAGAATTCTAGACACAATCTATGCACATAAAAGCAAAAACCAAAGCGAAGACTTTTTATTAACTTTTCTGACCACAACAAAGAAAACATCAACAGAAACATCGAAATAGAAATGATAATGAAAAAGATCAACGATCGATCGATCGCAGTGGACAAAAGAAAGAAAAAAGTATGCTAATTTTATTATGAATAAGAAGCGAAAACATACACAAACACACACAGAAACACACACAAACACTCAAATAAAAGTTTGTGAAGTCTTCAGAGTAGATTTTTTATTTATTGGCTTCTTTGTTGATGCTTAAAACTGTTCTTTTAATGTTGATGATGCTGAAAACTAACAAAACTTCGATTTTTTACAGTATTCATTTAATGATTATAATGATGTTTAAAAAAACACAACAATATTTGAAATTAACAAAAAAACCAAAAACAATTCAGTTCAATTTCGATGAATCTATTAAGTGAATATAACAGTTCTTTATTTGGATTTTAAGCATTTCAAACGGTTTCTGGTTTTTTTTTCTTTCTCGTTTTTAATTTACAATAGAAAGAATTTTTTAGTTTAAAAAAAAAAGTAGAGTTTTTACTTAAATTTAAAGCTGCATTAAAAGCGAGCAGGTTTCTCTGAAGAGCGCCCCAGAATGAATTCAAATGAACGTATAGCGAAATAACGGTGTATTTCAAACGGTATTTCGTATAAAATGTGTAACAAGAACGGAACATGAAACATTTAGAAGCTGTTTATTCACGATACTTAAACAAGTGTTAAAAATACTATACAAAAAACCAGTGTTTGTAACAACATACTAACAAAAAAAAAGAAAGAGGAATTCTAATAAAAATGTGTTTGAGCAAAAACTGCAGATTGTCGTAGAGTAACCTGCTTTAATTTTGGTTTTCTTTTGTTTTTTTTTTCGTGACACAAATTTAAAGAAAAGTTCACTAAATTTAGTGTCAGTGTCAATAAAGTAGCGCTTTCTTTCGACACCCTTTTAAACTAATGCTAGTTCTAAAGTATTACTAATTAACTAAACATTTTTTCGAAATTGTGACTAAACATACTTTAAATGATTGTCTTTTTAACCTTCAGAACGAATGAAGAAAACACGATCAACATAAAGAACACTTTTTTTCTCACGTTTCGTTGTTGTTCGTCTTTTTTATGTTCTCCGGTTGAAAACTTTACTGTGAAGTACTTAAGTTTTAATGTCATGGTTAGTTTATTGTTATTGTTGTTGCTGTTGTGGTTCTTGTTGTTGTCACTATTCTTGTGGATTTCTTGTGTAATTGTTTTTGTTGTTTTCTGTCTTCTGTCTGCTGCGGTTGCAGATTTGATTCTGCGACAAGAAGCGACCCACATTTAAAGGGTGTTCTTTTTCCAAATCGTTTTGTTTTTGTACTTTCATTTAAAGTACTTTGTGTTGTCTGTGTAGAGAGCAAAAAATATTATTATTGTTGTTGTTGCAGTTATCAACTCTTTTCTCAAAGTTTCACTTTCATGTATGAAATTCGGAATTCAAATTTGAATTCTTGTTCATTCATAAATAAATATAAAGATAAATAATAAAAAAATATTGTAGCTTTAAAATAAAATATCATAATAAATTAATATATATAATAAACTCATTTATATTAAAAAAAAAGGAAACAAATGTTATTAAAAAAAAACATTAACCCAAATATCAAAAAAAAAATAGGAAAATAAAAATACAAAAAGGAAAAAGAAGAAGAAAAGTAAATGAATAGGAAGAATATGATGAGGAAGAAAGAAGTGGAAGAAGAACAGGAAGAAAAATAAGACAGAGAAGAAAGAAAAAAAAAATGATGAAGAAAAAGAAGAAAAAGCAACGAGAGTAACATTAGAAGTTTAAAGTCTTCTCCCAGATGAAGTTAAGAAAGAGGATGGCACGAGTAAACACAACAACAACAACAACAGACAACAAACAACAAATAAACAACAACAACAAAAACAACAAACAACAACAAGAACCCAACAGAAAACCAACAGAAAGGCAACACAAAACAGAAGCATACAACAAAAAATGTTGCTAATCAGACGAGAAAAATTATGCAAAGAAAAACGGGGAAAAAAACACCACACTATAAACAATGCAGGTTGTTTTTACACACAACGGTTGTTGTTTTTGTTTTCTGCTTTATTATTGATGATGTTTTCGTAGTTTGTAGCTTGTGGCTTGTGGTTGTTAGTGTTTGTTTTTGTATTATTGAATTCTTTGAACAAATACCAGTGAAGAAGAAGAAAAGAAAGAAGAGGTGGAAAAAACAACAACAACAGCGACACAGTAACACTTGATTATTACAAAAACAAACTGTTACAAACACCAGAAGTGCAAAAAACTGAGAAATGGTAGAGAAAATAAAATCGCATTCGAAGTGGTTATCAGAAAACATCTTCAAGTAATTCTTTAGTGTCAATAAATAGTCAGCAAATCTGCTTAACTTGAGTTACAGATACTTTAAGCTGATTGGGAGTGAATTATTATTAATTTCATTCAATAAATAAAAAGCGTTATTCATATAATTCAATCATTAATTCAATTGGATGATCATTCATTCATCATTCAGTTTTATATTTCTTATTAATAATAATTAACAACAGTTGCCCTTTGTTATGGATTCATAAGCAACAATAACAACAACAACAACATCAGCAGCAATCTGCAGCAACAACAGCAACAACAACACAATCAACAGCTGCAGCAGCAGCAACACGCGATTATTACAACTTCAAAGATTGTATCGCAAGAAAATAGAAAAAGTAACCCCAGAGAGGGGGAGAGAGAAAGAGAGGGAAATAGAGTGAGAGTCAGAGAGTGAAAGAGATAACAAACGTATCTATGGTTATGATTTCTGAATAATTAACGGTACGGTACTTTTTATTAATAGTAACAATGTTATTAGTTTTCGTTGCTGTTTCGTTGCAAAATGTGTTTAATTCAGTGTACTTTATTATTTGCTCATAGACAAACATGAAGACAGACACACTCACACCAACACACACACACACCAACACATGTATACTTTCATAGTATGTACAAATTACGTATGTTGATATATTATATCCACCTGCAACACGTATTACGCTTGCATGATGTACGATATCTCGTAGGATTTCGTAGATGCAGACTCTAATATAAAAAACCCATACACAAAAAACACACACATACACTCAAAACATACACCCACACTATACAACACACATAAAAAGTCCACCAAAAAACAACAAATTAATAAGAAAAACTTCATAAAAACGTGTGTTCGTCGCGGCGCTTCACTCGAGAGGTAGGAATAAAAAGATTCTCACAATTAATTATGCTTCAGATGCTCCGCGAGATGGGAATCCGTGGGTCGCCCGGTGCTGGTGAATGACGATGCTTCGCAGGGCTGCCAGAGACGATGAACGGATGCCCGGATACACGGATACACAACAGATACACAGACAAACACACGCGTGTTCAGCTTCAGACTGCAGCGATTTTTTTCATCGAATCGCGCTCACGCAAGCGTTTTTTAGCGGAAGCGTTTTTGTGCCGCTGCAGCGTTGAAAAGCGATTCTCTGCGTTCTGATCGCATGCGACGAACTGCTGATTGAATGTTTGATAAAATGTCTGTTCGTTTGACGGTTGGTTTGCCGGCAAACTTGTAGATCGTACGTATCACGTTAATACACACGTTAAGCAGAGGCAACAACAGCAGCAGCGACGCGCGACTGAATTTCTTTCAAACACAAGTTTTAACTCAATAAAATTTACAAAAAAAAAAAAAACAAATCGAAAAATAATAATTTTTCATTTCATGGATTAATGATAAAAAGGCGAAAGTTTTCTTTGTTTCTACGATTTATTATTAATTTTGATACACTTTGTTTTTTAATTTTATTTAATTTTTTGAATTTTATAAGTTTTCTGAATTTTTTAAGTTTTCCTAACTTTTTTAACTATCCACTTTTTTGCATCCAAAATGTAGTTGAACAAATTAACGTTGTTTTAAAACTTTACAAAAAACAGAACTCCTAAAAATTGACATTATTTTGAGTTTCACTTTTCACAGTTTTTCACTATTTTTATTATTATTATTATTTTGGGTTTCTTTTTCCTTTCCATTTCAAAAGTTTTGGTTCTTTACTTTGTTTGTTACAAACACAAAACAGAGGAAAATAAAATATAAAAACTAAGATTTATCTCAAGTGTAAGAATAAAGATGCGCTTTAAGCGGAGCACACTTCGCGCTTCGTGTCCATGAAGGTCGCCGTCGTCGAACTGAATGCACAACCGCAGATCGGCGGCTTCTTCGTCGGACTCCATTCAACATCAGCCACCAGCAACCGACGATTTTCCCATAGAAACTAACTATTAACTTGTCTACGAGTGAATAGAAGAAGAAGAAGCAGCAGCAGTCGTTGCCTCGTCGTCTCCACACGAAGAAGCTTTTTCTTAGACGTCGTTTTTAGACAAGATCGTGTTGTGCTGCAGCAGCAGCGGCAACAACAACACTCGTAATCTTAGAGACGTTGCTGCTTCTGTTAGGTTAACAGTGGACTCTAACAGAGTTATGTTAAAGCAGTTATTTCTAAGAATTGATACAGCAACAGCTCTTGAAACAGCTCAAACTTAATTATAATTATTAATTAAATAATAATTAATCAAAATTCAAACAACTTCCAAAGTAAAAGTATACAAATTATTATTATTAAAAATTATAGTCGTAAAATTTTATGATAGTCCATAAAAAAAGTGTTTTTATGTCTATGATTATGTTTTTTATGATTGTGATGATGATGCTTTTATGTTCATATATTTTAATCTTTATTTGTATTTGATTAACAGAACACAATAAATTTAGCAAGTGAAGAAACATCACTAAACGACTCAACTGAAAACCGTTAACCGACTGACTGAGTAACCGAATTCTTGTTTTTTTTCCTATATTTTTATTATGTTCTCTGCCGATCGGGTATCATTAAAGCCGATGCTGGCACTACATCATCATCATTATCATTACTATCATCGCTATCATCAGCATCATCACCACCATCATCATTACCTGCAACACAAATAAATAGAAAATAGCGTTGAACAAAAATAAGTGATTTTCTGCATTTACAAGATTTGCAGACAAGATTAAAGCCTCGGTTAAAGCAACAACAATGACAACAACAAAGCAACATCATTAGGAACCGCCACACAATCACTAACTACTTGTACATCAACCATGCCGAGCTTTGAACGTGCTCTCATCCTGATCTTCTCTGCAGCTTTGTTGTTGTTGTTGTTTTCCTTTTTGCCATCCTGGATTTAATTGAAGTCACTTTAATTTTTAATTATTTATAGTCATTTTATTACATTTTGTTTGATTTTATTTTATTTTATTTTAGTTTATTTTATATTATTATATTATAATTTTCTTTTCTTTTTTTTCTTTTTTTCTTTTCTTTTATTTTCATTTCTTTTCTTTTCTTTTCTTTTCTTTTCTTTTCTTTTCTTTTCTTTTCTTTTCTTTTCTTTTCTTTTCTTTTCTTCTTGTTTCTTTTCTTCTTGTTTCTTTTCTTTTCTTTTTTTTTTTCTTTTCCTTTCTTTTCTTTTATTTTCTTTTCTTTTTTTTTTCTTTTCTTTTCTTTTCTTTTCTTTTCTTTTCTTATCTTTTCTTTTCTTTTCTTTTCTTTTCTTTTCTTTTCTTTTCTTTTCTGTTGGTTTTTTCTTTTATTTTATCTTCGTTTTTTTCATTTATTTATTTGATTTTGTATTTTTTTGCCGTTTTAAGAATTTTGTTGTAAATTTTGTTGATAAACGGATTCTTGGACCACGCAAATAATTTTTTCATGGGACTGACAGCGGTTCTGCGTGGGCTTAATGGCTTCTCTCTCTCTCTCTCTGTCCATCTCCCTCGTTCTCCCTCCCCCCTCCCTTCATTTCTATCTTCACATAACGTAACGGAGATGCGTGCGTGAGTCACGTGATTCTATTTTTTTCAATCACTGCCTTTTCAAATGCAATATATGCTAATTTATGAGTGATTAAAAGTTTAAAAAAGGAAAAACAAATTCTTCGTATGCTTACTTAGCATTTATTACCGAGTTGTTGTTGTTGTTGTTGTGTGATGACTTTCTTTTTATCGTATTTGAATTTCTTGCAAAATATAGAAAAAACTTTTCCTATAAATTTTTGTCTTCAGAGTTTCTCGATTGGTTTCCATCACGGAAGCGGTTGCCAGTGATTCTTCTTTACAAGTTGGTCAAAAAATATGATGGTTGCTTTTTTCGTGGTTGTTTTTGTTGTTGTTTTTGTTAATATTGCTGCAGCAATCTTCGTGTTGAACGAACAATTTTCATTCACGCCTCAACGATGGGAAAATTTTAATAAAATTTCTTCTCGACGGCGGAAGAAAAAAAATGAAATTATAAATAAATAATAAACCACGCTTTAAAGTGGTTGGTAGGAGCTTTTTTCTACTTTTTTCCTTTTTATATTTTTTATGGTTTTTCTCCTTCTTAAATTTACTTTTTATATTTTTCGTTGTTTATATAATCAATGATTTTTAGATTCTCTTTATGGTTTCTCTCATTTCTCTCAACAGAAGAGTGGTGGAAAAATTGGTATTGTTGTTTTTGTTTTTTTTTCAAGTTAAGGACTACAACAACAATTTACTGCAATAACAACAGCATCAATAAAAATAGTGTCGTTGTTTGAATAATAAAATTTGTGTACGATGACGATCATAGAAAATCCATTAAATTGGTGAGAATCAACAGCTGCCGGTGAATCGATTCTTCAATAATAATAATAATAACAACAATAATAAAAACCACATATGCAGCAACAACAACAAAAAATTCTGTTTTTATCGAATGTTTGTATAAAACAAGCATTCAAATGGACAGATGGGCGCACGTGGACGAAAAGAAACGCTCTGATATCGTACACGTGCGCACGCGTCCATAAAAAAGGTACACATGAGTATCTATCTATGTACAATAAAGCAAAGATAAATTATCGAGTATCGAGGTTCAATTATCTTTTAACTTACTAAATGTTTGACTCGTGAAAATGATGTCAAGTGTGTCCACAGTGAAGACGGAGAAGAAGCAGCACTCGAATCATTACTTGATTTCAAGTATTTGATTTTTAAAACACGTGCTGTTTTATTCGCGACCTCATGATCCCTTTTTAGTGACTGTCATTCGCTTATCTATGATTATTATTATTATTATTATGACGCGTTTTATTAAAATGTTGCTTCCTCACTTGAAGCACCTCCACCTGTCACTTGACGCACGTCCGCTTTCTCACCTGGAGCACCTCCTCTTCTGGATTAAGTCGTTTATGCGAAGTCATAAAACGCCGCGTCTGCATAAATTTGAATAAAAACCAGTCGACAGCCCCGCGGCAATGTTACGTACCTGCTTTCTTTACCTCTATCGCTCTCTTTCTCTTCTCCTCTCTCCATCAACCTTTGATTTCTAATTAATTTGAATCGTTGCTCGAGTTGTTGCAGCCGCCACCCAGCGCCGTAATGAAGTCCACAGACCTGCTGCTGGTGTTGATGATGTTGTTAATGTTGTTGCAAGTGTTGATGTTGGTACCGTTGATCTTGGTAATGGTGCTGTTATTGGTGACGATACTGCTGTTGTTGTTGGGGAATAATTTTTGTACTTGTTGTCTTTTTTAGCTACTGGCAATCTTCTCTTCAAGGCGCCTAAAAACATTCATTATTACGTCAATGGATGTAATACCCACTTGGGACATGGGCTGTGCTTTGTGGGCGGTGGTGACATCTCAATCGTCCGAGTTGGAGGTTCTCCGAGATCAGGTATAGTATTGTAACTAATAAAATATTCACTGAAGTTTTCCAAAGTCTGACGAAAGTCAAATTCGCAAAGATATCAAACATGACGGACATGATTTAAGCCATAACGAATTCATAGCCAAAAAGAACGGAAAAGAAAGCAAAATAGAGTAAAAATCATAAAGAAAATCATAGACGAAGATGCAATAAGTTCCGGTAATCGAAGAGAACAGCTGCCGACAAGAAGCTTTATTCACATAATGACTCAGAATGAATCCGAATCGGATTCAATTTCAAATCGATTTCAATCAAAGCCCTTTCGCTATCAGTTTCGGTCTCAATCGTAGTCTGCGATTGCAAACAATTCAGTTTTATAGGGCAATTTTTTACGTCTTCCTTTAATGACTTCAATGAGTTACCTCTTTAAAGTGATACTCAAAAGTTTCAGGGCCAAAATTTGTGGGTATCAAAACTCGCGATAGACACTCTTTTCATTCGTAAAGACTAAAAGTCAAGGTTCTTAAATAAATAAACATATCAAAAAAAAATATACCATATTTATATAAATAAAAACGTGCAGAATCTGTGCCAAGATAGAAAAAAACCAACGGATAAAAAAAGTATTTCGTAATTTTGCAGCAAATTTAAACGTTAATAAATGAAAAAGCAAAATAAACAGTTTTATTGTTGTTGCAAAGAATATAGGGCAATAAAAGAACTTACAAAAAATAATAAATAAAGATAGAAATATAAAGGGAGAGAGAGAGGGAAAGAGAAGGAAAAATAATGATAGAACAACTTTAGCTCGAGATTTAAATGAAGTATTAAACATTATTTTGTTGCAATATTCAAAAAAATGAAATAATATTCTGTATTACTTTGTGAAATGATGTTGTTTCTATTAAAATATATTAAGGGCCAGATTTTCAATGAACGATCGACGTGATTCTCCGTGACTCTGCTTTGTTATTTTCTCGTTGTTGATATCTCTGCTATGTGTTTGTTGTTCTTTTTGTAATAATAACAAAGCAAACTCACGGAGAATCACGTCGATCGTTCATTGAAAATCTGGCCCTAAGATTTTATTAATATTCAAAATAATCACAATAATTAAGTAATTGATTGAAAGATTCAAAATAAAGAAAATAAATTTATTCAAACTTTTCTTCAAATTTAAATGTATTAAAAATTTATGTTTTTATATTTTTTTAATAATATCTATATATATAAAAATGAAAGGCCTGACTCACTTCCCATCAACGCACAGGCTAAACCCTTGCACCTAGGACGGTGAAATTTTGCACATAGGTTTCTTTTATTACGTATACGTCAAATAAGAAAGGATTTTTCAAAATGTTACTTCTAAGGACTTCAAAAAGGACATACACAGAATTTTTTCTTTGCACAGGCTAAACCCTTGGATCTACAAAGATGAAATTTTGCACGGAGGTTTCTTTTATGATGTATGCAAGGGAGAAGAAAGGATTTTTCGGATATTTTACTTCCAAGGACTTCAAAAAGGACAAAAACATTACTCTTTTGTTAGCCATCAAATATGGATTTTCTTTTTTTACGAAAACATCCCGCGTATAAATGCCTAAAAACCATTTTCAGGATTTTTCAAAATGCATCCTCTAAAGGTCCAAAAAAGGACATCATTTGGTGAACGTACACCCAATGACATAATAAAATAAAACGAAGCATGAATATTTTGTATAGAGGTTTCTTTTATGATGTATACAAGGGAGAAGAAAGGATTTTTCGGATATTTTACTTCCAAGGACTTCAAAAAGGACAAAAACATTACTCTTTTGTTAGCCATCAAATATGTATTTTCTTTTTTCACGAAAACATTCCGCGTATAAATGCCTAAAAACAATTTTCAGGATTTTTCTAAATTCATGCTCTAAAGGTCCAAAAAAGGACATCATTTGGTAAAAATATACCCTATCACATAATAAAATAAAACGAAGCATGTTATGAATTTTTGACATGTGTCAAAGAATATATGTATTACAATATATTATAACAATATTCAAAACAGAGTGCTCAAGTGCTACGAGATTGTAAATTAATAGTTTGGGATGAAAGTACAATGGCACATAAAAGCAGCTTCTAAGCATTGAACACAACTCTAAAAGATATTACAGTGAACGATGACATGATGGGTGGAACAACTGTACTATTAGCGGGAGACTTTCGCCAGACTCTGTCCATAGTGCCGGGAAGAACTCGGGCTGACGAAGTTAATGCATGTATTAAGCATTAAATCTTTGGCCCTTAATACAAAAACTCTACCTTAAGAAAAACATGCGGGTGCATTTAAAGGGAGATTTTTTCGCTGACAATTCTCCAAACTACTCCTGCAAATAGGAAACGGAGAATATCCGGAAACTGATGGCAAAATTCAAATTCAACCAAATCTTGCCTCAGTGTGTCGACCGTTGACGAGCTAATAGAACGAATATACATATCCGGATATCCAAAACCTACACCATGAAACAACAGAGTGGTTGAGCGAACGTGCGATTCTTACATCTAAGAACGATCAGGCATCAACCATTAATGACAAGTTGCTGAGGTCATTTGAAGAAACATAATATCTGTACAAATCGGTGGACACAGTATTGCACATAGATAACGCTATACACTATCCTGTGGAGTTCATAAATACACTTAACCCACCTGGTTTACCGTCTCACAAACTTAACTGAAAATAGCAGGATTTGATCTTAGGCAAGACTGCTTTTCACATGCCAGCAACTGATGGCAAAAACTATAATTTAGTGTATAAAGAGATACATTAATTAAAACTAAAGAGCAAGAAAATTAAACAAAACATTTCTAATATTTTACAATAAAAAATTATAAAAATATAAACACATAAAAAACATAAATAAAAACATTCCAAATACAATGTAGTATTATAAAATAACATTTTATTTCCCGAGCAATGCCGGGTAGTTAAGCTAGTATTCTATATAAAATAATGATTTACAAACCATGTTTGATATATTAGATTAGATCCAGTTGTATTACTTGTTGTTGTTGTTATTGTTGCTGCTGTTGCTGGTTTTTTTGCAACTTTCCTCGATTTCAACATCGAGTTCAACTTCAGCTGAGAAGGAAGTGGAACTCGATTTTTATTTGACAAAATATTTAACAACCCATCTAAATTAATGATAAACCAACCAATAAAAGTAAATGAAAAGAAATGTTGTAAAAGTTGCCAGTAGCAACAACAACAACAATTATAATAATAATAGCAACAACAAGTTTTTTGCTTAATTGCGAAACGGTATACGGGAGAAAAAATCAAATTTAATCGGAAAAACTTGCTTGCTTCGATCGAATGGACGATCGATCGATTCGAACAGGAAGAGGATTCGTTCAAAGATTGGATACGCTGTGTGTATAAATCTAGTTTACGAGATCTCTTTGAGATCACAAGAAGAGAAGAAAAAATGCAATCGATGCTAGGAATGTTTGGATACAATTACAACAACAAAAATCAGAACAAGAATCGCAACAATAACAGCAACAATAAGCGAGAAACGAATGCTATTGTTGCTAAATCATGAATTCATTTATTGTTTTAATTATGGTTGATGATGTCTTTGTTTGTTCTGTGTTAATTTTATCACCGAAGCGACGATTTTTTATCTAATCATCAAAGAGATTTTTCCATTTTATAGAAATAAAAAGGCTACTTTAGTGTTATTGTTATTGTTTTTGCTGCTTTTTCTGCTTCTAACTTTTATTATTGTTATATTATAGAAGTGATGCGATATAATCTGTATCTTTATAACTTTACACATTGTTTGTATCTTGTGTTTGGTATGGAGAAAAAACCATCGATCGCTGACCGGGCAGCGAACGCATCACATCACATCACATCGACTCCCAATGATCGGTCTTCGATCGGGATGGATCAAGAGTGAGTCGGTGATTGAAAATAGCTTTGCGGTAGTTTTTTTTTGTTTTGCAGTTTTTCCATCTGGTTTTCATATTCTTGCTCTGCTTATTATATTTTTTATATTCTTGCTCTATTGTTCTAGATTCTCTACAATCTCAACTATAATAATAACAACAACAATGTAGATACCGATCGATGCTGATCTTGCTTCTGCATTTATTTACATTTTAATTTGCTGCAAAATTATGAAATACTTTTTTTATCCGTCTATTTTATTTGTGTACTTTATCATAGATTTTCCTGGTTTTTTTTTATTGTTCTACTTTGATCGTTTACTCTTCATTTTTTATATGTACTCGTATATATTCAGATGCATGTGGATATATGGATGGATCTTATGTTTATTATTATTGTGCTTCTTCATTTCATTTCCTTCTCTTAGGAAGTGAGATCTTTTTTTTGAGAAAGTGTTTCAATGATCAGAAAAGAAGTGAATAAAAAAGGAAACAATATACACTATATACAAATATATTGGTACATCCATTTATATTTCAGTGAAAAATTTCATTTCAATTTATTATTGATCAGTAAAGATCTTTAAAAATAACTCAAAGATGAAACAACACACAACAGTTTTTTCAAAAGCTTTGGAACTTTTCTCTTTAAAAAACATTACGGAATAATTTTCAGAATTATCTGAGTTTTACTCCGGATATACTAAAATCCCGAAAATATACTAGATTTCAAAATTATTAATAGATTTTATAAATATTTATGTATAAACACAGTCCATGGTTTCATATACAGATTTAAATAACTATTCTAACGATTTGAATCCCGTTTAATGCCATCTACTTTAAGTATCCGTTGAGATCATTGATGATTGTCATGATCACTCACGATGATTCATGATGATCGCTAAAACTAAAAAGATCCAGAACAAAATTGAAGATAAATTTATACTTTCATCTTGTATTCCAATCAACAACTCCACCAGCAACAACATGATCTACATTAAGCATAACATATTCGAAAAACGATCGTGTGCAAGGACGCGGATTCGTCGGATCGGCACCAGATTTCGAACAAAAATTAGACAGACATTATGACCGATTCCGATATCGTATATATGTATGTATATAGGAGGAATGAAATGCAATTGAACCGGGTACCATCGCGATAACTTTTCGCAGATACACTCTAAACGCATCGCAATAAATAAAAATCGAGCTTCGATCATGCGAAAGATGAACCTGGTTGTTCAGTAGGTAGGTGAAAACCACGATCGGCGGCTGATCAGTCGCTTGCATCATGTCCAGATCACCAGAACACAAGAACAACCCATCACCGGTGGAATAAAATCACGGCTTTTGTATAAGAGTACCTCCTGCGTGCAGCACTTTGTGTGGTACTGGCTGCAACAACGCGATCATCCGATCTCGGCGACAGACGACAGTTGGTGGGATCGATCGTTCGGTTGGTCGGTCGCTCGATCGTTCGATCGTTCGATCGTTCGATCGTTTCTTTGGTGGAGTAACTCGTTTTATTGAATCGGAAAACTGCGCTCAACCATTCAGATAATTGAATTTGAACTGAACTCCGTTGGTTGTTTTTTTGTGGCCGTTCTTGTTGTGGCATTGTTGTTGTTGTGGAAGTTGTTGTTGTGACCATTGTTGTTGTAATTGTGTGATCATCGTCGGGCAACTCGAACATGTTTGTGATTTTTGTGTAACGGTTTGTGTATTTTTTGTTACTGTTCTTGCGTGTTCCGATGTCCATGAAATCTTTATTATTATTTATTTAAAGTTCAGCTTCATATGCAATTGATCTAGTTTTAGAACCACCATCGAATAGGTTGTTCTTTGTCTATAGAAGTGCTACTGTTGTTGTTGTTGTTGTTCCTAAGACCACTCTTGCATATCAATGAAGCGACCAGATGACGCTGGTTGGTCGACGGCAGCATTTCGAAACAGCAGCTAAAAATCGGAAACTCGCAGAGATTCTCGAAGCTGATTGAATCTAACAACATGTTGCATCATTCGTGGGCATATCAACAGTAAAATTGACAGCGCAGATGGATGGATGGATGGACGATTGGACGATTGGACGGATGGACGGATGAACGATTGGACGCGTGGACGGATGGACGGAATGCATGATGAAGTGCTACAAGAGTACGAAGTATGGAATCTTTTTGATTAGATTTATTTGAGGTCAACTGAAGACAGCTGTTTTTCATCTATAATAAGTAGCAACTGCTTCTTGAGAAAAGGAACTCGAAGCTCAGATAATGGAGACCCCCTCCTCTCCCGGCTCACCGGTGATCATGGGAAAGATGGATACTTATTTACATATGGATCAATAAGTTCAGAAAAAACTTTAGCGGTATCTAAGCCACGGTTGTTTATTCTGAAATACTTTGGAAATACTTCTGGGAAAATTCTTTCACATTATTTTAAGGTTATCTAAAGTAAAGTATTCAAACCCTCTACGGAGAAAAATGCGAAGTCACTGCTCAAGAATTCATGTTGAGGCGTTCTTTTCTTGAAAGCAACTCGTAATGTTTTCATTTTATTTGCCGATCGAGGCGTATAAAAATTTTCCAATTAAGTGAACTTTGGGGCATATAATTTGCTTGACAACGATTACAAGATCTTAGAGACAATACCAACAACAACAACAACAACAACAACAATGGACAAGACAAACAACAAACAACATCTACAATGTTAGCAGCAACATATTTGAAATTCCCGTTCCAAGCAACAGCAGCCACACCAGACGGTTATCTAAGCACTTAAGCAGATCAGAGTAAAACACGGAGGAAAACAGAGCAGATCGCAGGGGTGTGGAGCATGAAGAAGAAGAGGAAGAAAATGGGAGCCAACTCGGTGGATGGACGGGAACCACCTCGATTCAAAAGAGTAAAAATTGCAAGCTTGGAACGTGCGTGCCGGTCGGCCGCCTGCTGCGTGTGTTGCGCGCGACAAACTCGCTTGAGTAACAGCGACAGCGGCAGTGGCAGCAACAGCAACGGCGACAACAACGGCGACAGCAGCAGCAACAGCGACAGCGGCAGTGGCAGCGGCATTCCTTGTTAATTTTGCAGGGTGCGATTGACAGCATTGACAACAGCATTGTTGCGAAGCGACACAACGACGGACTCTATGATTCTTGCATATAAAAGAATGGAGAACAACATGGAGAATATCAGCAGCGATGTCGCTTTAATCAACGGCATCTGTCGTCTGTCTGTCAGCCCAGAAACTGTCGCTGCAACTTTGATGTGCAGCGCTTGACGATGTCGGCATACACCGACCAGCAGGGTGTACAGCGCTACAGTGGTACAGCGCTAGTTACGCATTTTAAACTCTCAATTAAAGAAAGAAAATAAATGAAGAAATGGCGAAAATAAATGGAATTCAACTCGCGACTCGCGATTCTTGAATTGTGTCGCATTGCAACGAAATAACAGTAGAGACCAGTTCAGATCAGTTCAGCCGTGGAGCCATGAGACCAGGTAACTTGAGCTCTCCATGTCGTTGTTGTTGTTGTTGTTGTTTCTGTTACCTGGTTATCCTATTTATGCTCAAGACGTTAATCGCCTTAGCTTAGTTTATAAAATGAAATTATTTCTGCTGCAGGATACCGCTAGTGGAACTGTTTTTTGTTGTTGTTGCTTCTCTTAAAAATGCTTAATTTAAATTGTTGCTGGTTTTTTCAAATTTTCCTGAATGAATTTTCTGCAACCCTGTTTTTCTAGCTTCTTCTACTTATAGATCTATATACATACATAGAAATTATAATTATATTCGTAAATGTTTTTACTATATAAATATAATTACCATAAATGTATATTTATATCTTAAGATGGTTTATTTTAATTAAGCTAATCCTGTGATATCTGTTTATACAATTACGAGATATTAATTGAAACAACGGTTTTAATGCTATTCTATACTAATTTATTCTTTGCTTCATTTTCGAAAACTAGTTGAAAACTATTAAGCAATCATGCTTTAAGCCTTGTTAATAGCACGCTACTAAACGCATTCAATGCAGACTTCTGTCGCTCCACGCAATCTGGATCATTATGCAAACAGAGCATCATAAACATGTTTGAGTCTGCGGATCGTTTAACGGCTCCTTGAGGTGCTTTTTTTTAAAGTGCACTTTTACGACATATTAAATGCGCCACCGGGAGTGCCAATAAAAACAACAACAACAACCACGGTGACTTGGACGCATGCTGTGGTCAGTTCTGTGCTGATCACTTGCACCATCATCGTTCTTGCGGTCTTTTATTCTCCTTTTTATACACATTTTATTCATGCATTTGTTTGGTGTGTAAACCGCCCGAAAGGTATTTCTTTAAGTTATTAGAGCGCACTTTATGTGATGCAGCTGGGTGTGTGTGTATGTGTGTATGTTTGTTTGTAAGTGTGTGTGTGTGTAAGTGTGACTCTTTGCATCATTATCAAAGATCAACAAAGATTTTTCTTTCCTTTCTTCGCCTTTACGATCGTCAAAAGTGTTCATAGTCAAAGAGTTAAATCGATGACCGTTTAATATCGATATAAAGATATTATGTTGTACGGTTCTTTGTAGTTGTTATTGCAGAGGTTGTTGTAGTAGCAGTTGTTGTTGCAGTTATTGTTGCAGTAGCAGTTGTTGTTGCTGTATTAATTGACAGCTGCCGTTGTTCGGCGTGCAGTCGCAAGTTAAAAGGTGTGACATGACGTCGCTTATAACGGAATCAATTTGCTCCGAAGCGGTGTTTAATAATCGAACGTTCGATCGATTAAGCGTGTGCTCGATAAAAGCTAATTGAATTAAGTGTTGTCGATATTGTTGTTGTTCCTCATTGTTCACTCACTACAGCACTACAGTGAATAATTTTATGCCTGTAATTAAAAAAATTCCTTTAAAATAGCTTAAAATATTGCTTCATGAGAAGAAGAAGAATATATAAAAAATAAACATATTCTTAGAACTTTAAATAGAATATTGTACCATTGCTTTTTATGATCGAATGCGGTATTCACGTGAATACTGGCTTCTTGTGGCCCAAGGATTCCGCTCGTACTTCTACGTGGATGAGTTCTAACGGTGCTTCTTCTTCATTGCTATCAATACTGATCTAAAGAGTGTTTGTTCGAAAGAACTCTACGGTTGATGCTGGAGAATGAAAGCCAGATTAATCGGTGACGGTGCGAAGTAACGCTAAATACGAGTACGAAGAACTCAACAACTGTAAAATAAAGCAACTAATGATTATCAGAAAACACTACAAATAGAGCCTCCTCCTCCCCTGACCCCTCCAGTGCTCAGGCTCCCTCCTTGAATTTACCCAAGTAAACGTTTGAAACTCGAACGGCCGAAAATGTGGAGCGCGAAAAACCAGCGGCTTCTGGGCACGCATGATGACGAACATTAAATTGCGCTGGAAACGCGGTGACTCTTTGAACCAATTTTGAACATCGAAGGCGGCATCCGCTACTTCAAGTGACTGTGGAATACATTCAATTGGATTAAAATAGAGCACTCAGCAGATTGGATACTCGTAGATGGGAACCCACATCGAAGTAGACCATGTTGCCCCAGCAGCACCAGTAGAAGAGTTGCATGAAAGCCAGCAACATGTAGAGTTGGAACTTGAAGGCCACCAGCGGCTGGTCCATGGTCATGAGGAGCTCGAAGGCGGTGAGGCAGATGATGAACGTGCTGCAGGCCATCTGCATCAAGTAGTTGATGGCGAAGGCGTCGTTAACCTCATCGATGAGTCTGCAAGAGCAGGAAAATGAGCGGAAGTGAATAAGCTACAAAGCGACCTTAAAAGCTCAGCACACCCACTCGATGAGTCCTTGATGATCCTTCACGATCTCGCGCAGATCACCCCACATTCCGCCACAGACGCCGTTCTGGCCCAGGTTCCGTATACGCACGCACAGGATACGCAAATTGAGCGTCGTCTGGGCCATGATGTGGACCGCAATACCATCCATGGTCACAATCGAGAACAGGTTGAAGGTCACGCAGACCACCTGAAAGACGTAGATCAGTGTGAAGGCGATCGGCTGCCGCTCCGGATCGTGGAGCGCGAACGGAAACAGAACACGATAAGGCAAGTCCTGGTCCGCGAACAGCGGCTGCGAGACCATCGCAAATGCCAGGAAACACACGAGTACCAAGTATATGATGAATATGAAGACTTCGACCAAGAAGAACAGGCGCTGCAACCGACGTACTCGACGATTGTCCACCTTCAGTTGCGCGAATCGCACGTGCAGCCGATTGAGCTTGAAGATGGTGCGTGTGATCTCCTTGTAGCGCCAACGGAATATCAGCATCTTCGCATTAACCAGTACGGACTGAAACGAAAGAGAATAATTTGTGTGTAGTTACCCCCCCTCTTCCCCCCCCCCCCCCTATCTTCTGTCTTTACCCCCAGCAGCAGGACCAGATCGTCACCGAACTCGATGAAATTCGCGTTCCTGGGAAGATGGGCCGCTATGGTGCCCATGAAGATCATTTCCATCACCATGAGCAACGTAAACGACATCCACGAGAGGCGGCCGTCCTCGTCGTGTTGCGGGGGCCACAAACCAAGGAACCTGCAGCAGTGTGAAGCTCCTCAGATTAGGCAAACTGTTAAAAGCACCACAAAACTGACCGCAAACAGCTGCTGTTCAAGTATAGCGAGACGTATGGCGGGTTCTCCTCTTGTTGTAGCACCCTCAAAAAGCAGCGAAATACGATCGGAACCTTCTCAAGGATAACCTTTTCCATTTCTTTGTGGTCGTTCAATAGTGTGACTTCGGTTTTCGCCATCTTCGCCAGTCGTCAAAAGAAAGCGAGCAGATTTCGAACAGGATCTACTGAGTTGTGGCCTCGATGCTCCTTAAGTTCGGCCATTTATACGAGATACCGACGGACTGACTTGCTTCCTTCCATGAGAATATTAAATCGAGGATTCGCTTAAATACCGTTAATTAATAAAGGAAACACCTGTAAAAGCTTCTGTGGAGCAAAACAAATCATTTGCAGACTGCGAACGAGGCGTGGAAAATGTCTAAATTAAAGGGGGTGGAGTAGCAAGGAGGGCAAGTTCCAGTGGTTCCCAAATTATTTATTATTTATTTTGATTTATTTCTTAAAGACTTTCCAGAAATGAAATTAAATCGGGTCCTCATTAAATTCTAATCAGAATCTTTTGGGTTATCAGAAACTAATGATGACGCCCCGATGAGCGATGAGGATTTCAGTCGGATTTCCGTTTGACTGCAGTCCGGCTCTGTTCCTGCTGCTCGTCGATGGCCTCATATAAGCACACACACAATATAATCACGTACCGCCTTCTCAATGACCCAGAGCAATAACAATTCAATAATAACAACAACAACAACAGCACCCCGATATAACCCGATATACATCTATAGTATGTACGAATGCTAACCAGTGATTAATTTGAATCGAAAATCATTAAACATGGCAAAAAGAGAAAAAAACTGAAAGGTATTCTTTTCAGTCGTCTGCGATTGCATAGCAAATCAAATACTGAAACTAGAATAAAAAGAAGAACAAAAAAAGAGCCTGGAAAATCACACAAATTATTAGTTCCAGCGACGGTGGCGGCGGCGTCTTCGTGGGCAGCGTTGGCGTCGGTAATGATGTAATTTCCGCCTCAAATAACTGGTTGTTATTCAGTTCATAGTTTAAAGTGGTAACCAGAGGCTCTGCGGATAAGTAAACGATTCCATTTGCAAGAATATTGTAAAGGATAGAAGCAGACAACTAAAATATGTTTTAAAAATTGATTTGATTCACTTGACTTTTATTCATTTAGTTTTATAATAATAACACGTTTGCAGTTGTTCGTGGAAAACATTAGAAAAGGAGGAGAGGATGAGAGTTGAGAAGGAGGACAACGGGGACCTAAGCGATGGGCGGGTCCCTCAGGATATGATCCATTTTTTGCGGAACCAACCCTGCAGATGGAAGAAGTGCGCAAAGAGAAGTACGTAAAAACGTAACTGAATCTTTTTTAATTAATAATAATTAATGAAACTATTCTTATTATATTCCATATATTCAACATATTGTATAATTCCAGTGTTTAAAAATAAGAAAATCAGAAAATAATCCTTAGTTTTCTTTTCTTCTTTATTTACATGTTTTTTTCTCTACTAAACTTTGTATTGCTGGTATTACGTAACGGCTTCTGCTGGTTTTCACGCTGCTCCTGTCATCTGCTCGAGACTACGACATGCAACATTTCTTAAGGCTAACTAATGAATTTCTTTGGATAAAAGTTTAGAACTCGTTTTCACGAACAGGTTCAAATAAATCTGTTTTTCTTCTTCTTCGTTGGCTTCTTTTCATTATTGATTTAATTTTCTATATTTATTCAATGGATTTACAAAAGCTTTTAATTTGTATGCGATTCCTGCGTCACGCATGCAACTGAACAAGTTTACAGAAATCTGAGATGACATGCGATGTGTTTATTTTGTGACAGTAGATAAGATTTGTTCAAGATTAAGATAAAAAATACAAATCAAATTCCGATAATTAAGGAGATGGTATGAAGAGAGTTTGAGAGTAAATTTGACAGCAAATTCGACACAACATTTGTTAGAATATCCACAGTATTATTGGGAGCGCTTTCTTTCCAATTTTTTCGGATCGAATTATCCTGAAACAACAACCGTTATTCAGCTTACGGTTCCTCTGAGAATTTGACAAGTTTCAACATTTCACCGTCTCCAAGACGCAGTTCAAACCACTCTGCAGTTGATTGTTCCCAAAGGCCACACTATCATCGAAATTCATCAGCGGACTCCCGGGGCTTCGATGGAACACTTTTCAAAAGTGTCCTTTTGACATTTGAACCAAAAGCTTTGCTCTCACCAACCGCGGCGCACTTCAGCTGACAGCAAGCGTAACGCATCGCATCAATCAGTCGCATGTGCAACATGCGCATGACGAGCGAGTGAACGGTCTCAAATCGTCGCAGCAGGAATTCAAACCACGGTTGGAGCAACGGGAACAATCAACATCCAGTTTGACTGGCAGCTCGAGAGAGAAAGAGAGAGAGAGAGAGCAGCTGCGGGCCATCAGCAACGGTTCCCATTTAATCAAAAACGCTGCTCTGGCGACATCTGGCCAGAGGCAGAGGAACACCTGAAATGGATCACTTGAACCAGTGCAACGCGTGGATATCGCGCGAGCTGCATTTCGGCTGACTTCTGAAGAGATGTATTATTATTGGTGATGTTGTTGTTGTTGTTGTGGTGAGGTTTGATACGGTCTTCCAAGTGGTGGTTAAGCTTTTGTAGAATCTGGTTAACCGAGTGCGTCATTAATTTGATTCTGCTAAAACAACGGCAACAAAAGCAACGGGAACAGAAGCAAGCTTGGCCAATGGTTAAGCTTAACAACAGGTTCATGTACAGCAATGATCGCCCCCCTGCCCCCGTCCTAACCCACCTGACAAGCTGCCTGCTCGGTAGTCGTTCGATTTGCCTGCGAGTATCCACAACGCAACGTGGTCACAACGGAAAGCTTGTCAAACTGGAATGTGTTAACGCTTCGCTGCTGTTGTTGTTGCTGTTGTTGTTTCTGCTGTTTCTTGCTTTCCCGACTCCTCTTGATCTTGATCATGATGATCGCAAGCGAGTCCTCGACAGCTGCCAGTGTTTTAGAATTTCCCCATTTAGTGTGTTTTTAGTGTGTGTGTTTTTTTAATGGTATTGCTTTGATGTGGTCTTTTTTCTTGTTTCATGCGCAATTTGTGAAAAATTTATGTTTTTTCTCGCATCATCAACGCCATCTGGCGGAGTGCAACAGTTAGAATGGACGCATGGACCAACCGAGCATGCCACGGAATCATTAGAATCGTCAGCCTGGAGTTCATAAAGTGAACTCGTACCGTTGCAGCGGAGGTCGGGCAGGATTCAAAGCGTCGAGCGTGTAACTAAACATATTAACGCCGCTTCAGCAGCGAGCGTCAGCTTATGGAGGCAAGCTTGATGCTCGGTGCGGATATGAAACGTCTCTAGAAAGAGAAAAAAGAGAAAGAGATAGAGACAGAGATTAAAAAAAGAGATGCTTTTAAGTTTGTTAGTCTTACTAACAGAAACAATCTTAAGGTTTTTTCTTCATGGCCAATATAATTCGTATATAGTTTTTTTTTTGCAGAGAAACAAACTATCGATGAATTGATTAATTAGTTTATAATTTAAAGCACACATATAAATCTGCATTCGATGATATCAGAAACGAGTTCGACACGCGTCATCATCAATAAACTAACGAGTCCAGCTAACGGCCAATCGTTTCTATCTTTCGGAACACCTCCCCGCGCAGATCAACACAACTACCGGCAGATATCCTGCCTGCGCTGCTACATAAACTACGAAACCCACATCGTTTTGCTTCTTCTTCATCTCGGCTAAATTGCGTTCGGAGACGATGCTGGTTGCTCGTGGAACACATTCGTTAAACGGTTCGCTGATGAACGTTATGATGCCGCCGAAGAACAAAAAGAAACTAAAGCGGTTCTAAATATTTGCGATTCTATCGGTTGTGGCTGTGGCGAGTACCTGATGGAGCACTCATGCGATGGTTGTTATTTTGGCCAGCAGAATGGACTAGTTTCCATGCTTATTTAAATAACAACTCCTCTGCCGCACCTCCTCCTCCTCTGTTGGATCGTGCACCACTCCTCCTTTTATCCTCCTCTCCTCCTCGGTCTCCTCTTCGTCCTCCTCCTTCTCTTCCCTTCTGGCCAGAAGCGATCGAGACATAGATTTCTTCTTTAGATACGCACTCAGAGAGCGCTTTTATAGCGGTTGTAATCATTGCGCAATCTAAGATTTCACGCGTTGACAGCGTAGGCTGTGGTTAAAAATGATTTATTTAATATACAGTTTATACTTTTATAGAACCCGATTCTATGCTAAAAGAACGTGAATCGCATAGAAAACGGTTTATGGTTTTTATGATTCATAAAACCGTGTTTAGATCTGGATAAACATGAGCAAAAAATTTATGCATTCAACGATTAATTTTTTCAATTTATCTGTTTGCATTTTGTAATAAATTTGTTGTCTTTTTATATCGTGAATATTTTGCCTCGTTGAAATTTATAAAATATACAATATAGTATAATTTCGAATATACATATATTGTATTGTATATTCGATTATATTGTGTGTGTATAATATATTTATAAGGTGGGCCATCACTTGGTTTCTTTTTGAATTATTTAAAAGTTTAAAATTTAAATTGTTATTTTTTTAAGTTTTAATTAATTACATTTTAATTAACGGGAGGGGTAAAAACTTGCGGTCATAAATTTGTTTTTTTATCCCAAGAGTTTCCTATAAATTTAAGAGAAAATGCGATTTATTTGCTTTAATGAATATAAATTTATTCACCATTCAACATAGGTCTGTAAATTAACCACAGTGTGGTGTATAACTAAAAAAGAAAACTGTTCTACTACTAAGTGCCGATAACTGTGTTTCTTCAATAGATGTGATAATATCGTTGACAGTAACCATTCTTGGTTCAGCAAAAGATGGAGATTTTACGATATTTACCAAAGGTTGTTGTCTGTGTGCTAAAACCCCTCTTCTGAGTCTGGTTGCAAACCCGAATCCGAATCAATTCGGAGTTCATACATAAACAAATAATCCATCTTAATAATCGTCCATCTAACGTCAAATAATAGTAAATAATTTTGAAGGTTTGTGAAGCTGATTCAAAAAGTTGCATGCGAGATATATACTTAGCCAAAATTTATTATTAGCAAATTAAAATAACATTTAAATTTTTGATAACCCCAGAGATTTTTTAGATTTCCGTTCTTCCAAATTAATTTGTATTCGAGTTTGTAACCATACTTAGATGCATTTTTGCCAACACACAAACAACAAAACAAATGAAATGTGCAAAATTTATCGTACCAAAAAAAATTGTATGAGTTTTAAAAGCTATTTTGGTAGATTTCAACCATTTGAGGATTGGTTCGGTTTGGTTTGAAACTAAACTGTGACATTTTTTGCGAAAAATCTACTTTTTCCGCAAATTTCCGAAACTGTAAAAAAACGTACTCCCAAAAGAGCCGAAAAGAGCCGTACTGGCTTATCGACCTATCGATAAAAGCGGTCCACAATCAAAAATACAAATTCAAATATTGTTTTTATAATAACTGTACACAATATATTTAATTTTTTAATTGTTTATGACATTTTCATCTTTTCTAAAGCGTTTTATATACAAATCACGATGTTTTATTATATCTTTCTGTTAATAATTTACTTTACAGAATCGAAATATTTTAAAATGTCGGTAATTAAATCAAGATTGAATTTCTGTTCAATTATCGGCATTTTTTTGTTCTTTTGCTGAATTTTTTTGCTAAATATTGAATATTTTTTTTTAGTATTGTTTAGAATTTTAAGTATTGTTTTAAAGCTGATTTAAGCCGATAAACCGCATTATTATCAATCAATTGAAACAACAGCGCTTATAATTCAACCAGAGCATATAACATTTATTTAAACATTTGATATACAGTTTGTTGCATTCATAAATCTTAAACAAATTATTTTTTTTTTATATAAAATAAGAAATACATTTTTTTCCACATAAATTAAATATACAAATATACAAAATATATACAAATATACTTAAAATGAATTAAATTGAAATGAATACTAAAGTTATTCTTTATGATTTAATGAGTACGAACAAATGTATTACATTTTTTATCAATATTATATTTTTTATAAAGAATCAATTTAATTACGATACGTGTTAATGATGTACAAAAGAGTAATTGACACATTTTGAAATGCTAAAAGCAATTTAAGTCTAAATAAATTACAAATAAATTCAATTGAATTTGTACATCTTAATTTATATACCTGTATAAATGTATTAATATAACACTTTTTTAAATTTTGTGATTTATACATCTTATAATTCACGTAAGGTTAACAACCAACTAAGCTTAAAACACGAACGAAATAACATCGATGACGATCTCATCAAATAACAGGTTTTCCCCTGTAACGCTTTTTGAGGGATTTAAACGATCCATTCAGATCCATTTACGCCTAAAAATAAATGCTTTCCTGTTGCTGATTCTAAACTAATTGCAGCAGTTTAATTGAGTTAATATTTCATATTTAAATACTTCTTGTGCTGGATATTTTCTTCATATTATATATTCTGCTGTGAACCTTCACCGTAATAAATAAGTACATATATCTAAGTATACACATAATAGCTAAATCACATTCAATTTTTACCGAACTCCCCACAAACCCCCACAAAACCCCCATTAAACTCGCCTCAAATCCTTAAAATTTCAAACAAATCCATACAAAGTACACTGGCAACAGGAACAATCTAATGGTTCCCCCATCCTTCCCCCTTTCCCATTCCTTCTTCTTTACTCGCCTACTTTTTATTTGAACGAACAGCTCCCGGACACTTGACCACTTCGGCGATCTCTTTGACCATAACACGGACGGCCGTATGCGGTGCTTCCGGTGCAAACACCACCTGACCGTCGACCTTGTAATCGCTGTAGTTCACGCAGCAGAGCTCTTGGAATCCGACTTTGATCAGCAGCTGGGCCGAAATGTGACTGGAACACAGCACCTGCATCACCGGAATCTGATGATGGCGCATGTAGTCCAGCGATTTGGCCGTCAGCTGGCCGGCAATGCCCATTCCGCGGTAATTCGAATTGACCGAAAGTATCTTGCCATCCAGGATCACATCCGTCTCGGGATACACTTCGAGGATGTTGCAAATGCCCTCGACGTGATCCATGAGCTTGAATATTTTGCGAAATTTCGGATTCTCGATCACTTTCTTTTCGGAGGCGGGCGGATTCTGAGATGAGTCTGAGCAGGTCTGAAAAATATTGTGGAAAAGGAAGAGGAAAAAAAATGGTTAAAAGAGAGTGAGCCATACTTTATGACTCTAAAACTTACCGGTCTCCTTATCAACCCATTCAGGAAGACTCCAATAAGTTCGCCGTTATTATGTACAGCTTTCAACGAACATTCTTCCTTAATGCACTTCAGCGAGTAATCTTCGAGTTCCTTGCAATCGCCCAGGTTCAGGAATTTATTCAAAGGTTCGTCCTGAAAGAACAAAGAACAAGAAAAGCGTCTTCAATAGATGTATGTATACAGCTTTCGGTATCGCTTTCAATGCTGATATATTCATCATAATCTTCAGAAATATATTCATCATAATCTTCTGAAATATATTCATCATGATCTTCATAATAATATTCATCAATACACTTTCGTATATCTTGAAACGTATATCATGAAAATTATCACCTTTCACGAAGCACCTCATTAAATGTTGAGTTTTTAAATTACTTATATCATGAGAACAATCAATCAATATTCGTTCCATTCATTATTAGAACCGTTATACAGGTGACTGTTGCATAATGAAAAAAACCAGATAATTTTTTTTTATTAAACTTAATTAAATTGTTTAAATTTGCAAACCTTGTTCGGGTCTCTTCCCCCTCTTTCTCCCTTCTTAACCCATGCAAATGCAAATTGAACACCTGCTTTGATTTTCAATTAATTTGCTTTGACTACTGTTTATAATTAAACTCTTAATTAATTATTGATGAAAGCCAACAACAATTCAAAACAAACAACAAATGCAAATATTCATATTTTGAGTTGTAATACAAATCAGAAATGAAATCATTAAGAATGAGAAATTTATTCTGTTTAGAAAGGAAAAGTATAGAATACAACACAAGAAAAAAAACAAAAGAGAAAAATTAAAAATCACAATCGTATTGAGAAAAAAATAATCAAAACGTGTAAAAATTACGAACAATTTTGAGATTCTTTTGTTTTTTTTTTTTTGTCTAGCGGAGTAACTCAAGGAACTATATTCAAATTCCTCCCAGAAAACAAAAGAAAGAAAGAATAAAAGCAGAGAAAAAACACATTCGATCACGTTCAAGTTATTAATTAATTACTAGTACATTTATTAATGCAAAACTCGATCGCTGAACATGGTGTAAAGATATCCATTATAACGCCCACAACAGCAAAAGTTTTTAATACTAAAATAAGTCATAAAATTAGCTTTGAGCTCAGAGTTCCGCCACCGTATTCTGTATTGCTACAAGCGACGGGCGACGGGCGACAGACGACGGGCGACAAGCGTCCAGCGACGGTTTTCAGCAGCTGCTGGCTTTTCAAATGGTTGGAAGATTTCTTAGACGATATGCGAAAAAGTTTGCACAAAATCCATCGCAATCTCGAAATAAAATTTATCGTGTAAAACGTCGTTGTGTTTGCTGCCGGATCGATTCGTCACGCCCCCGATTTGAGTGGGTGTGTCGCGGAATAAATCAACTCACGTTTCAACGTGTTAATAAACGACTGTGATTTTGTACGGTTTACTGTTGGCCGAGTTCATGGTTTAAAATAATTACAATTTATATCTTTACTTAATCTTTATTATGAGTTTTTATTAGCATAAACAAGTAGTTTATTAATTGAAGAAATACAAAATATTTATAGAATCATCAGCAGTTTGGAGAGTTCAGAATTCAGGATCAGGGGAGTTGAAAGAGAGTTGAATAAAAATACTCCCCGAAATAGGAAAATGTACTAAATTTACTAAATAATCTACAAGAAAATCATCTCAGAGTGATTAAGATGACCAGAAAGAGTGCCATCTTCGACTTGGCCGAAGCTGAAATACCTACTCTACACTCTCGTGTCTCTCGTGAAGCAAAACAAAGTGAAGAATAATAAATAGAAACCGAAGATAATAAAGAAAGGAGAATAAATAAAGAAAGAAGCTGAAGTATGATGAATAACTGAATACTGTCGAAGTTCTCTTCACTCAAACATAAACCAGAGATTATTTTAATCATAAATCATATCTTTTTTATCTTTAAAAAAATCCTCCTCCTTAAAACACAAAAAAAAAAACAACAAATACACTATTCCGAAAATATGTATAAGATTTTGTATTTGTATTTGTTTTTAATGTTTTTTTTTTGCAAAACCAGTTTGTAACTAGTCCCAGTTTAAATGCATAAGAAAACAGCCACAAATAATCACTCATGCATTTTAAACATAAGCTCAACAAAGTAATTTTCAGGGAATGCGATTGAAAGCGAAACACGAAAAATGTAAAAACAAAGAATATACAAGATAAATAAGGCTCCAGCTGAAGACTCGGTTTTTAACTCTTAACTGATTCCCGGACAAACTAAAGACATGAAAATGCTATACGACATTTTTTCTGATCTCGATTAATTTACTTGCGATTAACTGAAATCGTATTTTCAAATCATGATTTCTTGCGATTTATTAATAAATTCGTGCAATTATTCTGCATCCACTTCGAAGTGTCTTTATTAAGCTTTTAAACTGGGCTGACTTTTAAATGCACCTACAAAATTCAAGGCTTACAATTTTCAAACTTTTATTGTCGTCATTTTGCATCATTTGTCTATAAAAACAATGAATAAATCAAACTTATCATTATTGTTATTATTGTGCCTTCAAAGTGTCATTTAATGCAGTGATTCAATGATAAACGATTGTTTTTATGCATTTCAAGTATAAACGTAAATCGTGATGTTTTGAGTTAATTTCCTGAACATGAACGTGATTTGAACTCAAGTCTTTTGTTTTTCTGTTTTAATTATTAAGTGAAAAATTTGTTTCGTTTATTTACCGTTTTTCTTACCTACTCATACATACATACATATACATATTAATTGTCATTTCTTGAATCGATTACTTATTGTATTGTACTTTTATTAAGCTAAAGTCAAGCTTTATTTGAATTCATTCAAAATGATTCATTTTCGTTGATTCAAACTAATTTAAAAATTCATAATTTTTGAAATTAATTCTTTATTAATTCCAGCAATTATTCCTTTCGCTTTGATTCAAATTGATTTCCTGACATTAATTCGAATATTCATTATAATGTCTTTGATTCAACGTGAATCATTGCACATTCAAATTCATTGGTTGTTTTCTATTTAAACTAATTTTTCATCTTTTCGTCATTGTTTAAAGGAATGATTCTTTAGTCATTAATTTGAAGTGTCTCAACATTTCATTCACTGTGATTCAATTGAATGCCCTGCCATTGATTCAATTATTGATTCGCTTGTCTTTGATTTAAAGTGATTCAATCTCATTGATTAAAATTGATTAAATGCCTTTTAAATTAGTTTTAAAATGATCGGTTGTTGTTGTTTTGAACTGAAACTGAATGAGAACTCATTGATTCAAACTAATTTAAGGATTGATTCATTGTTTCTGATTAAAAGGAACTCCCTTCCGATGATTCAAAGTGAATTACTTCGGTTGATTCGAGTGAATGGCTCTTCATTTACCAAAACTTTATGAAAATGAGTAAACTTACTTTAAAGAAAAACGTCTTCAACATCGTTAACACAGCCTCACTGTCTTCGGGTTTAATTAACTCGATTCTGTAGGGTAAATCTTTGTTCTTCTTCTTCTGTGCCTTGTCATTGACTACCTCCGCTGAAGTGGTGACTGTCGTGGTGATGGTCGGCCTGGTCGATGACACATTCAACACGTTGTCCATCTTCTGTGTCAATCTGGCGATCGGATATAAATCGGAGAGCTGAGAAAAACACGAGATAAGATGAAATATAATGTGGATTATTTAATAAAGACAACATGATAATATTTGAATATTGATTCTTTGTTGTTTTTTATGCATACGAGGAGGTTTTTTAAGATATTCATATGTAGCTATATTTAGTGAATAATAACAGAAGTATAATTCTTGATTAATTCTTTTTTGTTTTTATTATTTATTTGTGACTTTATTCTATGTTTATGAATTTTTGAACTCTGTCAAATTTGTTGATGACACAAAAGTAGCTGAGGTTTTTAAAAGTTTTTAAAACTAAATATTAACAAAGTAGATAGTTGAGAGAGAGGGGGAGGGGGTGGAAAACAGTGAGAGAAACAGAGTAAAAACGAGTGTAAAGCTTTTTCATACATCCTAAGGACGGTAATGGAATGGATTTGAAGATATTTCTTACGGAGAATTATTATAAAATATGTAATACAAAGGAAACACACTTAAAAGAGCATTCTAAGCATTCAGGTAATACAAATAAATAACAAAAAATTGATTTCTCTGTCATTTAACTCTATTAAATTGATTACCTCATTCATAAATAACTGAAAATATCGAAATTCTGCCAAATAAAGAATTCAATTGAATACTAATGGATTAATCCGAAGTACTGCACCGAATAATAAATCATGCATAAACGATTGATTACCAGACACGATCATCAGAACAACCGATAAGAAGTGGATTTTAACTGATGACCTACTCTCTTAATTCGTGACTTTTTGCTTGTAAAAGACGTGTATTTTTTTATTTATATAATCGTTAATTTAACTATTTGATTTAGTATAAATTTTGGTTAATTTTGTTTCATTTTTAATATTAAATTTACTTTAAATTTATTTTAGATTTTCTTAATAAAATTTAGATTTAATAATCGAAGTAATTTAAAACCTTATTCAACTAAATTTAAATGAAATTCATTCAATTCCTCATTTTATGCTAATGATTATGTTTCTTAACCCTTTGCTGCTCATTCAAACTTCTCGCAAGTTTCATAACCTATTTTTTAAGTTGGTACAATTTTTATCCTTGATACTGAGTGCGAAAAATATCGAAGGAAATCAATATTATTAGACTATAGAAAGTTATTGCTAAATTTTAGTATTTTTATTTGTGCTCTTAAGATTTAAGTGTATTTTTTTTAGGTGTAGGTAAAATGCTAGATTTTTATTAGATTAATATTGATTTATGATCTCTTTTGTGAATGCGGAAAACATCTATAAAAATAAAATTATTTTACGTAAGTAATCCCAAAATATAGGAAATATTGAGGAAAAGGAAAAAAATGGATTAAAGAAATAAAAAACACAAACGAAAAAAAGACTAAAGAAATTAAATTATAAGTTTAAAAAATACGAGAAAAGTTACAAGTTTCTTCAACAAGAATTTAGAAGGCTTTTTAAAATAATTTGGGTTGGTTTTTTGAATTAAATTGAATAAAATATAAAAATTGCTTTCCTTTCATATGAATTTTTTTTTAAAAATAAATTGAAATTGCATTTATATTAGGTTGATTCAAATAAATATTCGTATATGTTGGATAATAATATAAATCAAAGATAGAAGGATTGAGAATTAAGAGCTAAGAATCAAAAATTAAAAATTAGGAATAAAAACCCAAATAAATAAAAGTTCATTGGTTTTCATGCATGCATGACATACATTTAAATCCATAAAAGATCGATATCGCTCATTGAACAAAATTTATAATGGAATAAACTCTATAACTTTTTAATTTAAATATTTAAAACGTTCCTTCTTGAAAATTGTTTTAAAAATCGAAATAAAATTAAATTTCGTATACATAAATTTAGTGCATATTTTAACGGTTTTTACATTTTTTATAAGTTTTAAAGCAGTCATTTTTGATTAACATGTTTTTAAAACTCATAGTTTAGCTTTTATTATTTTTTCTATCATGCGGAGAGGTCAAGTTTTTCACCTCCACTCAATCTGATGGTCTTTAGAATTAAAATCTGAATTCTTTCTCTCTCTCTTTCCTCTCTCTCTCTCTCTTTCTTTCTTTCTTCTCGTTGATCTTGAATTAAGTTTTGTTATTTTATTTTTTATATATATTTAAAGAAAGAATAAATAATAATAATAATAAATTTATTTATTGTTTTCACAATATTAATCAAAAAACATCGCATTTCTATGCCATGATTTTTGTTTATAGTGTCTACCATATGGTAACGGATGGCGATCCATTTGATCCCCGATCCCCAGACGGATTCTGCTTACCGTATATCGTGACTCATGAATGATCGCATCATTCTTGGATGCAAACGAGCGGCTGGTCTTCCTCAGAGCCGCCTCTTCTTGTATTTTTTGGACCTCCATGATGAGGATTTTCCTTGTGTTTGTGTTCTAGTTTATTTTAGAAAGGGTCAAAGTTCAAGAGCGACCAAAATCAAGTCACTAACTTAAATAAACAACTCAACAGTCTAAAATATTGTTGAAAACTGGCCCAAAATTGTTCCTTAAAATCGTCTTTGTTTATCTTTCAATTTTTGTTTATTTGTTTTTATGTATTTTAATTGTTTTTTCGTTTTAAATTTTTCTCTTTTTTCCTTGATCACTTTTTAATTGATCACTGTTCTAATTGTTTTTGTTTACTTGATCACTTTTTTACTTAATATCTTTTTCTTTTATTTTTAATTTGTTTCTTTTCTTTCTTTTTTCTTAATCACTTTTCGTTTCTTTCCTTTTTACTTGATCACTGTTAATGTTTTATCTTTCTTTATGTTTTTGTGGTTTTTTGTATAGTTTTGTATTTTTATGTATATCTGTGGATTTTTTGGAGTTTATTAGTTGTTGTTCGCACTCTAAAAAATCCTTTTTTCCTCCTTGAAATTTATATGAAGTAATTAAATCAATTATCAAAATCGTTTAACATGAACTTCTGTCCAGGATAATCTTGTGGACAGTTTAGTATATGTTCAAAATAGAATTCGTCTTTGTTTTTTGTTCTAAAGTGGATTCGAAAAGCTTCCGCTTCGATTGGATTCCTTCGTCTGCTAGATTAGGCGCGATCACTCTGTTGTCTGAGCGAGAACAGAGAGTGTTTCAGGTTTATATACGGTTAGGACGATGCTAAAAATCTGTGCACAATATCTGTATGTATGTCTAGCTGTCTGTATGTATAACACATATGTCTATCTCTCTGTCTGTTTGTATATCTTTTCGTTTGTATTTTGATCGTTCACTTGTTTGTTTGTTTGCTTGACTCTACCGCGAGTATCGCTTGAGGCCGGGCCCGATCGTTGTTCTGACGATTTCAAAGACCGCACGAATAATTTTTATTGCTACCGATCACAAGTTTTATTGTTGTTGGAGGTGTTGTTCGAAGTGTTGAATGAGTAGATTAGAGTAGAGAATAATATAAGACTGCAAAAAAAGAAAACAACGACCACGGTGACGTCTAGAAATTCGACTGATCGTCCGAGGCGAGGTGGTGATTTCCCACAACTGCCGGTAGTTGTGCTCAACTTATCCTCGTCTGCTTGTCTGATCATTTCTTCTCCCTCTCTCTCGCTGAGTTACGTTTATACGCTTTCGTTTTTCTCTCTTTCACTCCTTCTCTCCCTCTTTCACTCTCTTTTGATTTGTTTCCGATCATTTCTTTAGTTGCACAGGCCGGTTAAACAGGCAGGCCTCCAACCGGCTTGGTCACCATCTCCGCCACCCCCAACCACCCACCGACCTTATTTTCTCTACACTACACTCTATAGTAAAATTTAGCTACTGTTTGTTTGCGTTGTGTTTCGCCTTTATTCAGTAGTGTCTACAAAATTATTCCATTGTTTTCTCTTCACTTTCACTCTCTTTCTTGATTGTCTTAATTTTCTCTCTCTCCCTCTCTCTCTCTTCAAAATAAAGTACATGAAGAAGAAGTCTAGAATCTCCTTTAGATGTTCAGAGAAGCTACAATATAATTTTCTCAAACAGAACCTAATCTAATTAAAATAAAAATGAGTTGAAGAGTATTCAGTTTTTACTTGAAATTAAATCGAAGGTTCAACATTTAGATTTAAAGTGAAAAACTAAATAAATACCCTTTAAATTAGGATTGGATTTAATCAAATTAATTTAATTTGGATTTTATAATACAGAAAAAGACAGTTTTATGGTTTCAGAGAGTTTTATAAACATTTTGAAACGGTGAACGTTGTTTATGAAGAAGATTATGTTTGCTCTATTTTTATAGAACCTCTATAATTTGCTCCCATAATCTTCTTCAAGTATTTTGAATACACTCATTTATATATGTATATCTACATTCTCTCTTCTATTTTTTTTTCACTCTCTTCTCATCGCTGATCTTGGGATAGATTTTAATTTTGTTTACTCTTTCGTTATTGTGTTTATTTATTTTCATTTTCATTGCGTTGCCAATTAAGTGATTTATCACGATCATTAATTTTGTTAGTTTTTATTGTTGTCTTTTACTTTTTACTACTTTTTTTAAATTCCTTGTCTAACGGAGTGTTCGCAGTCGTAGCAACAGGTGCCCAATCATCAGCACAATCCACCAAAATATTTTTTAGAATCGAACATAAGATCAGCCAAACATAAGATCGACTCAACTCATAAGTTTCATCAACTAAATGATTTATCAATTGAACATTTTTGTATTATATTACTTGCTGCTCATCGATTGATCTACAGTAGAAACCGTTTAACTGAACTCTAAGAGTTACCGATCGGCCAATTTGATCATTTAATCGATCAACTCCAATGAACTGGTAAACTGATTGACTGTTCGAATGATCGAATGATTGACACATCGCCAATCTAATGATCATGGAATCCCTTCTAAGCCACTCAATTCTGACCACTGATAAACCGCACAACGACGATAAAATTAAAGCGCGTAAATTAACACCGCAGAACGACAGCAAAAATGGTCAGAGTCGCTGACTCAGGTGTTGAGTTCCGACAGATGCTCATAAATTATGCATGTACGGGTATGTGCCGTATAAATTCGCGATCGGCACGCGCCATCGTCTGCTGTGAATTGCGTTGGAGTTGAGTATGAATGGGATTGGCAACTGACGCGGATTCGGAACGGCTCTGTTGCTTCTCTGTACTTCCGATGAGAAAATTTGTACATTAAGTTTATGGATCTGTACGTTTATTCTGTTGTGTATCGTATCGTGGGTATTTTCGTTCACTATCTTAAGAAAATACAATAAAAAACATTTCTGCACAAAGTTTATAGATAATTTGGAGTCTTTTAATTTTATTTTTATTTATACCTTTAATCTTACTTTTGAATTCTTTTCATTTTCATTTCGTTTAATCTTATCTTTTATTTCTTTTAATCTTAATATTTCCTTTTTTATGTATTATTGTTAGTTTTGTTTTTGGTTTTATTGTTTATTGTTGTTGTTTTTATTGCTTGTTTCTGTTATCGTTCCCGGTATATGATTTTGTTTTGCTTTTTTTAATTTTTTATTGTTTGTTATTATCACTGAGTTTATTTACTGAATGAAAACGTTGAGTAAAAAACCCAGCTGTTAAACCATTTAAAGGAAGTTCAAATTTAAGAATTTTATACTCTCAGTTTTTAATAATTTCTATAGTTAATTTCTGTAGACCATTTCTTTTGTTTTATGATATTAAAAACATTTAAATATATACTTGTTCAGTTTATTAATTTTTTATTGCTTTTTATTCATTGCATTATAAAAGTGTTTTGTTTTAGTTTTGAAAGAATGGATAAATATTTTATTTGTTATTTTTAAAGGGCTTTTTAAATAATTTCAATTACTAAACTATTCAAATATATTGATATATTGATGTCAAACTCTCTGACATTTTGCCGTCGTAAGTTTCCATAATTTGGTTTATTTTTTTGGGTTTTTTTTTACTTTTTTTTGTATCTTATAATTTTTATAGTTACCCTTTTTCTTGTATGGACATTAAAACATTTTTTCCATAATTAATTTTCTTGTACATATTTTTATATATTTTATTTTATTTACATGTACATATTTAATCATATAATTGATTTAATTAATAATTGTAATCACCCTGTGTTTGAACTTTGAGCTGTGTTTTATTTTTGTTTGCTTTTTTAGTCGCAGTTTCTATGATTGCAGTTTATTAATATACATTTTATTAACAAAAACTGTTCAATGATAAGCAACGAGTTTTAATCTAATCTTTGCTTTAATCGCAAATATTGAATGAGAATTAAGCATTTAATATAATTTTGAAAATGCTTTTATATTATTTTTCCAGACTCTTTCTGCATTTTTTGTAGTTGTTTTATTATAGTGATATTATTTTATATTTGTTATGAGTTTTTGTTGTTTTTTTGTCCCATTTTCTCAATTTTTCCCCTAATTTTTTTAGAAACAAATTTTTAAATGAACGCTAGGTATTATTTTTTTAGAGAACCCATCGTAAGAATATATAATAAATTCCATTCAGTGATTCGTGGAGGTTCAAAAAAATAATAAAAAGAAAATCAGAATATGATATTTAATAATTTTCTCACATCGAAAGCGATTCCAATTCGAATCTATTCGTAGGTAGATGTTAATTCTATTGTAATCACGTTTTACTCGTAAATCGTAATAAATTTCTCTCGAAGTTTTACGTTTAATTTATGAATTTTCAGTTATTACTTTCAACTCAACCAAAATGAACTTTTTTCTTACCCAGAACGAAGATAATAAAATATAATTTACGATACCAAGAACAGAAACAAAAATAAATTAAACAAATATTTTACTTAAGTTATAAGTTATTTTAGCAATATAATTAGCAATTTTATTAATTGTGATAATAGTAAATAAAAAACAAAAAAACTGGCAATTAAAATATAATTAAACTAACTGACGTGTTCAATTCAATTCACTGAAATATTGCATTTCAAAAGGAGGTAAAAAGAAACAACAAATACAAGAAATGTACATATACGATATATATAAACATACAATATATAAACAAAAATATTTAAAAATATGCTCGTATTATAAAGTATGCAAAATAACCCGTAATTAAAATAAGAGTTTATTATACACGGTATTTAATTCTTCATAATATGCATTGATATTTCTGAAGAAGAAGAAGCACTTCTGTCCATACGATAAGCTTAAAGTTACGATAAGAAAATCCTATACAATTTTAAAACTTATACTATACATAATAAACCATAATATATACTAAACTATATCCTATATATTAAAGAATTCTACAATCTGCTTAAAATTGGTTATCTGGTTTATATATTTATTGCTTCTATATATGTACATACATACATATATCAGAATCCAGTAATCAGGTTATTAATCAGAACAGAATTTTTATCTTATATCTTATATAACGTCTTAGATGTATAGAGTGTTAAATTTTAAACAAAGTCTTATATTGTATAATGTCTTATCTTATACAATGTCTTACATAAGTTATTATCTTGCGTTATATAATATATAGACTCTTATCTCTGATAAAGTCCTAAATTTTACACAACATTTTATATCTTATATAGGGCCTTAAATCTGATATAAAGTCTTATATCGCATATAAAGTCGTTCACCTCATATATATAATTAATTATATCCTGTATAAGCTCTTATATCATATATACTGTCTTGTAATGTTTACATTCCATAAAATCTTATAATTTTGGGTCTTAAGCATCATAAGGTTAACAAATTCTTATGTCGTTAACATAATAAATTGTATTAGTCGCTTCTTGGATCACTTCATAGTTTTGAAATCAATCGCAACCCCTTTTTCATGTTTTTGTTCTTCTCCTATTCTAATTCACGGTACACCACCACCAACAACTGCAACATTAGAACCTCTCTCACTAAATTTGAGTTTTGTTTGTTGTTTTTCGATTCTTTAACAGACCCGTTTATCTAAAAAGTTCTTAAATTTCATTCAATCATATAGGAAATATATTTGTGTACATATATACATAAGGTTTCTTCGTTTATTTAGATATAAAATTAAGATTTTTGATTAGTTAAAATTGGTTGATTACGTTTCCTTATCAGGTGCTATTTTCATTATTTCATAAAGCTAATAATGAGCTTGGATGATTACATAATTTCTAAAGTTCTAACAAAGAGACAAGGAACCAAGAATTAGTTACTTAATGAAGTCTAGAGTAGAATTTAATTGATTTTCAGCAGTTAGTATTAAGAACTGCTAACTGCAAAATGACGTCATTTAAATCTTAGCAATAATTGAAGTTTTTCTATTTTCGTACGATGTTCGACTTTATTCTAAGATTCTAAGATTTAGAATCACTTTTACACAATTAAGCAAAATTTAGAGATTAATATAAAATTACTAAAGGAAAATTAAATAAATTATTTTTGGAAAAACAATTAATCACTTTAGGCACATAATTATATAAACAGAATTTTTCAAAACGTTTATTATAAAGTATTAAATTAAATTAATGTTAAGAACAGATTATTTTAGATTTATCCAATAATGTAATCATTTCATTTTGAGAAATATTCTATTGTAAGTAGTTTTGTTTTCATTAAAAACACTTCCGCTGTAATACATTCATGCATACATACATATACACACCTACATACACATACATATGTAAAAAAACTGGTTTCAGAAACTTAATCATATGTTTCTAATAAGCGAAAGTGAAAATACGGTATTAAAAATAAAATATAGGAATAGAAAATTAAAGAAAAGTGAAGGTGAAGCGAATTTTCAATATTTATTGATTACTTAATTTCTTTTTTTTTTGATAATGATTTTATTTGATTAATTCCGAAAAGACTGTTTTAATTATGAGTTAGCTCAGGTTTTAAACGCCGTCAGGATGTCTACAGTTTTACTGAGTTATTTATTGTTGTTATTAAATGTTGACAGGTGTAAAAAAGCGTTATAACATGATATGGTATGATTTGTAGACATGTGTTTGAAGTGAAGAGCTGCTATATACGGTAATTAATTTTGAGCAGGCTGTCAATTAACTAGACACTTAATTAACACTAAGCACACTAAGTAACACTTTGCTAGTCAATCATCATTTCACCAATAATGAATTTCATTGTTTTAAAAATAGTTAGTACATGCATTTAATGATTTACTTTCGTAAGTGTTACTTTTCTTACGACTTTTCTGTGTTTTTTCTCCTTATTTGTGGGAAATCTTCTCCTTATCAAAATGCGAATTATCTGTCTGTCAAAACGATGTCACATTGATCGATAATGTGTTTTATATTTCTAACATTAGTTCCACTTTAAAGAACAATTAATATTTATTAAACAATAATTTTTCATTCAATTTATTTTTTAGGATGTACGATTTTCTTGCTCGTTACGCATCGATACGGAAGTAATTCCACTTAAAAGTAGATTCAACGAGCTGTCAAAAGGAAGTGTTAAAGCACACTTCATGCATGAACGCTTTTCACACCCAAGTTTGTCAAATTAAACTGCGGGAATTCAGTCAAAGGAGGTGTTCATTTAATTCTCTTCAGTATTAAAATTGTTCAGGCATGAAGTACTGCATGTGACTGAACACGTGGTGTGAATACGGTTGAAAGTGAACTTTAAAATTATTTAGAATTATTTTTTATACTGTTAAATGATTGGACTTGTAAATTAAATTTGAATATATGTAAATAATTGCAACATTTTTCTAGAATTTAACAACCGTTTTGGTTACTGTCGTCACCAAATGCCTTGTGTATTTAATTTCCATGTTGTATTTGTTGCATTTCATGAATTTTCTTTCTTCCCCTTTCCTTTTTACCTTCCTTTTTGCCTTGTTTTGTTTTTTGTGTGTTCTATTTTGACTTCCTTCATTTATCGTCTGTCACACGATGTCACACGTTGTAATTTAACGACATTTCAATGTGACAAAAATTGAATTCAGTAACCACATGAGAGGTGTTTCGACATTCGATTTAGCTGAACTGCTGCTGGGTCCAGAAAACGAAGTGGGTGACCGAAATGACTCCGACAGTGTAACATGAGGCTCGAATGACTCGAGAACTCGAAATGTCAAGACATGCAAGTGTGTCTACATGACGAGTATGTAGAGCGATTGTAGTCTGCGTTTGTGTAAAGTTGAAGCAGCGGAATTAAATCGGTGCTTTGTTAAGAAAACAGAATAAATAGAGCAAGAACAAAAACAGCAGCAACAACAACAACTACGATAGTAAGAATAAAAATAACTTCAGTTACAACAAAAACAACAACAACAAAAGAGCGGCTTAAAATAAACAATGAAACTCAAAACATAGACAACAATTGAATCGTGACTAGAAAAATTCGAAAAACCAAAAAAAAAATATATAAAACCTCGTAGAAAACAGAAAAAAAAATTGATGCATAAGTTTTGCCTCCAGAAAGTTGATGTTGCTCGCCGCTTATTATTGTTGTTGGTGGTGGAGTTTTTGTTGCTTTTGTTGTTAGTTTTGTTATTGTTGTTGCTGAGTACTCCACACATCGAGGTCCAAGCCGACAACAATGACAACAACAACAACCTTGCCAACCATTCAACCGGAATTAAGTCTAAAATATACACCAAAAGTTGACACAATGATTAAGAGCCAGTCGTCAATCAGTCAGTCAAACAGTCAGTCCAACAGTCATTCAGTCAGCTGATTCTGGGCTCCATTGCAACAGCTGGCGGAACAATCGATATCGAATGCCATCTGGATGCAGGCACTCGCTGCCTTCGCTGGAGGTTGCTGGCCTGCCTCTCTGAGCAACTTTGCTCCAAGCAACGTAATTGAATTAATCTGTAAAAAAGTCAGGCAGTCGCATACGTGAACCGATGGAGTAATTAAAACTTTTTTAAAGAATTGAAATTGTTAGCGTTGTAGTTGTTGCTGTTGCTCTTTGTTGGCTACTTAACACGGACGTCACTTAAATACATATTCTTGTGGTTTCGGAACAAAAGCAATCGTGCTCTAAATCGTGCTCATACATTCGACATACTTATTCTACATACATATTTGCATAAGCAACAAATATATTAAATATATTTTATATGTAATTAGTGATTTTTATTTAAAAAAAAAAAAAAAATCAGTCTTGATTAATCAAAGGAAAATTATAGTAGTTGATATAATTTTGCTTGATATTTAACTATATTTAAAGGCAAACTTAGTTTAATTACTGGAATAAAATTAAAGATTTAGGTTAGGACAGACACTAAATTGATGATTAATGTTTTGCGTCTTTATCTTTCCATGTAAATTACAAGAGAAGTTACTGAAAGTAAGCTTAAGGAGACGTTTAGAGCAAGTAAACTTAAGGAAGAAGCACTTAAAGTAAACTTCGAGGGAAGCTACATACTTATTATAATTTAATCGAAGGAAGAGTTATTAAGCTATGTACTAAAACTTATGAAAAGGCTATTTAAAATAAACATAAGGAAGGAATTACTTAAGACAAACTTTGGAAGACGTTTAAAGAAAGTGATCTTAAGAATGAGGATTCATATAAAGTAAACTTAAAATTAGAAGAAGTAACTCAAAGTAAACTTCGGGATATATTACTTAAGTAAACTTAAAAAAGTGTGGCATAATGTGGAGTTTAATTTGTTTTTAATTAGTTTCTTTGTTTCTTAGTTTAATTCGGTTCGTAGTGTGGTTCTTTTCACCTTTTTCCTCATTATATTTCCAAAAATAGGTCCTTCGGTAAGGTCCTAAACAACTATAATAATTAAAATTTGCTAAATTATATTACTAGAGTAATTATAAGAGCTTTAGAATAATATTTACATTGTAATAGAAGTCATTATTACTGTCCCGTGCCTTTCAATTATAATTTCGATATTCTTGAACATCCAAAATATCTGACAACAGCTTTTTATTTATGCTTTATAAGTTATTATGGTATTATTATTATTTATTTATTTTATTTAATATTTATATAATTATATTTATACTATGATTATTGTGACTGTTTTACGGTTTCAAGTAAGGAAAAAGAACCCACGTCGAATTAATTTGAGACTAAGCTTTATTTATAATAACTTGCATATAATTTTAATAATTGAAGTTATGAAAAACAAGAAGCAAACCACAGAAACTTCATGCATTTTAATAGGCGTTTAAACACGATTAACATCAATTAAATGTGATTTTTTATTGAATGTATGTACGATTGTAATCATCATCATGGTATTTCTATTATAATTTTGTGTATATTTTTAACTTAGTATTATTCATTGATTATATATGAATTAGTATGTAAATATCGAGTACTATTTCTATATGCAAATCATATTATCATATTATATGTATATAGAAATTGAAAGTCTGTCTCAACGATCTGTCTGACAACCTGAACATCTGTTTAATACAAAGTGAATGCAGTATAAATATACAAAAATTAACATAGTGCATACTTTATTATAAGTTTAACAGATTATGACAGCTGGAAAATCTTGATAAAGGTAATAAAAAAATAGAAAAAACCGGGGATATAATTACTGAACTCCACCCAGAAATCGAACTGGAAATGAAAGGAACTTAATGTCTCATATTTTTATTGGTTTGTCTCTAATACCTTGAAGTAGAAAAATTATTAAGTATGATTTTTCTCTAAACAATTTGTATTTCTTCATTTTAGTAAATCTATCAAATGAAATTTAATCAATTAACTAGAATAGATTGTATTAAATATAAAGATTGCCAATTTGTAAACTAAAAACTGTGCACTAAATCTTTTAATCTCAAATTAGTTCTGTCCGAAAATAGTAATTCAATACTCAATCATTTGGAATTATGTAAATATTTTAATTCAAATGTAGTTCCTTAATTGTTCAAACGAGTATTTTTTATGGCGTTCGTTTATCGTGTAGAAAAAAAGCTATAAATGTCACTTGTTGTTGCACTTGAATGTACAAAAAGTGGGCGCACATGTTTAAGAAATTTTATTATTAGGAAAAACCATACATTTTATGACATAATATACCAATAATACAACCATAACCACGCCTAATCATGTGGTCTATCTGGAAAGCTGGTTCTTAATAGCAACAAGAGATCATAAAATTCGTTAATAATGTATTAAATAGTGTAGCGTGGTGTAGTGCAGTGCAGTGTAGTGAAAATAGTATAATTCATGTCCGTATCATTATAGTAGCTCACAATGTTTTATTTCGAAAATACCATACACACTTCTATTGTATACATCCATTAGACTATACAATGATATTAGATTATAATATATTATTAGATCACACAACGTGAGTGTAAGTGAATCACGCTCATTTTTGACATAGTGCTTGATGTTAATCAGTTAAAGTTACTCTATTTCAATTTTCTAGTTCAATCTAATTATTAATTATTTTAAGAAACCTTCTTTCTTATAACCTTTAATAGTCCATATGAATGCCCCCCTTTAATAGAGCCCCTGTAATATATTCATGTTCGACAGATATCACAATCTACATTCCTCGATATCATTTAGCAGATATCATTACTGATCGTCAGATGAAGGAAGCCGCCTCAAAACCCGCGCCTTAATATTTGTTATCCAATCACCATATTTTATTAATTGATTAAACAAAAACACAAAGAATTAAAATAAAACAACAATTTGTTATCAAATCACTATATTTTATGAATTGATTAAACGAAAACACAAAGAATTAAAATAAAACAACAATTTTTCATTATCCACACTAAAATGAACCATCATAAATAAATTGAATCTATTAAATTATACGTTGCTCGTGTGAACAAAAATTAACATTAAGTTGGCAACCCGTGTTTTCAGCAACGTAGTTAACACACTTGATCGTTCGTTCCTCCCTTCGTTTGTTCCCTCTATCATTGCTGCGTTTCAAATTTATTGCCAAACAAATCGACAGACGGACAGACATTTCTACTAATTAATTGCAACGTCGGCAGACTATCGAAGCGCATAATTTTCACAGCTATCAATTAAATAAGCATTTAAATTGCACGGCACCGAAAATAACAGACATGCTACTTAATCATTTGGTATACATAATTAATAAGAGTAGGTGACATTTTCGGAACACGATTGAGATAGATTTACATTTTTTTCAAATCATAGAATGCAATGCAAATACAGTTAAATAGACACCGATTACCGACTACGGATCTCCGGTACATAATTTAAATATGTTAACATTTAAGCGAGAATGTTAACTTGACCAGAATAAGCTATCATGTCTGTTAGTGGATTCAGTGGGCAGCAGAAACACCAACAACAACAACAGGAACTGAGTGACTTTAAAGTGATGTGGGTAGACTCGAATCTATAATTTGTTTGCTTTATATTTCGTCTCAAAGTTAGACGAGAAAATTATTCATAATTTGTGTTTATTAGTAACCGAAGTATAATAATTATTAATTCCGAAATTTATAAAAATGAATACTACTAATCAGCTTGGCTATACGCAGTATCATTTGATACGGTATCACTACTGGTATGATGATACCAGCGATGGCTAGACACTGTGGTATCACATTTAGTTTCAAAAGCCGTAAACATGTTATTTCAATGTATGTGTGAAATTTACTGAATATCAAAATGTTGGCCGCAGTTGCCATAGTTATTATATTATGATTAATGCGTAAAGGAAAAATAGAATTTCTAAAAATCCCATGTTTAAATTTTAGTTCAATGGTAATAGTAAAACTATTCACTTTGGTTTTCTTGTTCAGTGGAAATCGTTGTGTTGTGAAATTTTTTTAAAATAGTTAATTTATTTAAAAATATTAATAATGGAATAATCAGAAATGGCTTGTGTTGCGGCGATGGCAACAGCTGCTGCATGCTATGTTTTGCCGATGAAGTTTCGCAAAGGAGTCGATCGTGTTGGGTAAAGAAATGGAGGAAGAATCGCAGAGTTCGTGGAAACACTCAAGAGTTTTTACCCTAGGGCACGGCACATGCGATTATGTGCCTGCTATTTAAGGATGGACGAAATATGTTTACTTAAATTGTCTATTTTTTTACTTAAAACGTTTGCAATTTCGGCTTATATCAGGCGCTTCTCGACCTAACCAATGTTGTTGTTGTTTCTGGCGCTGATCCTAACAACAATAATTTGTATTGCTCTCGTCTAGTTCCCGAATTCTAGCCCTTTAATGTTTCTAAATTCCAGGCCTATATCTGTTAAACTTTACGAGATACCACTATGATATGAAAAATAAAATTTTAGATTTTTAGTACTTTTTTTCCATTAATTAATGTTTTCCTAATTGTAATGTACGCCAGAAACAACAACAACATTGGTTACTTCGAGAAGCGCTTAATCTTTTCCCCTTTTCTTTTTAATTGTTTTTGAACTTTTCGTGACTTGATATTAAAATAAGGCAAATGGGACAAATAAGCGAAATTTCTCTGAAAAAGGGAATTTTTTCAACTTCATTTGCAACCGTTCGAATTTATTATGGCCGACTTTTTGGTTGCTGTTGACAACTGCTTACTTGTGTGCGTAAATGATACCGAGAGAAGCAGGGTCTATTTAGGTATCAAAAATTCTCTACACTTGATACTTCAGTGTAGACTTTACCCTTCCTTCCTCATCTCTCTCTCCATCGAACTGAGTGATACCGTATCAAATGATACTGCGTGTAGCCAAGCTGATTGAATATTAATTTGTTGGTATCTGTTTCATTATTTTGTTTTTATCTGTTTTATTACTTTGTTGTTATCTAAGAAAATCATAGAAACATTTTGAAAAACCTAACAAAGAATCGTCAAAAACGATGAAGAATAGATTTACTTTGGTCTAAATAATAGAACTTAGTGTCACTATCAATCAAACTTTCCAAGCCCAGTTGAATCAGATTAATCAGATTAACAGATATAATATAACGGAATCACTTGTTATATGATTCAGATTCTCTTCACTCTTCTTAATCAGACTCAATTCTTATCCGGATAAAAATCAGTTGTTATCTGATTACTATTCTAAATAACTCATACTTAGTTAACTGAATCATATTTAGTTATGATTTGAATTCGTTCTTTCAGTGGTAAACCTCGATAATTAATCACGTACATTGTTTTCATATCATTATCATACATTGTGATAATGTAAATAAAATTAATCGTCTTTGAAATCAGGTGAATAACAATTGTATTCTTAAATACGTGTGTATCATATGTTGACATCTTAATCCATTATCACGCCGATCAATTCACTTCATGAAGGATATCATCAGAGACTTCCGCGTATCATGAAGCTATCACCAATTTAATCCGATTAAATATGATAGCCTCGTATAAAATTATATTAAAAAGTAATACATTATAAGCGCTTGTATTCTTTGCCGAACACGATTTGTTGTCAGCCGTTTTGTTGAGGACCGTTCTGCTGTCATCCGTTTTGTTGTCAACCGTTTTGTTGTCACTCGTGTCTAACTATAAATCATTGTACTGTCCCTCGTTTTGATGTAAACCGCTTTAATATCACCCGATTTACTGTTATATTTCGATTTCTGTTTCCCCACGATTCTTCCTATTCCCACGATTCTCTCCTATTATTTGCTTCAAAGTCAGATGCTTTTGTCTTTGGGTGGATATATAGATATATACAGGTATATATGCACAGATAAACAACATTGATTGAATACGAGGGTCGTTCAAAAAGTCTGCGAACACAAAAATTTATAAGGATAAGTTACTAGGCGAGGACTAAATTACACAGCATATAATAAATTAGAAGCAATATATCAATATCTATAAGTTATGTTGATATAAAGGATGGTCTGCATAAGATATATAGTGAAGCTACGACAGGGTGTATATTAATATCTCAGTTGCTCATTAATTGCTTTTATATATTATATTTTGCTGTGTATTTTTTTAAGATTTTCCGGGATTTATTTAAAGAAATTTTTTCAAAGAAAATGAAATGTGCCTCAACTCAGTAAAAGAATTAATTTTGCTTAATTTTCTCAGTAAATTTGAACTTTTTGTTCCTGTTCATTCACGTTGTGTCATGTTTAAAATTTCCGGGATTCTGTTTGCAACAATTTCCGGAAGCTTGTTATTAAATGATCTCACATAAGAACATGAAAATAAGAGTCATCAATTAAAACTGGCAAAATCGTGTAAAAAATACAATATAATAAATTTATATATTGTATCTATTATTTTATACAGCAATAATGAATGTATTCTACTAAAGTGACATTTTTGTTGTTTTATTATGTGTTGTTGTCTTGTATTTTATTGTGTTGTGTTCTGTTGTGTTGTGTTGAGTATTTTGTTGATTTTTTGCGCAAAGCATTTTAATTTATGCATGAGTTTAATTTATCCAACGCCGCACATGATACACTTTAAAGTAATTCAATCATTTTGTATGCCGCAGATAAATTTGCTTATTCCAGTAATTTTTCACAGCATCACAGCTGTGAATAACACTGCAGTTACATGACACAGACAATACGTCATTGCAATCATAATTAATTGATGGAATTCCATTGAATTCTATTGAAAATGGTGTCAAAAACAAAATAATAATGAAAATATTAAGAATTAAAGAATGAATCAATGGGACAAACAAAAACAAAAACAAAAACATTATCATTTAAGTTTCACTTTTCTCAATGGACGGAGATGAGCAAAAGAAAACTGCATATGAAATGATACACAAATAGAAATGGATACAAGGGAAAAATAATAAAAAATTAGAGTAGAAGATAAAGATAATGATTAAATATTGAAAGGGAAGATTAAAGATCCAAATGAATACAAAGGATAAATACATAAGTAACAGATTAGTGTTGAAGATAAGGATTAAAAGTTAACGATAAAGAATAGATGATCTAAAAATCTAAAGATGGACATAATAAATAGAATTGAAGATTATTACTAGACGGGAAGGATAAAGAAAGAAATATTAAAGAGAAAGATAATGTTTAAAGATCAAATCAAAATAGATACAAAGGAATAATAAGTAAAAGTTTCTGATATGATATGACCTAATTAATTATTAATTTTTAATACGATACTAATTAATATTAGTAAATTATTTTAGTAAATTATTAGAAAATCTCACGGATCAGCGGATCTTTGATTCGGTTGAGTGAATAATCGAGTGTTACGTAGTAATCGAACTACGTATGCTACAAACATTTTTACTTGAATTAATATTTTTTTGTGAATTTATTTAAGAATCTTAGGGATTATACATTTCAAATTCAGATATTATCATTTCAAACATTACTATCTTAGACATTATTATTTGAGACATTTACATACAATACTTACTTTACATAGAACACAATACAATACTTACATTACAATAGAATAACGACAACAAAAACTTCTTGCTCCTTTTCACATGGGATTTTAATAAATATTTATTATGAAAACCTCTGACACGATCAGTTCTAAAAAATATATCCTCTGATACCCATTCATCATTCCGAAAATATGTAAATTATTATGAATTTATAATGGCAACTCTATAAACAACATCTCCTACTTCAAGAACAAAGGTTGAAGGAATCTCTTTGAAGCTTATCCATATAATCTTATAAAATGTTGTATATACCATTCCTTTAGACATCAAAATAGTCAATCAATATTAAATATAAATATATTCTGAATCTATAATAATAATCAATAATCTATCATCAATTTATTCTGAAGACCATCCTCTTAAAATGTCGACAATTTAAGCTTATTTTAAATTTGAATTAAGTTATTCATTAGAGAAGAGAGAGATAGAGGTGGAAATCAATCAATAAACATAAAATCCTTCAAAGCTGTGTATAATTAATACAGGGAGCCATAAAATAAAACTCATATTAAATAAAGTAAATTATGTATACGTTTTTAAATTATGTAATTCATTCTATTTTTCTATTTCTTTTCTATTCTATTCTACTTTTTTAATACACATATGAAACCTCAAAGATTTAATATATACATCCATAATATTATTATTAGAAAAGTATAAATACATTGTATAAATTATATTGTATAAAATATTCGTAATAGTTTTTTAATTATTTTATTGTATTTATTATAGTTTGTTTATGATTATATTATACAATATTTGACATTATTATTTTATTAAGTTAATATTATGTTATGTTTTCATTTATATGTACTTTATATGTTAAACAAAAATTTAGTATAAAATCGTTTACCAAATATTTACATTGAACCAATCGCCAAAACATAAAAAATTCTCTTAGATACCTTTTAAACACCCTGTACATATCTGGTATACAAATATATGTATATGGTATATGTATATGTTTGTGTGTGTGGGTGTGTATGACTTTCTATGTTGTCACAAAATGTTGTTGACACAAATGCCATTCAAACGAGATTTAATACTCTGCACTGAAAATGAGTTTCAGCAGAATTCTGTACTTAACGGAAAACATGCTGATTTCCACCACTCCTTCTCTGGGAACCCTGAACCATCCTCCGAACTCCTTATACACAAACACACATCATGCAGAAATTGTTGCATAAAAGCAACAAAGCTGAAATGAAGCCCGATAGAAAAGATACACACACACACACTTACATGAAAAATTCGACATTTATAGTCACTCATACTCATACATAATTATATCTACATCTCTTTCTCTCTCTCTTTCTCTCTCTCTCTCTCTCTCCAATCTACATAGAAATAGAATTCATTCTTCTACAGAAATGCATTGAAACGGAAATGAAAAAACAGCCAATTAAAATGCAGTCCTGGCGGAGGTCGGCGTGGAAACCGATGGGAACCTGAAGTTGTTGCTTTAACGAGAGTTGCAACAGCGGCAGAAAATGTTTTCATTGAAAACAACAACAAAATTAAATGGTAAGCTATTCAAATAAAAAATACACTATATACCTATCTGCTATATAATATAGTATCTGCAAAAAATAAAATAGAGTTTTACTTTTTCTCCCATAATATTAATTAAAACTGCGGCATAAAACATAAATAAAGGGGCCATTCAAATAATTATAATGATCAAATTCTGCAACTAAAAATAAAAACTTTGCGCAGTTTTTATATTGCAGGTCGATATCTTTTTCTTTAACAATCTATGGAAGAACATACATATAATTTTAAGAAACTTAAAGTAATGATTGTTACAATATTTTCAAATCGGATCGCTTCTGGTACAAAATTAAACATAAAACTAAACTAAGAAATAAATTAATTCTTATCAATTCAGACTTATTCCTTTAAAGATTAATTTAAAATAATGTAAAAATATTTATATTACTAAAAAAATTCATTCAATTTATTTTAATTGAAGATTTAATTTTTTTTCAATATTTTTAGTATTCTTCAGTTTCCATGTACACGTTCTCTGTTCCTCTACTATTTTCTTTATGTTCTTTTCTGTTATTCTTATTTATTATTAAAATCACAGGGAAGTTTTCAAGTGTATTTAATGTCTTCATAAAAATTTTATTAGTTCATAAAAAGACATCCGATTCAATCTGTAGAAAGAACATCCCAGCATTTTTACTCTTTAATGTTTTCATTATTTTTACTGGTTTTTTGTTATTGTTGTAACCAGTGACAATAACAACAACAGCGATGACAACGACAACGATGTTGAGGACATACATACAGGACCTCAGAGATTTTTATCTATCCCCAGGATAAGTAAAGTAAGTAAGAAATCTGTTGACGTTGTTATTCGGAAGTTGGGAAAAATGTTGAGAAGGAGAATCAGAGAGACAACTCGCCGTCATCCGCCAACCAGTTGCAGTAAAACAATGTGCAACATACAAAGAGGAAAACCACAAAACAGAGCATAAATACTACTGTAGACACATTGGAAGCGTGCCTGAAAGAGTGACTGACTGAGTGACTGAACGAATGACTTGCGAAACCCTTCGCTCCCCTGACTGAACCCTTAACTGCACAACTGAATGACAAAATGGGTACTTGAATGACAATCCGAATGACAAACTGAACGACTGACTGGTAGGGTTGCCACACAGAGCAGCGCGTCATCGTACACTTCAGTTCTCGTTTGGTGCTGCAGAGAAAATACACCCTGTTGCAGAGTGGGTGATGTTCGTTTGAAGTTGCATAGAATGCTCCCAGAGGGGTGAAGTGAAGAAGCGGTAAACCTCGACAACTGCTTGGGGAAGAACACGAAACACAATGAAACCTTTGTTCGGCATCCTTTTGTAACAATTTCAAATTCAGGATGACTTTCAAGTTGATGAAGCAGATGAGGACGGTGAGAATGAGGAGGTGGATGATGAGGTGCATGAAATGGTGAGGGGATAAGGAGGGTCAGGAGGATGAGAAGGATGATAAGGATAACGACGCCGACAATCATCTTTGAGTACTCTCGTAACACGATAACACTTTAATTGATGATATTCTGATATTTTTAGAGAAAAAGGGCGATGGAGAGAGAGAGACAGAGTGAGAGAGAGAGAGTGAGAGTGACAGGGAGACAGAGATGGGGTTTATCTACGGAAGTATTACGAAAGGTAGGGTTTACTGTAGACTACTTTAAATTCAATACAATTTTATTACAGTTTAAATACAATCTACAAGTTTTTACAGAAGCTACTTAATATTTGTAAAAATAATATTTTGTGATTTATGGTTTTACATAGGAAACAAAATAATAGTCTAGAATTGCTATCATTTTGGATTAAATGTTTTTACTCATAAGTATGAAAAGATTCATTGTTTGTGTTTCTTTTATTGATAGATTATAATTCGTCACTCTACGGTACACGCTATATTATTGTTGTTGTTGTTGCTTCTGTCTCTATGCTTCTCGTATGTCGACAACACTGTTAAATAGTCAAATAGCCATAATAACAACAACAACATTTTTACTGTGCAATTAAAAGAACCAAATCTGATGCTCGTACTTATCATAAAATCGCATGAAATGGCTATTTTATTGCTTTATCTAAACACTTGAGATTTGTTTGTTTTTGATTGGCAGTTGTTGTTGCTTTTTGTGTGTTTTTTGTTTATTTTTAGCCATGTCAACAAGAGTTGCGTGCAAAATGTTGCTATTTTTCCAGCACTTAAACCACTTGAAGTTTGAAACGCGTTTGACGTCGGACGATAATCTGATTGGACGAACATTGATTTAATTTATTTCTTTGATATATTTAGCCGTATTATATTTATATTTATTTCTTAATTTCTTTTGATTTCTTTTACTTCAGAAAATAATTTTTTTTTCATTTCTTTTTTTAGCAATCTTAAGAAAGTGAAAAGTGATTGAGAGTAGTTGTTGTCGCTTTTATTTTAGTATTTATTAAGTTCAATATCTTTGATAGTGAAATTTCTCCCATTTTTTCTTTTAACAAATTGAGAGATTATTTATTAGCAGCTTTAATATCGGATTCGTAATTATATGTATACAGTATATTATGATCGGGGGAAAATGTTTTCATTTACGACGAAAGATTTGCAAAACAAACAGCTACCAAACTTTGCTAATAGAAAAGTTACTATGAAATGTCTACAAAAAGATCCCTGGATAAAATCCAGGATTAGATGTCGAACACACAAACAAACACTCACACAAACACAACAACTCTTCTATGAACATTCATACAAACACTCAGAAAAGTATCTCTAAAACATCCTGCCGAGGATTTACTTTTCCTGGTCGATTCTTTTCTTCTTCTTCGTATTGTTGTTGTTGTTTTCTTGTACGTAACAGTGTTTTGCTTCCGCCAGAAATAATATTTCTCATCCTTTCCATGAAATCCATGGAAACCAATTTATTTGGCAAATCCTTGGTTAGGAAATTGAAAAACCTTCATAAATACAAAAACAAATACAACTTAAATGAAAGGGAAAAGAATTTTTCTGTAAAGAGATGAGGGGAAGCAATCAAAAAGGATAGAAAAAAACACGAGCCGATTACGAAGATAAGGGGAAGAGAATGAGCAGAAGGAAAAGTGTGAATAAATAAGTACTAATCAATCATTTCAAATTGTTTAATAATTGGACACTGAATACAGATATTCAACTTCCAAAAAAATTAGTTGGAATATCAAAACTATGTAAAACGAAAGGCTACGAAAACTTAAGACAAATATTATTATTCAAACGGTTTTGTAAAAAGACCGATGTTAAAGAAAAAAGATGTTAAAATCACAGTAAAGTTAAAGTTAAGGATTTAATAATTCAATATATATATATATAGGATCTACATATATACATATGTCTGACATTTACATTATATTAATGGCATTACAGTTACATTCCTACACTACATTCTCCCAGAGTATATTTTTCAGTAACATGTTTCCTATGCTGTTTTACCAGAAATAAGTCAATCGGAATAATTGAAATAAATTGAATACTTGCAAACAGATACACACACATGTACGAATATATATTCTTATATATATGGATGTGTGTACGTCGCAATCTATGTGTGTGTCTGTGTCTGAGAACATAAGCATGTGTATACATACATATTTCAATTAATCGGGAAATGAATCCTGAAGTGAAGGCGAATGTAACAAATATGAAGAGTGTATTAAAGCATATTGTAGATGTATTTTATACAAAATTTAAATTTATAAAATAAAATGAAAATAAAAACCAGAACGAATCTGCGGACTGGTATCTTCATCCCGGCCTATGTTAAAATATCCTACGCTCACATGATTTGTACAGCATGTGGAAAAGTGGGCCGGGTACACCTATCTTTGAATAACTACATATACACATAATATTGATTCTAGATATAGTAATATCCAATTAATTTGCATAACTCATTTCTAAAGAAAAAATCTTGTATAAGGTGTAAAATCTGAAAAACAGACCCACGCAGATGGATAGACAAACAGACGGAGAAACAGAAAGGCACACGAATGTATGGATATAACTAACTACAGTCAATATGTTATGCGGATTAGGAATACTTTTCTATACATTCCACGCCTCTTCCTGTGCATTACTTTAAATGATAAAAAAGAAATTATTTCCAATTAAAATTAGCAACTGTTTAAAAATTGTATGATTTTTTAAATCACTTCTTTGTCGCTAATTTGAAGTTGCAACTTAAAATCTAAGAACATCAGAACATCATGGCACGTAACAATGCCATATTAATTACAAGGCTAATAGGAACAAATTTTAGGTATATTTCCAAGAGAATAACATATCATTGCATACTTTTCGGCATTCTTTAATAAACTCACAAATTGTTTAGAAGATAGAGGAATGGGAGGGGGAAAAGAACATCTTATCGTGCGCACATAATTCTCACCATGTTTGCGTATAAAATAAATATAGTATTCGGATAAATCCGACCTAATTTTATGGTTTGTTGGTTGCTATCGTTAAACGAACAGCAAGAGGATATATTTTATTACCTGATTAAAATTAATTAAATATCGTTAATTGAATATCATCTCCGTAACGTCTTTAATCTGATTAGGAAGGAATCTGATTAAAGAAATTTCCTTAGGTTTTCAATTTTCAGAAGTTAAGTTGTGCTTAAATTGTGTATAAGGTGAGGTAAAAGCTTAATAGATTGCTTTTAATTTGAAGTCAGGTTGATTTTAAGTTCAAGTTCAAAAAATTTTGTATAAGTTGTTAAATTAGATAGAGTTTAATTTAAAAAGAGTTTAAGCTCAGAAAATTATATACTATTTATTTGTAGTTTAGTTTAGGTTAAAATTGAATTCTAGTTTGAGTTCGCTTTAAGCTCAGAAGAAGATGTGTAGTTAAGTGAAGGTTGAGTTCAGTTTAATTAAAAAGTCAGATTAATTTTAAATTTGAACTCAGATGATAAGAGTATAAGATTGTGTATAAGTTGAAGTTCAGGCTGAATTCAATGTTGAATTTTGTTTTTACGTTCAGAAGAATGTGTCTTTAATATGCACACATTTAAGAAGGTTGCTTATCTGTATTTTTTGGAAGTTGAGTTGTACTTAAGCTATGCATAAGCTAAGCTTGGTTAGAGATTAATCTGAGATCATCTGGAGTTCATACGTCATGAAATTAAGGTTGTTCATAATGTTCACAAACTTCTTAGGACTCAAGAACCACTGCAACTCTTTACAGATCATAGATATGCTATTTTATTATCTCTCTCAAGGATATTTCCATTCAATATATATTTTTCTATCTTAAAGATCTCTTCAAATAAAAAAAGGGAAGAAACCATCCCATCGAAAGGATGTTCAGTAAACAGGTCTTCAGTATCGAAAAACTCGCAAATAAATTTAATAGAATTAAATACACAACGTAAAGAAGAAAATAAAAATAAAATTTTAACTTACCAAAAAGCAAGCAAGATTAATTAATTAATTAATAATTAATGATTTTATAAAATATTGTAGAGGACGCAATTCAAGAGCAACCAACACAACAACGTTTTCAAACCCGTGAAACTATTCTGAAAGACTCAATTCGATTCCCTCTCAAGTGAAGTAGAGAAGCTTGAAAGCATGGTGTTAAAAGTATCACTCAATTTGAATGATAAAGTAACAAATTCAACAATTTTTAAAAAAATCATTTTTGCTTTAGTAATTTTTTTATGGACTTTTAATGAAAAACAAATGTTCAAAGACTGAGATATACAAAGTAAAGAAGCAGTGGCGGAGGGTATCCGCTGAAATAATCACAGCGTGGAATGTATGTATATACAAATAATACATACATATACATATATTGTATAATCTCTCGTATATTATACATTTTTATATACGTTATTAATAATACGTACGACACACTCAGTATATTTTGTTATATTTCGAGTGTAACAACCTACCATGCAGTCCCTTAGGTGAACCGCACCCCCTCCTCCGCCTCTGTACCGAGTAAAACACAAACATTTGCACTGATAACAGAGTGGTTTATTTTTAGTTTTCTTTTTTATTCCACTTAAAGTTCCTTATCAATTGCTTATTATTAAACCATCCGAAGTACACAGATTTGAAAGTGATGTTCAGGTGCGTAGAAATTCAGAGGTGCTCCGGGGGACCAGGTTCCTCTATATACATCTAGATACAATATATACAGAACCTGCATATATGCAATTACATACATAAAAAAAATTAAGGTTCTTTTAAGTAATAATTTTTTTATTATATGGAAAATTGTTAAGGTTCGTTTTTATAGATTCATTAATTTTGATTAAAGATTTATACCCTTTTAAAAAAAACCCGCCCTAAAAAGAGAGTGTATCTTATAAAATTATACATATTGTAGAAACAAAGAACAGAATAACACAAGTAAATTTTATTGTTTGACTTCGATTATCATCAGATGACAATTTTTCAGAATTGTGTTAAAATAATAGCATAAGAAAAAATACTGAAATTCAACCGAACTAAAATACATGTTATTATTTAATAATAATTTTTATAACTAATAAATACGATCTATAATATTAAATAATAATTTAATAATTCCTAAGCATTTAATTTTTATTTCGTGTCGCAATCGTTTCAAGTGATAGAAAAATCTTCGCATTAAAGTTGAAGGTCTTGAAAATGTAGCCACGTAATTTAAGTTGCATATCTAGATATGTCTTGCTTCAGATAATAACTGAAGAATAGTTGCAGAGAGTTGTATAGTCTTCTTCTGTACGAATTGCGTGTTGCTCATACGACCCGGTATCTGAGTTGAAAATCAGAAGCATGAGTGGAGTCAGTGATTGCGTGGCACACAGCGATTCAATCAAAATAATGACGTCAATGAATGAAGTGGTATTTAAGTGGCCGATAACTCAATCTGATGGATTGAATATAATCAAAAGTTAAGCAATTTAAATGTTATATCAAGCATCACAGGGAAGAAACAAATGAAGAAAAAAATGCATGCACAAAATAAAAGAAAAGATTTTAAATAAATAAAAAAGCAAGAAAAAGAAAGAGAGAAATAAAAGGAAGAGGAGAGAAACAACAACAAACTATAAAAAGTGTTAAAGCAGTGAGTGAAGTAATTAAAAAAGTAAGAAAAAGTAAAAAGAACTCAGAAAATCAGATAAAACAAAAATTAAATAAAATAACAATAACAAAAAATATTCAGAATAAGACTAAAAATAAGAAGAATAAGACTTATAATAAGAAGCAAAATAAAACTTCTAAAGTAGAAAAGCTAAAAAACAATTTAAATAACAATTTAAACTGAGAAAATCAACAACAACAACGAAACGTGCGATTGTATTTTAAATTAGTTGTGACCAATTTTTTTTTATGTTCTGCTGCTGTTATTGCTGTTGTTGTTTAATGACCTCAAGCAGAAAAACAACACGAAGAATTCCAATCAAAGCAACGCATTCCTTTTCGTTTCATTTTATTTCAATTAGAATTTCATATCAATCTTTAATTGAAAATCAAACGTTTGTAAATAATTTTTATAAAAAAAGAAAGAACAACAAAGAGCCGCCAACCGACGAAATTTTTCTCAAAATACAATCAACGAAATCCATTTGCGAGCATTTTTGAAAAAATGCCAAGATTTCGACGGGTTCTTTGTTGTTATTTTTACGTGTTTCTCTGATTTGAAAACTTTTCTCATGTGTTCTTAAAATTCAACAGAAGACACGAGACGAGACGATTTAATTAAATCACATACATCAACAAAGAAAAAACAAAAACAAAAACCAATTAAAATCAAAAACATACACTTAAGTTTTACAGACACAAAAGAAAACAAAATAAAAGTCAAAATTAAACCAAGAAAATATCAAATTTGAATAAAATAAAAAACGAATCAGCTATCAAGAAACATGTTGAAAGTGTTTCTCTTGAGACTTTTCTTAATTTTCCTTTCTTTTCTGTTTTTTTATGACCTCTCTTCTTTTTTGGGGTTTTTCTTTTATTCTATTCTATTCTTTGTTTTCTTTTATTTGTTTTTCTACAATATTGTTTTTGTTTCTTTTACTTTTCTTTACTTTTTCTAGATTTCTGTCTCTTGTTCTTATTTTCTCGTTGTTGAGGTGAAAAAACTGTTTTGCGTGACATGTTTCATTAAATGTAAAACTTACTTTGTTGTTGTGTTGTATTCTGAGCCCTGAGTTGATGGGATGTTTTATGTATTTTTTAGTTTTTCGATTTTTTAGTATTTAATTTGTTGTTTCTTAGATTCCTCGTTTTTTCAATTTATGTTTTTCTGTTTCCTTTTTTTTTCTGTTCCACTTTTTCTTCTTCTTCTCTTCGTGGTCTTCTTCTTCTTCCTTTTTATGGTGCACAATTTTGTATTTTCTGCTTTAATTGACTTATCGAATATTTTTTAAAAAATATTTTTTTTTGGTTTTTAATTTTTTTGTTTCCTTTTTTTTTGCTTGTTTGTTTCTTTGAACCGTTTCAACGTTTTATCCATGAGACATCGCGCTTTGTACTGATTCCGAAATCAAGTAAACAAACACTTCAACCCTCCGAGAACACTGACAAAAAACTAGCAGAAGCAGCAGCAACACGCCATCGTTGGTTGTTGGGACACACAACACCACAACTAAAAAAGAGACGCAAACTGTATCATGCCTCATGCCGCATACCCCACCCTCAACCCCAACCCCATTCCCACTTTGAGCCAGAGTCAGAACCAGAGTCACATCAACTTCATCCCCAAAAACTTGAGCTCATGAAACCTGGGGAAAAGCACTCGAGTACTCACTCGACAACAACAACATCTTTTTTGAGGGCGGTTGGATGGCGAAGGAGCGACTCGGGGTGGATCTGGTGGACCGAACGATTGACAGGAAGGCCAACAAAAAACGGTGTGTTGTTTGAGTGTTTTGCAGCGCCTGAATTTGGGCGCCTGTATGTGTGTTTGTGTGCATGTGTGTTGGTGTCTCTAAAACAATATAAATAAAAAACAAATTAATAAAATCAATGGATATAAAATGATAAGAAAATAATAATAAATCAATTAATATTAATAATAAATGGTTCAAATGTTAGCAATCATCTATGATAAGAAATATCCAGTTTATTCTTTAATAATTCCGGTTTTTTCTCTCTTTCCTCTTCTTATTCTATTTAAGCTCTTATTTAATATTTCTTCCACTGCAATTAATATATTAAATTTGAATATTTTTATAATTTTAGCGAAATCTAAAATTTAAGAAAGATAGTTTTTAATTTAGATATATTAAAAATTATCCATGATTATTACTCATCCTTCTAATTATAAAATTTGAGTTCTTATTTGATGTGCATCATCTTCCTTCAACTGACAAACCTTCAAATCGTGGCGTTAATCTTCTGAACTGAACTTTGTTCAAAATCATCGAGCTGTTTATCATCAGCGCTCGCACGTTTGCCGATAATATACAAAATTATTTTTTGTTCCATTAAATTTTTAGCCTTATCATTATCATGCTTCAGTACTCTGATCGTTCGTGTGTTTAGTCGTTCGTTCTTTCGTTCGTTCTTTCGCTCGTTCCAGCCTTTTGATAGTGGTTATTTATTTAAGTAACTGCTACTAATGATTGTGATAACGTTTTTCGGTTTAATTTCCATTCTTATCACAGCGCGGTGCCAGGAACTCATAAGCGACGAGCACCACAACATCTCACTTAACAAATTTTCGTACTTCTCTGATAAGATGCTGCTGCTGTTGTTGTTGTTATTGTTGTTTTTATAGCTGTTTCGTTGGTTGGTTGGTTGCTCTCGCTCTCTCTCCCGGGTCCCTATTTTAATTTCTTATCACCCGCCGCCGTTTAATTGTATCACATTCAATATTATTTTTTATTATTTACTCTGTACACAGTAGAAAGAAGTAGGAAAAAAAAACACAAACAAACAAATAGAAATCGAAAAGAGTGAAAAGAACACATGTGATAACTACAACAACAACATCAATAATATATGTTAATAAATGTAAAGTTAATCATTGTATAGCAGTGTTTATTGGATTTGAAGAAAAAAGTCAACCGAAAATTAAAATACAAAAGCAAACAGATTCAGTTTCAGTTCTTTCATGAGCACCAAAACATCAACAGAAGCAGAAGTAGTAAAGAGAACACAATAACAACAAGAACAACAACAATCATAACAAAAATAATAATAACAACAACAACAACGACGAAACTTCTTCCTTTGTTATCAGCAGCTGGCAGGCGCTCTGTTCATTTCTCTTTCTTTCAGTTGGCCTGGCGACTTCAGTGTGATGGGAATTCATGCGAATGCCACCCGCGCTGGTGGAACATCGCCGCCACCCGACCCACCCACAAATCGAGGTGATATCGTGTGACACAATAACAAGAAATTGAGTGCAATCGGAGTACGAAATACAGGCAACACTCCTCTAACACGGTTTGGCTCGAACACGATAGGAAAATATGAAGATTTGGGGAAGAAAAATGCCCAGTAGAACACCTTGCATATAGAGAAAAAACTGCATCCGGATTTAAGGTGTCTAAATATGATAAACGCTAGTTTACAGATCTTTTAGCCAATGTCGGTGCATTTAAAAGTTTGAAAACAAAATTATCAATCTTCATTTCGTAAAATCTACGCTAAAAATAATCTTGTAAAAACCAGTAAAGAAACGGAAATTACAGAAGGTTGAGAGAAAGAATTTTTAAACCATTTAAACTAATTATAAACTATAAATGAAGATGGAAATCGCCTCAAAATCAGATTGCAACCTATAATTTTTTATGAATAAAAATTACAAAAGGGTAATTTAATATTTCATCGGATTTAATAGAAATTGTTTTGCAAGTTTCAACAAAAGAAAGAAAACACATCTGTAGTTAAATGAATGCAAAATTTATATAAGTTATAGTAAAAATGTTTGAAACCAAAATATTATTTGTTTTATTATGTTTTATGTTTTTTTTTTTTTGTAATGGACATATAAAAATACAATAATAACTAATACGCAAAATGAACAGAGGAGAATAATAATTAAAATTCTTTCTTGCAATTTGAACCGGCACCATTTTTAATTATAACAGAATAACAGCAGTTTAGCGCTATCGGCCACCAATCTCACATAAAAGAAAAATTCTGGCTGTTTATGTTCTGCCAAGTTCGAGTATTAATTTTTTATTATTAATTTTACCAATTCGGCGAACAAAATGAATGTGTTTATTGGCGAATTACATAATTGGTGAAAGAGGTAAATATTGTTAATATTATTTGTTGTATTTATTTTTAAATTCGTATATATTCTTAGGGTGTGTGTCAATTGGTTACTTTTTACTAGTGGTAAGTAATGTTGAAATAAATTTACTCTGTTGAGTAAAATTTTGTTCTATTTGCTGTGCCAATTCATGGATGAAATTTTGACAAAACAAAAATTTTGAGTTTCAAGATTGTCTGTAAAATTAAACAAAGAATTATGCATAGAATATCAAAAAAGGATTTTCCTTGTTTACTAGCTATTATATTAAAAGCACAACATCTTATAATAATAATAATAAAAGTTTTCCTAATTTTCTTTTCCATTTTTCAATAATTTTGAAATACTCGACGTTGAAGAGAATATTCAACGGTTGTCAAAAATTTACCTAGCCCTCAGGGCTACATAAAATTTTGACGTTTGAATTCACCTCATTCACTTCAAAATTTCAGTTTCTTATGTCAAAATTTTCCAAATCGAGGAAAAAGTAATCAATTGGCACACACCCTTAGTAAATAAATTTAAAGTTTTATGTGTAAACTTCCCAATTACATAGCGTTACCAACTATCTAAAAGTTTAGCGTGAGTGTCAAATTTCTGACGGATTTACATCAGGAAAATTGTGACAAATAGAATCACAAGTCGAATTTTATCAAAACTTTAAAAATATAGAAAAACTTAAAATTTTGTCACCAAATTAAAGAATTTGAATATTTTCTCAATCAGCATTGTTAACAAATGAATCCATTTCAAGCAGCAACAGCAGCAGCTGCTGCAGCGGCAGCCGCGGCTCTTGCTCCCCCACAATCCGAAACAACAACAACAACAATGCCAAACTCCGTGATTGAAGCAGAATCGGACGTATCCGAAGTGGTTCGTTGGTCGATGGAAGAGTGCGGTTTCATGGAGAACGATGAGCAGCCTGCAATACGTACTACAGACGAAAACTCCGACTATCCCCAGTATGGCTGGGTGGACATTACCAAAGACTTCTTTCAAGCTTGTTCAGGTAAATAATTAATTGTTGAATAACAAACATAACTAATTGCCGAAGCGGCACACACATAGAATTGGCTTTGGGAGAGCTAGCCCAGGACGCGGTTTTTGGTCTGTTCGAGGCTATGTCAGCCATTGAAATGATGGATCCCAAGATGGATGTAGGCATGGGCTACAATAAACACGATGCGCCTCCGCATACGTTCGATTCGGCTGTATCGGTAAAAGTCTTGTCGGTAAACCTGATTTGAATTCTCAAAATAGTTCAAATTGTAGGCTGGTGTCTTGAAACTGGAGAATCTAAGTAATGAAGAACTGATCGGCATATTCGATGCCCTGTTCTCCTGTCTCGTGTCGTGGTTGGATGGTAACTCAATGGACCAGGTGCTGTTCACTTGCCTCTATCTGCATTCACCGGCTAGCATACGTGACAAATCATTGCGTTCCTTTTGCTTTGCTGTGCGAAACCTTATTGCAATCATTACAAACATCATCCTCGTGAGCAGCGTCAATGAGGAAGAAGACTTTCAGCTGTATGGGAACTCGTCATTTTTGGCCATGGAAGAATCGCAACCATCGACGGTAGCTGCGCATCTCAAAGAGGCAGAAGATGATGTTGTGCGTCGAGGCAAATCGGAGACACAGCAACCAGAGGACACGTTAGCGGTGGTCCATCGATTGCGCTTTATGCGTCATTTCTATCAATCGATCTATCAATTCGACTGCGCCATGACGACGGCGCCCGAAGAGCCCATAATCAATGAAATCTACAAAAATTTAAATGCAACATTGGAGTTGGTGCCGATGATAAGGCGCACCATCGATAAAGGAACCCAACCAACACCCGGCTGTGAGTTTGTTTTGCCTTTAAATGATTGTGACCGTATTCCGTACAAGTACTCTATATTTAATATTCTTAGCGGATTCGCCTAATCCGATGGGGTTTTCACCTCGTATCCACGATCGCACGCAGCCGCCCACTTTTCCGCGCATCATTAAAATACGCGATCGTGCTTCGAGCCTGCAGTGTTTGGAAGAACTTGCGCACCGTTTAAAATTTACATGCAAAATTGTACGTCTGCGTGATTATTATTCGATACTGGTAATTTTTGAAAACATGAGTCCTTTTTATTGGAGCCACTTATTTCTATAAATCTAACCTTTTGTTAGAACTTCTTCATTGACTTTAGCCGTAAGAGTGGCCAGTGCATTTTGTCCCGCAGCGTGCTCCAGGGCCTCTTCTATTCGAAACGTTTCATGATTTTCGGTACGATACCAATAAAGGAGTTCCTCTGGGAATCTGTGCGTGCCTTTAACTCCCCACCCGTACTAAATCCGAAGCATCCACTGGCGGCCGATCGCAAACTTCAGTTGTACTTGGATACTTTTTTCCGCTACTGCATCAGCATGAATACGTTCACACAATTTATACGTCTTTGCGGTTTTAACCGTGCTCGACAACGCGAAAAGTTGGCGCGCTTTATCGAAGGTTTTGGTAACATTCAAGTTGAGGCCGCCCGACTGGACTCGCAGCTCAACCTAATGGCCGTCGAAAAGGCCTCAGAAGGAGCCGAGGGAGCTGCCCAGGCCACCGCCTTAAAGTACAGCGCCCAGTTCTCGACGTGGGTGCTCTACAATTGTTTCCGCGCGCAGATGATGTACTTGATGTCAGGCTTCGAACTGGAACTGTACTCGGTGCACGAGTATTTGTATATATATTGGTAAATATGCAAAAAGGTATTACAATCTTTTGTTTAAAAATGTTTGGAAATGTTTTCTTTACAGGTATCCCTACGAACTGCTCGTTGGCTTCATTGTATCTGCGTTGACGCGCACAGAGAATAATTTGCTGGCACAAGAGGAATATGCCGAACATCAGAGCAAACTACAGGGCAGCGGAAACAATGCCAAGAACCGAAAGCCGAAGATAAAGAAGCACAAGAAACAGCAGAAACCCTACCGTCAGGAGATCGTCTATTATCACGCAATGCTTAGTATGTGTGGCGGTCTATACAAAGCCATGGGCGCCCTCACGAAAGATGGACGCATCCGTCATCCGTTGCCAATGTTCGACAACGAGGAGATTCGCTTCAACCGACGCTTCGCACCATTCGTTGCTCTCACAAGTCCACCTCCGGTAACGTATCAGGAGTTTAAAACTATTCGTGAGCATATGATGAGTCCAGAATCATCAGAAATCTACCAGATTGCAGCCAAGCACTTTGATCAGGCTCGCAGTATAATGGAATCCATACAAAATCCAGAGCAAGAGGTGTTATTTAAATACCAATCAATAATAAGTTTTCTAAACATTTCACTAATCTGAGAATTTTCCTATTTATTCCTTGATACTCTGTATAGGTCCTGGATATGCTGCAGGTGGCAAAAATCAATTACGTGGTCATGAATGTGCTGGCGAATGGCCACCAGAAAGACTTGAAAAAGCAGCCCGAGTTCGATTTCTCGAAACATCGTCATTTCCCTATCATCAAGCTTACTTAGAGAGCCAGCAGCATACCGTCTGGAACGGTCGAGTCCGGAACATACATCTTTTTGCATTTAGACGCAAATAAATTCATTACAGATATTTTGTCAGACATTGTGTTGTGAAAAGAAAACAAAAAATTAATATATAAACACGTAATTTTTTAATTCAAACACTTTAAAATTTTACATTAATCATTTAATGCGTTTCTTCCAACATGATATCCTGTTTTATTATGAATTCATGCAGATAGCCTACATCAGCTGGTGGTGTGCAACTATTGGCGCACGTGTATATAACCAGAACGCCCCAATCCAAGCGATCATCCCTTAGCAGCGGCAGCATCTGCGGCATTATTTGGAATTCGAACTGTCGACTGCCTCCACAGGCTTCACAGTTTGGAATAACCAACTCTTCCGACGACACCCCAAAAGATTTTTGCACGTCAACAATCCACAGAGGCGAACCATTACGCTCGTAACGAAGTATCTGTTGCGGTTCGGCGGCAATGGTTTTCTTGAACTTGCGAAATTGTTCATCGTCTACTGACTTCGATATAGATGCGTATTGTTCTAATTCATCATCTGACACATTTTGAAGCTCTCCTGTCTCGCCAGCTGCAACTAGTTGTTCATATTCAGCAAGACGTTCTTTTTCCTTGTTGGCATCGTTATCGTCTTCTTTGTCATCACCTGCAGCAGATTTGTAATCTTCGTCTGTGATCATGACAATTTCCAACTCTTCAAAGACGATTTCAAGTAATGGCTGGTCAGCAATTTCCGACCCTTTTCCGTCCGTGGTATTTGCCGAGCAATGTTGTTTATGCTGTGGCCAATGAGCGAGTTGATGAGGAGCGCAGCAGTAATTTGCTTTTTGACATCGACTACACTTCAGCGGACCCAAACATCCGCATGCCAAACAGAGTTTCTGTTTGGTGGGTAGTGCTGGCTACAAACATTTAATCACTTATTGAAATATTACTGTATAAAATTAGATGCACCACCAACATACCAGAGCATCACCTTCCTCATCCGGTGGAATCTCTGAATAGCAATCATTTTTCATCGGTAACTGACTACGTAACACCGTAAAGTTGCTGTAAAAATAAACTCATTTACAAAGAATCATTATCCCAAAATTATTCGTTAACCTACTCGGCGGCATTGGGTACTTGGCATTCTGCTGAGCGACACATAAACACATAGATACTACGGTGGAAAGTGTTATCAGCCTCCCGTGGCGCATAGATCTAGTTAGAATATTACTTCTGTTAGAATATTACAAATGCATTTGATGAATTCAATCACCTGACAGAGAAAGGACTTTTGCTGTTGGCACTTGCTGCAGCGCAGTTTCTCTTTCTTTGGAAGGACGTTCAATTCTAACCACGCCGGCTTGCCTCCAACTTTGCTGGGGAAATACCGATTTGTTAACCACTCGGCGGGATACTCTTCTGCGAAACCCAGATCTCGGTAAGCCATTATTATGGTGCAAAGACTTTATAAGACTTTGTTACACCTACAGAGTTTTACAAAAGAGTTTTATCAAAGATTATCTCTTTGGTGGAGCTTTGATGAGACAGTGTTGCCAGCCTGACGGAGTAGAAATAGTACCCTGCTACATAGCGAATCTTTGTTTCCGATTATGAAGTAAAACAGTAGTGTTTTCGAAAACGCATTGACATTTACTGCCAATTTTCAATTCACTTTAGTTTGTGTTGATACGAAACTCTGAAGTCTAGTCGACTCACTGCAAGGCCATTGGGAAGGTTGCCGATTCACGAAATTTTTTTAAGCAATCGTGACATTGCTCTAGTAGTTTTGATTTCTCGTATTCTACCTCATGATGAAATTGGAAGCTGCCTACTTATTTATTACAAAGAAATGGCTACACATCGAGATAACTGAACCATTGTGTATTTAACCCCTCTTTTAATCAGCTAAAAACAGCTGGTCTATTTAAAGTAATACGCTTCGATTTATGATTAAAAAAATACCAACATTCGTTTTTAATTTAAAATGACATTGCTTTAAAGATTCGCAGAAACAGAAATAAAATTGTTGAACCCTTAATTAATGAAGCTTTAAAATAGAAAGGTGCGCAGTTTAAATTTCAGTTAAGGTTGGCGTACTGTTCGCGCTCTGCACGCGTTCTACTGTGCGACTGTTCGTTTGCTTCCCATTTCTGTACGCGTTCTGAAATTTCGTTGTTTGACCAAATTCAAAAGAATTTGGAGAAGAAGAAGACGTGCAAGTTGGCGCTGATTTGTCTACTCCATGATTGAATACCAACAAAATCGCACTGATTTGTTCGCCGGTTGTTCGTTTGCTTTCCATTTCAAATGGATAGCAAAAAAGCGGATCGCAAACAGAACGCGAACAGAAATTCAAGAATTTGGTTGTATCCACCGAAAAACGACACAACGTGAAACGCGGTTAGAACGCGAACAGTTCGCGAGCTGAATTTTTGGTGGATTCCTGCCTTTAGAGTTAGTTAAATTGAATATTTAATTAAATATTTGTAATTAAATTTACGTCTTCCCGGAATCGCCAATCGTGTTGTTGTTTTTGGTTTGTTGTTGCATGTGATGGAGATCCAACAACCACAGCAACTTCTTCCGCTCTCCACTGCTTTCTGAGTTATAGCCCTTAGAAATTTGAAATTAATGTTCCTATGGCTCCTAAACTATAGAAGATATCATTTTGATTTATGTACGTAAAGATTTTACAGAAAAATGCATATTTTTGGAGAAAACGTGATTTTAATATTTTTAATACTCTTTCCGACTTATTAATAAAGTCAAACACGTAATTAACCCATATAACTTTGCGGGAAATAACAAACTATAGGTCATTAGCTTTCCGCAGCTATTTCTTTCGCCGTAATCGGAGCAGGATTTCAGGAGAAAACTAAGAAAATGAAAAATTGTTATGAAAAATCGCACGATTTAATACCATTTTGGCGGATATCGTAAATCTGATCCATTTATTTTTCATAGTGTTAATTTTTTGTGATGACATACGTTGCCAACTACCTTCCAACTATATTGTTTGACAGCAAATGACACTTGGACTATTTTTTGCTGTAAAATTATTGACAGCACAAAACAAAATTCCATCAAAATTGTAGTACGTCGAACGAAGTGAAAACCATTAGATTGGGGAACTCCACTGTAAAGCAATTTAAGTGAAAAAATTGTGAAAACATCAAAGAAAAGGAAAGTTTTTTAAAAGCAAGTTGCAGTAGCTTGCGTTCAAAATAATAACAAAATTAAAGGTAATCAAAACGTCATCTAAATTCTAGAAATCAAATGCGTAAGAATTGTAAAAATGGTTGCTGTTCAAATGGATTTCGAAATGTTTTTAATTTTTATCTTCGTTGACAGAATCTAGAAAAAAGCAATAATTTTATGCAATCAGTGCAGTAAAAAGTTTTCCTGTCGCTGTTTTTAATTCGTCAAAAAAAATATTACAAGTAAACTTGTCGTGGAAAAGTGAAGCAAAATTGAATCACGGAAGTAGTGAAGATTGAATATTTCGAATCGCGGATGCATTGAAAATCTTGTGCTAAAAATAAACGACAACCACTTCTCCTCCTTGGTTCTTAACAGCTTTCTGACGATATTCTAAGCTGCACGAAGAGTCCAACCATCGCCACAACAGATTATTCCCCTTCATAGTAGCAGTCAGCCCTCCCCCGGGGCCTCAGAGAACTGCCTTGCCTTAGACTATCGCAACTGTCGGGAAGAGAACCGGAAAATGCAGGGAGAATGATGAAAATGAAAACCAATACAAGACATCGCATTCAAAAGAAAAGAAAATAGAAGAAGAGAAGGCATACTGAGTATATTTAAAAATTTGGTGAGTTTGTTCATATATATTCATTCAAATACACTCTTGTTGCTTCGCAAAATCTTTTGGCTGTTTGTTGTGAAAATTCCCAGCTAGCAAGCTGAATATAATAATAATATTTGGAGCAGTCAGTATGTCTGACGTCCGTTCCGTTTGCTCGTCCCTAGCGACCATCGTTGGATTGTCATGTTGCCAGCAGCGCCAATATTTGCTGTTTTGTTATCGAATTTAGCTCAGAGCTCTCCAACACTGTTTGTTGTCCGTTCTGGTGAATCTTTTCGCAGGCGAGCAAAAGTCTCGTGTGTATTTCAAAATTATCCTTGGACTGAGACTCACGGTGGGGCGTCTAAGATGAACTGTTGCTTTGTCGTTGGGGAGATTTCTTGCTTCGAGGGGATGGTTATGTTAGAAAGTTTTTGTCAAGGGCATGGAATTTAAGGACGGATCACTTTCTTTGGCAAACAAAATATTTAATTTTTGCTGTGTGATTGGACACAAATACCAAGGATAAATTCTATAATAGTTTAAACTATTGTCCTATAATTACTTTCTCAACTCTTCCATATAATCTTTAATAATCATGGCATCATTTGGTGAAATATTTTGACTTGCCAACTAATTTTCTAGGAACTGCATAGAGCGACAACCGAAAATTGTAGTCATTTATCGGGATTTATAAGAGAATTTTGTGATTGGGAAAAAATTATACTGAACAACGAAATTTTAAAAAAAATTCGGGCAAAAATGTTTCGAATTTTTTTTCAAAATTTTATGTGTGGCATTAATTTTCTCAATGCTATTTGATGTAGAAACCTAATTTTAAAAGGAGATTTAGTACTGAATATTTGGCTACCAGAAACAGTAAGCAGAAGTTATATAAGTGTTCCCGTTGCTTCTTGAGATTCGTTTCCTTTCCGATTTGCAGTCGTTTTCCTAGAAAACTTCCTCTTCCGCATAACGGCCGCAAATTGACGCAAATTGATCCCATACGATTTTAATGTCGTCTCGACTCAACGACTACACTTCCTAGTCTTATGTTGCATTTTCTGCAAATGACCCTGTATAATAATGTATGTTCTCAATAACTACTTAGTAATTGTTAATTTTCTTTTAAGCCACAGCTTCCTTCTTTTTAAAGCCCCTCTTTAGCCCTCTACATTTTTTTATATTTTGCTCAATTCTGTCCTTATATTGATTTTTTCACGATTCCCCTGTTTTTTTTTTATTTTGTCTTCATTTGGTTACTTAATTTGTTTTTTTTTTTCTGTTCTTTACATGTTTTTATTGTAGATTTTTCTTCATTTTTGCTCGATGTAGTCTTTATTTTCACAACCACTATATTGAGCCTGCATTGATATTGTTGTTGTTGTTGCCGTCGCCGGTGGTGCTCTTTGCTACTAGTTGCGATGTTGCTGTTACTGTTGTTGTTGCTTCCAAAAGCTCATGTTTCATTGTCGTTTGACTTTGTTGGTTTCTTACCCACTCTGCCAGGCTGCCGGTCGACCGACTTATCTGATGTTGCTATTTGGTTAGTTTCTTTTGTGGGCTTTCCTAATTTTTAAATAATGATGGCAACTGAAGAAACTTTGTTTGTACGTGCTGCTGATTCATTCTTCAAAGCAGTGAATAGATTATGTTTGATAAAAGAAATTAATCAATAAAACATCATGTATACTGATCAAGGACGAAATTGAGGACTGATTTAATAACTTATGATAATAACGAAATCCTATTAAAAAAAAGGCGGAAGAATCTTCACTATAATAATTCATTTATTAGAATTAAACTAAACTTTATACAATACAGTCTTCTTAAATTGCCTTGAAACTTATCTGAACTCATATGTACTCATATCTGTTCATGTTCATGTACTCGGAGCGCGTTGCTTGAAGTTATTACTCAAGCCTACAGAGAGTTATTACCAGATCACGAGGAATAACTATGTTGGAAATAAAAATATTGTTCACATCGCCGTCCAACGACCGTGCCTTTGATGTCGTTCACCTTCTTTTTCTTTGCTAGTGGTTGCTATTTTTTTTTATCTGGTCTTTTCTCGCATTGCACATATAAAACGAACATTATTTATACTTTCTTTGTTTTGCTTTATTTTTCTGAACTGCATTTTTTGCTGCAATCTTCGTTGCAGTTTAATACATATTTTTCTCTCTTCCGCACCAAAGAAAACCGTAATAATATTATTAATTGTAACTTTCTACACTGTTTATAGTAATGTGCGCTCTTTACTTATTTATATTTGTGTATTTATATATTTTATGTGTGTGTCTATATTTGTATTTCATGTATTTTATTGATATGTAAATGTAATTTGTTGTTAAGATCAGTTTGTGTCTTATTATTAAAAAGTGTCCATGTGTAACGAGTTGATGAGATATGAAATCGATTGGTCGATGCCGCACTTGTCATCACGATGACTGCATTATTGGCACATGTTACATGCTACGAATCAAACAATCACCGTGAAAAGAGCATCATGGATCGTGATGACAAGTGTGGCATCGGCCATTATTATCTTCCCACCCATCCACCTACGTGTTAAATGTGACATGAGCTGCTTAGTGCCATTAACTTTAAGTTACTCGTATTTAATCAGACTTTTCAAACCGTGTAATAAATTTTTAAAATTCTGATATAAAATGAATGCAAATAAAATCAGTAATAAAAGCAGTTTTCAAACATGCAATGTTATTAATACAAAAGTGCATAAATAAATGTCAATATCACCCCATTTAGGCGGGAGAGGGAACTTATAAAAACTACTTAAAATCGAAAACACAATCTCAAAAAATAACACGAATATTTATAATATTTCTGCTTACTGTTTTTGAAAGCCAAATATCTTTTCAACCTCCTTTTTAAATGAATTTTTAAATCGATTCAATTTCTAAAAAATACGTTAAAAAGCATAAAGTTTTTTAAGAATTCCAGAGAAAATGCTTTCAACACAAGGAACCTTTCTATTGTAAGTTTCTGAGAAAAGTGACCATTGCGGAGTATACTTTTTCCCCGTCTTTTCCCAGAACTCACTCTACATGTCCTAGCTTTTTGTTCGATCTCATGCTTGTATAATACAGTGTACTATATTGATTGTTTATATATTATATGCATTAATTATATGCAAATGAATTCTATACTCCTCAACTTGAGACTAAACAACTTGATATAATAATAAATTATTCTCTCTTATCTCATTCTTATTTGCAAATACAATATAAACTAAGTTTTGGTGATTATTATTCTTGAACTAACTACTGCAAAGTATTAAATTCTCTTCGATTTAAAAATCAAGTTCTGGAAATTGATTTTTGCTGACCACCACATTTGTAATTTTTTAATTGGTTAAAGCAATTTAATGTTTATTTGGTTTCTTGTTAAACAACGCTTTGCTGTTAGTAAAATAAAGTAAAACTTTCTAAGGAATAAGGAATAATAATATAAATAAACATTTCAGGATAGTCGTTTATTGAGTTATATATTTATTTTTGCTCAATTTACTGATCCACTGGAAACTTTGAATTGTGTTTTCCTCTTATTTCATTATATTAAACCACTTCTGTTAGCTAGTTATTTAGTAATATAATATTTTGTTGAATTGTAAACATTTATTTAGCAAAGAGTTCATCAATGTTTGTTTATATTTATGTACAATTAACAACAGCGAGAGTCATATTCTTTGCTCCTTGAACACACTGTCTCTTTCTCACTCTCACTCCCTGACGGTGGTACGGCGCTATACAGTCGCTCCCTTTCTCACTCTCGTAAACTCGAATTTTCTTTAAGGTTAACTTGTCGTATTTCTTGCCTTGCAAATTGTTTTGTTTTGCTACACTTTTTCTTGAGTTTTATGCTCCAGTAACTTGTATAACTTGGGTAACTTGGCCGTATTGGGGTGCAGTAGCAGCAGCAGCTTGTCACAGTCTTGTTTCTGTTCCGTAGTCGCGGACATCGATTTATACGAGTGCTTGTTGGGTGTCGGAGACCCCGACCTGATCTAGTGTTGTGTTGTGTTGTTGTTATTATTATTTTGCTTACACTGCAGGGTCAGATTCATTCATTCAATGTTGTTGATTGCTCAATGTTTTTTTTGTTTTTTAAATGAGTCTTCATACCCTACACCTGGAAAAGGTCGCTTGTAAGAAAGAACGAAAAAATGTGTATAAAAATGTTATTCTTCTCGCTTCTTTCAATTCTAAAAACTGTTTCTTTTGTCTGATTGAAAACTCTTAAAAGATGAAAGATTTTAATTGTCTAAATTCCAGATTTAGAAAATTAAGCATAGTATAAATAAATACTTATAAAAGAAATTTGAATATTGATAAAATCATGAAATTTCAATAAACTATTTCAAACTTCAATAACTAAATATAAACTTCAATGAATAAGTGATTTCTGAATTTCATAATATTAACATTTCTGTGAGTTTTGATCATTTGTTAACATATCAAAGAGTACTCTGTGAATTTCATGAATTAAAACTATGAATTTACAAAAATCTTGATTTGGATTTTAAACTTTTAAAATGTTTCAGCAAATTTTTAAACATTTTTTAAAGTGTTGATATATTATTCAAGTTTTCTAATATTTTTCTAATTTATACTCCTTTATTGCCTATTTTATTACATTTTATTTTTTAATATTTATATATTTTAGTTATTGTTTTTTTTTTCTTTTAATCTTTAAAAGCCGTCTAGACCGATCATAAGTATTTTTATGGTCTGACTTTAGAAATGACTTATCTTCAAGGTTAGTAGTTGTGCGTTGTTTTCATTGTTGTTTAGGAATTACATTTCACCTACGCTACTCCACGTAAACCGACCAGTGAAGTGTTGAAGAGCAGAAAATAAAGGGGAGGTGGTAAAGAAAGCTGGTTTCTGTCTCTCCTACGCTCGTTTTTAAATATCTTATTTTTGCTTAAATTAATCATTATTTTAAAGATTTTTGTATATCGCTTTGTTGTATTTTTTCTCTCTTTAAATTTGTTTATTCAAGTTAATGTTAGTTCGAACATTAATATTGATAGTAAACAGACGAAAGTCTTGAACATCCCTAAAATGCCGATATCTAAGCTCACATTTTTATGGATTTTGCTTCATTTCCGTATTCTCATTTTTATTCTCATTCGTTGTTTCGTTTTGTTTTGGTTTCATTGTGTTTTTTTTTTTTTGTTTTCTCTTCTAACTTCAGTTTCCGTTTTTATGCTTTGTGCTTTTATAAGTAAATAAAACACGGTTTTTGTTTTAGTGAACTTATACATTTTGGCAGTAAAAATAAACTTCATTAATAATGTTTCGTTCCATTCCATGGTTTCTTTCGACCGCTTTTTTGTTGTTGATTTTCTCACTGTTTCTAGTGAGAGCATTGTTTTTCCCTGTTTTGTTTTTCTTTTATTTTTGTGTCCGAAATATAATAGTTAATGTTTGTTTTTTTTACTTAAATAAATATTAATGTGTGTTTCGTTGCAGCTATGCACATAATTTCCATTTATCTTCGGCGCCTCACCCCCTGCGCATTCGTCGCAAAGCTTAATTTTAGTTGCTTTACTCTACACTACTCTACTCTACTCTACTCTACTCAACTCTACTCTACTCCACTCCACTCCACTTGTCTCAATCCAGCTCAAATTGACTCTGTAGACTTCGTGACTCTTCAATGAAGGTTGAACTGTAGAACTGCTTCCTTGCTTTCTCTGCGTTGTTTTCTTTTAGCCACTCCTTTTGTTACGCCTCTTGCCGCTTTTTATTGTACGCTTTCTTTTTGCCGTATTTATTATTTGTCGCCGTCAACCGCAGGAGGTCCATAAAAAATTAATCTCATTTTCTTTTCGTTGGTTTTTTAATATTAGATGAGGTCATGGTTTAACAAAAAGTTGGTTGACTCGTTTGCAATCTTAATTACATACATTTTATTAAATCCCAATGAAAATTAGTAAGAATTTGTTCAATGTCCAAATAAGTTTCCCAAAAATTAACAGTGCAAGTTTAAAATTAATATAGTTTAATTAATGTGTAAAATAGTTAATGTTCTTTCTTCTTGAGATATCTTCTTGACATCTGTTATAATACAATATCATCTATTATAATATCTATTATAATATCATCTACGAGTATTATATCATCAATTATAATATGATCAATTATATCATCTTTTATAGCTTCTGTAATAAACTTAGAGGTCACTTAAGTGATGGTTGTTTTTTTATTAATTTATTTACTTATTTTCAAATTAATTATTTAATTCAAAAAGAAATCAGCCGATGGCCCAACCTAATAAAAATTCTTTTAAATGGATTTTTTTTAGTCACTCTGATTTTTTTCATTTTAATCTCTGAATCACTTTATGGGTACATAAACAATGCATTTATTTGTTTACTTATTAGATTCTATTTGATAACAATGATATAAATAAAGCGTTCATAGTTTATATTTATAATTAATAATTTTCTATAAGAAAAGCGGCTGTGTGTCGATTTGGCCAATCGAAGTCGATGCAGCTCAGATTTTATTGCGGCTTTTATTGAGGTCTGCTTCGTGAGCTTTTTTATTTCTGTCTCATGTGCTCGATGCACTCGACGTTTTTAATATGCCTCATAAATGATTCAGTTTTATTTTTTTTTATTTATATTGTGCTCATTTTCTGTTTTTAATTTATCTCTCTTTTTTATTTTTATTTTTTGGATTCTTCTTCTCTTTCATTTTCCTATGCAACCGCTTGGGGACGGTGAACTGACCGACCCCCGATCAACCCTCCTTCCCTCAGCGGTTCCTCTGTACGTTTGCGCTAAATTAGGTGCTTTAATTTAAATGATTTCCTTATGAATGTTTTCTTTTGAACGATTGCATTCATTTTGAGATCTGAAATTCTAATTCCGATTTGTAATTAAAAGTTTGTAAAGGGTGTGCCATCGACTGGTTTCTTTTTGAAGTATCTATTTATTAAATTAAATTCAAATTGATTACTTAATTAATTTAATAGAGAAAACCAGCCGATGGCCCACCCTTTGCTTTATCAACATAAATTTCATGATATAATTTCATTATTGTTTATAAACTATTTATTATTCTTTCTTTTTTTTTTTTTTTTTTTTGCAGAACCCAACCGAGTCAAAGAGCTTATATTTGCTGTAATTTAGAGAGTTAAGTATTTGGAAAAAACATAAAACGAGAAAATAAGGAAAAGAAAAACCAAACAAAAACCATGTCTGAGTATGTTCCCCGTGACATACTCCCCGATCTGTGGGAGGAAATTCTGAAGCGACATTGGTCATTTCTGGAGACTGAAGAGAGTTTGCAAAAATTGGAGGAACGCAAGAAATTGGAAGGTGAGATCGTATTTGAAATATCACCAACATTTGTGGATTCAATTATTTTCGTTTATTCTGCAGGCTGCCTCAAAGAGTTCCTCTGTATTGTGCCGCATGATCGGAAATTCTTTTTGCCCGAAACAGCTGACGTCCTTCGCAAAACTATACTCGAACTAGACGAGTTTACGGCGTATAAAGCGATGGTCGGTTTCGAGGCCATCAGTCAGTATGCCAACAATCTATTTACCAAACCCTGGCGAAAAGAGTACCGCGTGATCAAGGTTAAAATTTGTCAAAGAAACCCGATAAAGTAGTAGAGTAACAACATCGTCCTCTTTTTTCAGATGTACTCCGGTTTCTTTCAACACGAAGTCAAAGCGAATCTGATGGACTCTGTTAAGCTATTCGAAGCAATGGGCTATCGACAGGTCTCGAGTCAGGTACTCGAACTGGAGGGTCCCATATGTCCTGACCAGGTGACCAATGTGTCGCGCGACGCCATGGCGGCGTACGTCGAGTGCCAGATCATGAAACATATCTACTCTGGCATCACTGCGCTGGGTCTAAGTTGTACTTGGCAGGATGTTTTTCACTATCGCGAGAGTCATACAGGTGAGTTTCCTTTTGTTTGCTTTGAATACATATGTACGAGTTTAATCGTGCAATCTTTTATCTATATGATTTTTCATGAAGGTGGTTCATCACAGGCTATAAAAGGCTTTGTTTGTTCCTTGCAGGAACGTCGCTTCGCCAAAGAAAAGGCTTCAAAGTCAGGTATCTTGTTTTTCATCTACTTTTTTGTCTCTTTTCTTTTTCGCCGTTTTCTAATCTGATTTCTACATTTGCAGATAATACATATGCAACGATACAGCACGGACACACGGCAGCAACAACTGGACTGCAACCCATGTCTAAGTGCCAAAATTGTGCTCCATTCCATCATCAAATAATGCAGCATCTTCCACCGCAGCAACAACAACATTTATTCAATGGTCAGTGCGCGGTGCATAGCAACAACATCAACAACAATAACGGCTGTGCTCTGCATGCCAACAATAATAATTTGGCACTGCAGCCAACACATTCTCTTTATAATGACAACAATGGCAAGATGCTAGCTTCCTATCCTGCTGCAAACTACCAACAACACGCTTTTGTGGCGCCCGGCATTCATCACCATGAAGCTCACGCTCACGGACATCTCATGCCGCATTCGCGCAGCCTCGAACATTACTCGGAGCCACCGGTGGCGCCACCTCTTCTGCCGCATCGCCACTCCTTTGACCAGCATCCGCAGGGTTGCCTGGCGCATCCACATCACTATCAATATCCTCAGTCGCAGCATCTATATGAGTCGCCTTACGATTGCATCGATGGCGTGGATAGTAGCAGCGGCGGCGGCGGTCCTTCGTATGCTGCTGTTGGTGGCCCCTCCAACTACAGTTACACCGCTGCTTACGCTCATCCCTACAACGTGTCGGGCAATCGTTATCCGCTGCCGTACAATATCTCGAATCAATTGAACACACACTACGACACACCTGCTGCTGGTGATCATCAGTATGCGGATGATTACGTCATCCGCGATTCCACCAACTACACGTGCAACTATCATCCCACTGCTATGCAACAGCAGCAGCAACAACAACAGGATTCGTCTTTACTGCCTACACGGCATAACTTTCCCAAGGATTATCAGGTGAACCGTCAACGTTCCTTCCCCCCCGACCTGCATCATCTCATCGATTTCGATGATTCCGCTCGTCTCACAGACCACGATTTTCATGCGCAACTGCATACACGCTCGCAAAACAATTCATTTGATTATGAGCAAGAGCGTGAACGCTGCGAACGCATGGTAAAGCATCGTGGCGCAACGGAGAGGCACGATTCGTCGACAGCGCTGGCAACGGATCTTAATCGGCTGTCACTTAACTCAACGTATGCACAGCCGAAGGATGCGATCGGTGGAAAACAAACACTACAACAACAATCTGAGAACGGGGCCGGCAACTACGTGTATTCGAAGCCGAGTGGCAAGGAGATTGACAACCCGTCAAATGGCGGCACTGTGAGTGAACAGCAGCGATGTGGCCAGAGGTATGCCAGGGACGACGCAGTGGCTATCAAAACGACTGATAAATATTTAAGAAATGCAGAGAACAAGGTGAGTAAACCATTTAACTTGAAACTGATCTGGAAACTAGTCAATCCTCAGGATGAATTCATCGAATTTAATCGCAAGATGCATAAGGAATTGAGTGAGCAGCGTGCAGCAGCAGGTACGGATCATCGCTTAATCAATGGTCTGCAAAATAACACATCGGAGGATGGAGCAGCAGCTGTTTTAATGTCGGATCGTGAAATATCGGATGTCAGCTACGTATCCAACCAATTCGACGGGTCTAGTAGTGATTCGGCGGCAAGGGTTCAGCGTTCGCCAACACAAGCCATCAAAAATCAAGACGGTGTCGGTTCCTTCGAGTCGTGGAATTATGTGTTCCAGAATCTCGATCGCTCTGGTTACTCCAGAGATCTGGGTGAACGAGGTGATTTGTTGGTGGAGAGTCTCCACCTGGACTCGCTTAACGGGCCCACCACGAGCAGTGCTGCGGCTAACGGAAGCGTGGATAAACGACGTTCAAGCCATGTGCAGGTGGCGGACAGCAGCAAAGCAACTGAGCGCTCGATGAATGGCGGCGACAAATCACAATACAAACAGGAACAATTGTTAACATCAGCATCGGCGGAGACGCGTTTGGCCTCAACCAAAAGCGGTTCCGCGAAAGTGGACAAATCGATATTGAAACAAAGTAAGAGTAACAACGCGAGTGCGAATTCGGCAAGTGTGGCGGGTAAATCGAAAATGAAGTCGGCTCTCAAATCAACGCTGAAGACGACAACAGCAACAACATCGAATGTAAACAACAACAACAATGAAAGCCATATTCAACAACACCAGAATAAAACATCACAGAAAAACTATAACCAAAGTGCAAAGCGACAGCCGAACTCAAATCGAGTTGTAAAACATCCGCCGCCCGTAGCGACACAGGTGATAATCACCAGTCCGAATGAGTGGAGCTGCCGCTTTTGCACTTTCCTGAATCCGGACACGAAGCGCATCTGTGAGATGTGCTGTCGTAGCAAGGACTTCAACGTGGACGCTGTCGTGGTGGCGAATACGCCGACATGCGTTTAATTGAATGGAGGAAAGGATTCATTCGTTCGCCGGGTTTCATCAGAACAAGTTAATCAGTCAATCAGATTTTGTGGTCAATTTAATTGATTGGAATTTTATTTAGTGTATGATATTCTGTCAAAATTTGTATTTTAACTTGAGCTTATTTGTTCCAAAAACTCTACGAATTGTTATTTTATTTTGTCGTGTAATTATTCTTTTTACCTAATGTTTATAATTCGACAAAATTTTCTCTTTCTATTGCATATAGTGTAAATGATCTAAATTACATACTCATGGAAACTGAAGATATGATTTTATTAAATAGTTTTGACTGCAGCTCAAAAAGAAACAAATGAATGCAAGGCAAAAATTATGCTTTAATCGGCTTTATACGGAAACTTCTTAGATTGTTTGGCATGTGAAAAGCTTTTATTAACTTATTTCTTAACCTGCGCTTTTAGCGGTAGGAGTAAAAACCATTTTTTCTCTTAAATTTAATGAAATTAAATAATAGTTTTATCCTTAGTATTAAAAAAAGAAGCTTGCTTTGTTGCTTTAATTTCTATCGATCGGAAATGTTAGCCGAAATGTTGATAAATAATTTATTGTTAGTGTTGTTTTTTTTTATTCTTTTTTGGATTTCGTCATTTTCTGTTTTTTTTTGTCCAGTGCATGTTTTTACAACATTTAATTTTCTATGCATTTTTAATTAATATAATTTATTTAAGTTAAAAATTTGTTACTATGATTTTTTTATTGTTTAAAGCATAAAAATGTAATAAGAGAGAATATTGTGAATGTCATTATTTGTATTTTTAGTTTATATCTTCAGTTATATTTATAAATGGTATTTAATTTAAAAACCAATTATTTGTCCACCAAAACCTTTTAACTTGTTACAAACAAGTCTCCATTTTGTGCCTCCTGTTTTCTGTGTTTGTAAGAAAATGTTACCAATAATTAATAATAAATAAATACATATATAACTATAATTTGAATGTTATTTTAAAGATGAAATTATATTTACTTGAACAATAAATAAACAGTGTGTAGTGTATATTCATATATTCATGTATACACATATATTTATATTTATTCGTTAAACAATCCAAAATATCAGAATTTTAAAAGTAAAATTTAAAATATATAAAATAATCTTAAGTCCAATAAGATGTGTTTATAAAAAATAAAAAGGAAATATCTGAGTGTGACAAAACAAGAAACAACGGATTTTAACATGCTTTAAGTCGACTAAGACCGGTGCGATGCGATACGGTATCCGCTATGGTACCGGTATTTGAAACGATGCCAGTAGTACCACCAACGCGGTATGCAATCAATTTAACCGCAACCCTTTTTGTTGGGTTTTCTTTAGCAAACTAAGAGACAGCTACCGGAACCGCTACCGTACCGCTTTGGTGTGTGTTCGGCGTTATATTAGATCTATTAGAGGGTGTAATGATGTAAGAACGGGTTAAAACTATATTGTATTCGTGTAAAATGAAAGACTTTACACCATTTACTTGGGAGTAAATAAATTCATGAAAATATACAAAAAAAAGGAAGAAAAACAACAAAAATAACATAAACAATAAAAAAGAAAAAAATATTAACAAATAAAAACAAACACTAATATAATATACATTTACACTTTAAAATTAACAAAAAGAAAAAACTAAAACTCCTTTATGAAAACTTTGTAATATTGGTCTTAGGTTTAAACAAAAGTTTACTGGAATGAAACAAATATTTGTTTTGTGTTCAGAAATATTATTTGTTACCTTAGTAAAAGAAAACAACCTGCGATTGATGTTTGAATGCGGCGTATCTGAAAAGAAATCTATTCAAAACAACCACAACGTGTATTTTCAATGCCTTAGTTTTTTATTTGATTCTCTATATAATCTATATTAGATCTTGGTGAATATATGCAATTAAAAATTTAGCTTTAATAGTATTCGTTGCGCAATATTTTCGAATGTTGCATAAAGAGTTTAAGAAAAGAAATGCTTTGTTGATTTTGTGTTTACTTTGTTCTTTAACACTTAGTCAAATTTATTTAAAAAATAATAGAAATAATTGATGATGTATCAATAGAAGAAGAAACAAAGCGATAAAAATTAATAAATTAAACTAATACATTATTCATACTAATACATACACAATACTTTAGTAACTTAAATCACGCAAACAACACAATGGATCATCAAAACATCAACAAAAAACTAGCTACTGATAGCGACTTGTAACAAGATGAACTCTAAATTAATGGCAGTGGTAAAATAATAATAAAATAAACATAATAATAAAAACATAATAATAACATTAATAATAAAAAATTAATAACTGAAAAGGCAAAGAAATAAAAAACAAATATAAATATGAAATAGATAAACTATACAAGAAAATAAAATAAAAGAGAATAAACAGATTTATAAAAAATAAAATGATCTTATAAAACAAAAGAAAAACTAACTACTATAAGTAAGGAAACTAAAAAAAAAGGTACTTTCAAAAAAAATTTTAAATAAAACCGAATAAAATTCAATCACAATCACAGAGAATTAATTTCAGTCAAATCTTGAGTAAAACTTTGAGTACATATTTTGGAGAGAAATTATATACATACTACGTACGTACATGTATATGTACACACGTATATATTGTATAAGAACAGTTTATGTAATGTATTGTACTGTACAATATATTTTATGATAACAATAAATAAATATTTTCCCTAAGATTTGCATACATTTTAGATTTAATAATAATACAATAACAATTTTAAAAATAAACCAGAAAGAGTGTTAACTTCGGCCTGGCCGAAGTTTATATACCCTACACACGTTTACTTAAAAATTAGGCGTGGCAATTTTCTAATTTGTTTCCTTTTCAATCTCAAATAGCCTGTGACGACAGAGAATAATCGTGCCAAATTTGATGAAAATATCTCTATTCGTTCTCCTGTAATCGAGTTTTATTTAATTAGTGGGCGGACCACGCCCATTTTTTGTAGTCTGTTTTGGTCAAAGACAGTTGATTTGTGAATAAAATTTCAACCTCAAATTCATATTACAAGCTGATAAATTGAGCTATAAGCATGGATGAGTTTATATTCACTATAAAAAGTAGGCGTGGTAATGGTCCGATGTTGGCCATTTTCAATATCAATGAGTTTCTGATGATAGATAATATTCATGCCAAATTTGATGAAAATATCTCTATTCGTTCTCCTGTAATCGTTTTATTTAATTAGTGGGCGGACCACGCCCATTTTTGGTGATCTGTTTTGGTCAGAGACAATGGACTTCTGGACAAAATTTCAACCCCAAATTCGCTCTACAAGCTGAGAAATGTAGCTATAAGCATGGATGAATTGATATTCAGTATGAAAAGTAGGCGTGGTAATTATCCGATTTTGCCCATTTTCAATAGCGATGAGTTTCTAGTGATATACAATATTCGAGCCAAGTTTGATGAAGATATCTCTATTCGTTCTCTTGTAATCGTGATTTCCACAGACAGACAGACAGACAGACAGACAGACAGACAGACAGACAGACGGACATGGCTAAATCGACTCAGGAGGTCACGCTGATCAAGAATATATATACTTTTCTATACCTGTCACCCCTCCTTTAATGCGTTACAAACGGAAGCAGTAAGTGAATATACCCTATTCACTTCGTGTGTAGGGTATAAAAACCGAAATTCAAATTTCAATTCAAGTTCTTCCTACTCGAACTAAAAATTAATTACTAAAAATTAATAATAATAATAATAGTAAAACAAAGACTACACCAAATCAACAAAAAAGTTTCATATTTAATAAAATATTTGCAACCAAAAAAAAAATAAATATGTATGTTAAAATGAATAAACTATGTATGTACTTATATAGAGGCAAACACAACAAAAAGAACAAGAAAAAACGCAAAATAAACTAAAAAACATGCAAATGTACAATACATACATACATACATAAATATTGTATGTATATGTGTACAAAATACATACGTAAATATGAATTACATGACATGGAGACATGAAAAATTATCTTCTGAAAAACTACTTCATTAATTTATGTTTTATTTTGCTTGAATTTGGATTTAAAAACTCTAACTATTAAAGAAACAGAAAAAAGGAGTCCAATATTGTTTAACTTTATATCTATAGAGTATATCGGGGAAAATAGAAGAGTGAAAAAAAGTTCGTTTAGTTCTCTGGTTCCCAACCGGTGGTTCTTGAGTGCCCAGGAGTTCGCGATCATAATCATAGAATATACATTTTTATAATCAACACGATTTTTGAAAATTGGTAGAAAGTAACACAATCTTACGTTGACGTTGCCGTATTCAATTTCAATTCAAGTATTTAGTGCTGTCTAAGAATATAGACGCAGTCGTAGATGACATTCCTTGAGTTACACGGCTGTTATTCTTCTCCAGTTGTTATTTCTTCTCTTCGGACGTCGATGTAATCTCAGGCTCATGAATATTTTAAAGGATTTCTAAATCGTAACTGTGATGTGAGGCAGAGAATGATTCAGGTGAAGGACTTTGAGTATCGCAACTGTATAAGATGTATGATTTAAGATATTTAGACATGTATATGTGCTATACATACATTTTTATATATGGTTAATGATATACGTTCTGGAAACTTAATAAAGCTGGTCTAAAATGGTCTTTTGTGTTCCAAAATGTTTCACGATGATTGTGGGATTTCATACTAAATAAAAAACACAATTTTTTTAAAGGTATCCTTTAAATTCTGTTGAGTTTGTTTTATTTATTTATTTAAGCAGCTTTGATTTTTTTTTGTGTATAAGTACGAATGTATTCATTATAGTTTATATTCTTGTATATGTTTTTATTTTAATAATACAATATTAATTCAATTCATAATAACAATAATAATAATTGTGTTAATAATAATAACCAGTCATAAAAATATTAAATATAACTAAGTTACGTATTGTATATAAAAGTGATTAATAACTAAATTAATATAATTTAATTAAAAAAATATTAACTAAATTCATAAAAATAACGATAATACTAATAAAAGTTATAATAACAATATTAATATTTAATTGCAATTGTTTATTTAAGTTTATAAATTGTTTTTCTTTACCATTTTATTAAATATGTTGAAACACTTTTACAGAATTGATGAACTTTTTTACTAGCTTCTACTGTGTGTGTGTTATAAATTCTTTTATAGCCTTTATTTTAATCTACATAATCATCAAGATACATTCGAACAATCTTCAATCTGTTGAACTGATTCTAAGTTTCAACAGATTTATTTTTCACTGATTTTTAGTTTAAAATTTGCTTTCTTCTCATTTGGCTTTATTTCTAAATTTATGTTCAGTTAAAATGTGTAATGTGCTTAAATAAATGTTACATTGTTTGGATTTTTTATGAATTTTGGAATTTTTACAAAGATTTCATTCTATTTCATTCATTCAATTCATAAAGAATTCCATCGAAACGTACTTTTTAAACGTTTCTTTATTTGATATTTAATTATATTTTATTTATTTATTTTTGTTTTTTATATTTATTTATTATTTTTTTATTTAATTTATGTTTAGTTTGAAATTTATGTTTTATTTATTTATGTTTCTATGAATATTTTTACTCAATCGTTTTTTTGTTTATTATTTTTTCAATTGTTTAATAATTTTGTGTTCTTTATATAATTTATATTTCTTTTTTATGCGAATTCTTATAACAAGAATTGATTCATTAATTATATTTCTTTTGCTATTTTTATACTCCCTTGTTTTTTATATATTAATTTTAGTTTTTATTTTATTTTTGTTTATGTTTATTCTTTTGTTATTGTATATTTTTATTTTTTAATTTCTCTTTTTTTCTTTTGTCTTTTATATTTTCAATTTTTTTTTCTGTATTTTAAGTTTTGTAAAATTCTTTATTAATTTAGGAGTTTAATTATTTTTATATTTATAATATTTTGGGTTAATAATGTTTTATTTCTTTTTACGATTGGGATATTCTAAAGCAATAGATACATATTTGTAATAATTGGTTCTGCTTTTTTTACACAAAGGCCATTAAAAAGTCTTTCAACTACTTTTAAAAAATATTTTTATGTTTTTATTTAAAAGTATTGACCGAAAAACGTTGTCAATTCCTTAAGTTTGTTACTTTGATAATATTAGTATCAATATATAAATCATTAAATGAAATTACATATAATGAAAACGATTCAAATCATAGAACATTATTTAAAAATTCTAATAATAAAGGAATTTTCAGCAGTAATTCTTTTTAATTCTGATGGTAAAAGAAATTCATAAATTTTGTAATTGTTTGTAAAGCAAATGAGTTTATTATTTATTATTATTCATTATATTATGTTCATCATTTGTAGTTATTACACTTGTATTTGCTGTTATATTAAATTGTTGTATTAATAATTATGGCAATTTATTGTAATTGTGTTTTTACTGTATTCTTAAATTCATTTATTTAACGGAAATAAAGTTCATCTTTAGTGTATAAGTTTTAAATGCTCTCCAAGTTGGTTGTTGTTCTTTGTTTTTCTACAAATAATACAATATATAGAGTTGATTTTCTATTATTTAATGATTATATTTGAGTTCATTTCAAGTTTGAGTTCAATGATTTTAAGTCTCAACATTGTTTCATTATTACAATAATACGAATATAATAATATTTCCGAAGATCTTCGGAATACTTTTGAAATATTGTAATCGAGAGCATTACAGAACTCGTTGCTAGAGTGACCAGGTGTAACCATCGTCGATAAATAACTATATAAAAAGGTATGATTAAAATGAGTAGGTAGTAATTTTAAAATTCGAAAAATTGTGCAAATCTATATACTTTGGTTATTCATGTATATACTCGTACATATATAAAAAACTTATTTCCCACAATTTTGTCCAATTTTCCCTTCAATATTTAGCCAAGTTTTCTTTTTATTAAAATCCCTCTTCATTGAATAATAATTTCACGTTCGAAACGTTTTTAATTGTTGTATTGTATATACTTTTTTTATATTATTTGTTAAAATGTATACTTTTTTAAGTTATATCAGTGCTGTTGTTTTTTTTTTTTCTTGAAGGAATTTAATCTGGAGTGCATACTTTAAATGGTTAACTTGTTGTTACATACAGATATTGAAGATATCTATGTATTCTAAATCTACGTACAGTAGATGGATGTGTATATGTAGATATCTGTTCGAAATAATCGCCAAATATTCTCCACATAACTTAGTCATTAGAATATCTGTCCAAAATATATCTGAGCTAATTCGGTTGCTCATATTTCATTTATTTATGTTCCTTTCATTTGCTCAGATGGAGTCATCAAAACCAGGTGCCCAATCAACCCAACCCCACCCACAGCTGCACCAACAACAATTTACAATATGTTACACGCTGTGCCGTGCATCACTTCGCTAATGAACATCGGCGTCCCGGCGCCCAACCCTCCGTCGGTTTTATGATGCTCGTTCTGTAATGGAATGAATTCGTGATTAATTGATGGATGCCTCAAAATAAATATTTAAACAGGGTTTCGCTTACATCGTCGTATTCACAGTCGAAGTAATGACTTTGACACTCCATGCAGCGGCATCCGTCCGACATTTTGCATGTGATGCCCCATTTTTTAGCCAGGTCCTTGTAAATTTCCTTTGAGGATTTGTTGCTTATTATTTCCGGTGTCTGCGACCGTGGTTCCTGTTGTGCGTTATACTGTTGCTGATACTGCTGTTGTTGTTGCTGTTGGTGTTGGTACTGTTGTTGTTCTTGATATTGTTGTTCGTACTGTTGTTGTTGTGTCTGCTGATGATGTTTCTGCTGATGATGTTTCTGCTGATGGTGTTGCTGTTGTTGCTGGTGATGGTGTTGTTGCTGTTCTTGACGCTGCGTGTGTTTCTGCTGCTGTTGCTGATAAGTGTTGGCGACTTGGGAGTTCTCCCAGCCACCGTCATCACTCTCACTCTCACTGCGTCTATCTGCGTATTGATTACACGATAGTTCGCAATGACCTTCATTCGAATAGTGATGATTATCTATGAAGTTAAAGTTGACAATAGTATTGACTTAGAAAAAGAGTGACAGAGAGAGAGAGATGGGGAAAGAGAACGAGGAGGCAGAGACGACTGTATAGAAATCTAATTCCAAGCATATTAAATTTTCATGTGGAATTTCGTTAAGCTTCAAAGATAATTCTGGAGGATTTGCGTTAACATGTATGCTCTCTCTCTGTATCTGTCTCTCCTCCTCTCTCTCTCTCTTTCACTTACCATTTGAACAGTAGCCATTGTGATTTATTAGAGGATCGCAAAAATCTTTGTCGCCGCCATTGTTTGAGCTGTCCGCTTGACTGCATCGGCTGTCACTGCAGTCACAATACTGAGCGCCATTCTGACACTCCTCATCGTTGCAGTTGTCCAGCAGGTTCTCCTGCGAGGATGGTGCCGTCATATTCCTGGAAATCAGCAGCTCGGTGGAGTCTATCGATTCCTTTCGGTTGTCGTCACTTTCGTTGTCCTCCTCGCGTAGACTGCAATCATCGGCCAAAGCTAATTGAGCGTGTGAATCGTTGTCCTGTTCGATTTCCTGTTGACGTTGAAGACGATGTTGTTTGAGTTCGTTGTTGTCGTTATCCTTATGGTTGTTATGGTTGCTCCGACTGTTGCTGTTCTTGTGGCTGTTCTGTTGGCCGTTGTGAGTGTTATGACTGTTGTTGTTGTTGCCCGAGGACTTTCGTTGTGCTGCAGCGAGCTCCTGCTGCTGTTCGTTGGCCAAGTTTTCAAGGCAATCGGGGTCGGTGCACTGAGTGAGTGCCTCCTCCAAGGATGACAGATGAATGCTGTGCCGTTGTAGATGATGTTGGCCACCGGAGTTCTGTCGGTTGCTATGCTGTGCTACTTTATTGTTGCTGCTTGATGCTTGACGCTGCGGGGGACAGAGGTCGAAAGTGCTGCTGACTAAACGAGTGCTCTAAGGAGTGAAGGAGAGAAGGAGAGGACCAAACCAAATGAGCTGGAATGAATTACATAAGCACAGAAGAACACATACTCTCACACTAACACTTGCATACATTCACTATGGCATATGTACAACACCAACTACAATAACAGACAATATATATTTTATGTATTCACATATGCTTCGTCTTTCTAATCGCTTGTGGTTTACCTCTTCCAACACATGTTCGTAGGAGGGCGGCGGTGTCTGGGGCACTGCTGCGGTTGCTGCTCCTGCTCCTACTCCGGCTCCAGATCCTGCTGAACTGCCGCTTGTTGTTGTGCACGGAGCACTGTTGTTGGGATTGAGATATCCTGCAAAATACGGCAATTCAAAGAAAAGAAAAACGCGAATAAATTTCAAGCGAGCACTTTTCAAGTGTTCGCCATCATATTTTTTGCTTTCGTGGTACACCGTCGACATGCAGAAGCCGAGTGAGGTTTCAAGTATACTATACAGTATATCTATGAACTTATTTAAGCGTGAAGTGAGGATGCGATTTACTGTACACATGCTTTTCTACCATGTTTTCTATTACTAATGCTACTGCAAGTGTTAAGAGTCTGTTGAAAGTGTTGAGTGTCGAGTGTCGAGTGAAAGATTCAAATAAGGAAGGCGATAAGCAGCGATGTCGCAACGTTTAGCAGGCGAGTAGCGGAAACGGAAGTGGAACTGGACGTAAGCAGGAAGTCAGGCACACATTCACACGCACAGAAAACCATAAAGCTTTATATTTCATTAATAATCTTATACAACTTCGGACTCATTTACAACTAAGAAGTATATTCAAGGAACTGATTTAATGATAAACTATACAAAAATGTTTATAAAATCAAAATAGCAGGTACAAATATATAATAAAATATAAAAAGTAAGGAAATTCTTTCTTTGTTTTAGGTTTTTCTTGGGGTTTTCTTAGCTAGAACGGGTGTTTTGGTACACAAAATAAAAAATTATATACTTTTTGTTTTGAGATTGATTTCAAGAAATGTTATATTATTTACGTTTTAAAGTCTAAAGAACTCTTTTAAAGGTCTATTCGTAAAAGAAAGTAACTGCGCCAGGATGCAATAATCTTAAATTGCGATGGGATTAGAGCTGAGCGATATTTCCCGACCTGTGATTTTGTCACAGGTACACAAAATCACGAGTCACAGTTGCGATTGAAAACGCTCCGAACCTGTGACTCGCTGTCACAGGTACAGCGGAACGATATTTAACGAACTGTGATTTTATTGAAATGAAATCACGAGTCACAGTTTGCTGCTCTAGCGTTTCGTTATTGTTACAACGAGTTATTGTCCCAGCTAGAAGCAGTGATGCCCTTTTTTGTGCAATTTGTCGCAATCAGGGATTTCTTATCTGGATTTTGCGGTATTACCTGTTTTACTCGATACCTGTTTTTGCGATATTTGTACTATATTTTGGATACTACTGAAGACATGAACGAAAGTTGCTATGTGTAAATATCTAGGTAGGACTTGTTTTTTTCAACCTTAGACTATGATCATGTAGCTCAAATAAAAATTTTACAAATGCATATTGTAAAATACGGAATGAACTTAATAACAATAATAACTTAACACTTTCAATACGATTTTGCCTTCATTATTTTGAAAAAATACAAATAAGATTTTGGTAATAAAATATTAATACAAGAATGTTTTTTGCATATAAAATATGTATGTATGTATATATCAGTAGTTTTAATTACTAAAATTGGTGTCAGTATTAATTCATACTTCTGTAAAATATGAATGCTTTTAAAGTTAACGAATAGCTTCACTTCATTCCTATAGTAATAGCGAACGAAACCAAAGCAGATCTGAAATAATGCCGTTATTTTGAATGCATGTAGCACGTTTTTGCGCACTCATTTTATAGCAACTGCCTTGTCACGAGTCACGGGTTTTTATACCTGTGACAGTACTGTCACAGTCACAGGTCGGAGCTGCTCCGGAAAAATCACGGAATCGCTCACCTCTAGATGGGATCATTTTATGAGTTCCTTAACTAATAAATGAGTTTGCTATGAAGGTAATCAAATAACCAAGGTTACACATAAACAAGCAGCCTCTAAAGCAACAACAAAAACTGCAGTAAGCACTTTAAGATTACAACAATAAGTTTTCAATTAAAAAATTCACTTTCGCATGCATTCGATCTCATTAATTAGCGTTTTTATAAAATTTAGAGGTTTCTTGATGGTTGCTTTTTGTTGTGCGTTTCGATTTCTCAATTTTAATTCGGATTTTGATTTCTTTGGTCGCTGAATGGAATTCTTAATCGAATGCTCTCTGAACATGAAGCTTACCCAAGCGCAAGTTGTTGCTTTTGTGCGGCAGCAAAGATTTCCGCTCGTTGGTGCTCAACGAGCCGAGGCTGGTGCAGTCGGCGGAGTCGAGGGTGCAGCTGCTCGTTCCGGTGGCAGTCGCATGGTGATTGAGTAGCGCCTCGTTCACCTGCGGATCCGGGTCGTGTTCCTGCGAGGTGCTGCGCGAGCTTCCCATCCGAAACTTCAACTTGAATGGCGCCATTCTGCGGCTGCTGCCCTTCTGGATGCCCGATGAAGCGTGCCGGGAGTCGGATTTTCTTGAATTCCCTGCCAAGTGATTGTTTACACTTTCTTTATTCTTCTGGCGCTGTTAATTAGCTCGCTACGCTGTCGCCGCTGCTGCTTGACACCGATTTGATTTGATTCGTGTTTGTTTTTTTCTCTGTTGACTTTTATTCGAGCGATGTTTGAAGATTGAAGTGAAGAATTAAAATCTTAGTAAACAATTCTGAGAAATTCGAATTCTTGTGATTTTTCTTTATTTAAGGATCTATTCTATTATTAGAAGATGTTATTATTAGACAGAATACATTGACACATAACAAATCAGTATGCAATCATTAGTTGAAAGTCGGGAGAAGAAGTTGGTTAGTAGAAGAAGTAGTTACATAAGAGAGGCGTGTGTACTGGAGTGATGTTCATGGATGGGTTCACAATAATCTTAACGGTACATTTTAGCAGACACTTATACAGAGATCAAAGCATTTGCAAGATTAGTTGTCACGCGCTTAAATTAAGTTACAGAAGTTAGTTTAGTTTGTTTTTGTGATTCTGCTACAACCATGCAAAGCTATTGGAATTCGGGTTTATTACCTTCACTAGTCACGTTCACTAGTCACCGTTACCAGTCACCTTCACTAGTCACCTTTACTAATGATAGTGAATTTTAATGGACTTCTCTGGAGTCTATAAAGAAATGAGAAATGCTATTAATAAACACAAAGTTAATTAATGATTTATATACATATTAATATATAATATTAATAAATTTTATTGCAACATACTTGATAAATAATTAATTTTAGAATAATAGAAAAATAGTGAAAATTAATTCATTGCTTTTGTCTTTCAGAGAATTTTAAGGTTGGTTCTTTCTTCTCATAGTATTTTTTTAATAAAAAACTCGAGTGTGGACTGCTTTGTAGAAGAAACAATTTTAAAATATAATTAAAAGTTAATTTGACTCATTATTAATATGACGAATTTATAAAATTTCTTTCTGAAGCACTCTTAAAAATGTCACGCTTCATTAAATCAAATCAAATTTAAACTGAAGATTAATTAATTGGTAAAAATAATTAACAATTCGTGGATTCAATGGAGTTTAATCAGAAATTTTCGATTGTCACCAAAAAA